>QRFJ01000798.1:345308-503030 GCA_006176705.1 Cocos nucifera | reverse complement strand
GGGAAAACCTTAATATATGAAGTTCATCTTTCAACTTAAGATTTTCTTCAATCATAGATTTTTTAGATTTTGAAAATCTTTCTTTTTCTTTAATGAAGGATTTTTTAGATTTAACCATATTCTCCTTTTTCTTACTTAGAGTTTCAATTAGTTCCAAAAATTCTTTCTTTTCTTTGGCCAAATATTTCATATCTTTCAAAAGATTTTTTTTTACTCAAGATTTTATTTTTCTCTTCAGCCAAAGAAATATTAGACTTTTTAATCTCTTTATTTTTCAATCTTAATTTTTTGAATTCATGCATTAAATCATTAAAGGCCTCAAACAACTCATCAAAAGTAAAATTGAAAGAGTTATTAATGTTTACCTCATCATCATTGGTCATGAGGAAAGGATTTGTAATATATTCTTCCTCTTTATCCACCAAGCATGATTTATCTATTTTTTGCTCTTTTCTTTTATCTTTCTTTTCTTTGCTTTGCTCTTCCTTAATTGAAGCTTTCTTCTTCCTTTGTTTCTTGTTCTTCTTCTTATTCTCATGAGCTACGAGGAAAAAATTAGGATGAGCTTCATTCTCTTCTTGGGAGTTTAATTCTTCTCTTTCATTTGCTCCCTCAAAGATTATTTTTAATTTTTTTCATACTTCTTTTGCTGAAATGCAAGAAGAAATTAAGTCAAATTTATTTAAGTCTAAAGAGCAATAAAGTATATTCATAGCTTTAGCATTCAGTTGGTTCATTTCTTTATCATACTCAGGTAATGCTTTGGAGGTGTGCAAGCCATCGATTATAATCTTTCATAAATCACAGTCATGTGATTGTATGAAGATTTTTATTCCAGCTTTCCAATATATATAATTTGATCCATTTAATACTAGAGGTCTATCTATGGAATGGCCTTCATTAAATAAAGAATCATTTGGATTGCCTAGATCTTTAGCTCTTGATCGTTAAGTCAACAACTAATAATAGAGCATCTTCTCTGATACCAATTATTGCCCATGTATGGCTATCCAAAAGAAAGGGTGAATTGAGTATTTAAAAATTTAAACTATGAATATGCTAAATTTTAATGCTATGTGCTTGGTGAAATAAAGTAAAACATAAGTATAGATGAAAAATAATAAAAATGAAACTATACAAATACAAACACCAAGATTTTATAATAGTTCGGTATCAAACTCGGCACCTACATCCACTTCTCAAGTAAACCACTTGGAAATTTAACTATAATCACTTAATTGATTATAGTTCGATTATTTTTCTTAGATTCATAATCCAATTCAATTGATTTTAACCTAGGCTCATCAACTACAATCTTTACAATGATTATTTTTCGGACTCACAATCAATCTAGTTGATTTTCTTCAGATCACTAATCAAAACCATACAAGATTATTTTTCTTCAGGCTAACAATCAATCCCGATTGATTTTAACCTTGGCTCATCAATCAAACCAATACAAACATCCAACTCTATGCTTGGACCAATCCAAGTTTCTTACCCCAAGAAATTTGAAATACAATAGATCCAAAAATGAATATAAAAGATTAAGTTTAGAAAAATAAAACTCTTTGAAGAATCGAAAGAAGTACGAATGATGATAGTTGAATGCTTGACTTTTTCTTGAATTCTTGAGTGATGATGAGGCTCCTTGATTCTTGACTTGATTGCTTCCTCACTTTAATTCACTCTTACTCTCACTTGCTTGAGGATGCTTTGTAGTGGAAGGACAAAGATTAACTTTGAAATCAACTTCTTCTCTTCTCTTTTTAGCTTACTCCTTTTGCTTTCTATAATGAATACTCAATAAAATTCTTAAAAAACTTTTTTTTAATGTTTAAAATATTTTTTTTATATATTCTTAAGATTTTTTATCATTTTAATTCATTTTGGAGGTCTTCTGAAGCAATTTAGCTGTTAAAAATAAGAAAATAGCCGTTGGAAAAAAGTTGGATCTAAAAAAGTGCAGTTCTGAAAAAAATAGCTGTTATAATGGACCTAGTTGACTAAATTTCTCTGAGTTGACTAAGTCTTAGTTTGCTCAGTTTGACTTAGTCTGCTAAGTAGATAAAGTTTAAAAATCTATCTTTCTATCCTACTGCTATTTTTTGAGATTGAGTCGACTAACTTTCTGATTTAGTCGACTAAGTTTTTTGGATCCTAAATTTTGATCTTTTTATTTTTTCTATCTTCTTTATCCTCTGAGACCGAGTCGACTAACTCCTGGCTTAGTTGACTAAGTTGCATGCCAAGCATGCCATGAGATTTTTAGCAATTTTTTTTCTTCAAATTTATTTGTAGGCTAGACTTGCTTTCTAAACTTGATTTAACTCTCATTAACCATTCTTTTTAAGATGTGTTAAGTCTAGTTTTTCTTCAATGATCTCTTGCTTGATGATACTCTATTTAATTGATGAAAATTACTTAAAACATTGTGAGCACTTGGAATTTAAGCTACATATCCTCAAAAACAAAGTTAGACTTTATAGTTTATACTCAAAACTCTTTGTCATCATCAAAATCAATCTTTAGATCAATAATAAGATTTTAGTAGGGAGCTTAAGTCTAGATTAGCCATTTAGGGTAGGTTGTTGAAGTGGACATGATTTTAGTATGGAATTGGATTTCAAATTAGCCCTTCGGGACTAGTCATTGAAGTAGCTGAGGTAGACTTAACTCTTTAGAGCTTGTTGTCAAAGTGATCTTTATCAAGTTTTTTTTAGATCAGTCTCCTAGCTGAGGCTAGAGCCTTCACATAATCATGCATTACTTTAGAGCATTACTTGGACTCGAGATTAGGTCTAAGGTGGTCATCGATTCTTGATTTTGAGCTTAGGTCTGGGTGTCTCCTCGTGCCGGTTATCAGTCGAGCACATGTTCAAAGGTCCTAGTTGGAGCCGATATATCTCCAAGAGGTTAGTCTATTGACCTTATCGAGGAGATCCAAGTCGGAGCTTGGGTGTCTCCTTATAGTAAGCACATTTTCTACTTTCTCTTTAGAGGTTCCAGTTAAGGTTGAGGTGTCTCTAGATCAATTTGATCTGATTTTGAGTATTTAGAAAATTTTTTGGTAAGGGAATTAAGGAGAACAATGTATATTTTATTAACTCCATAGTAGTACAAGCTTGGAAGCTTTTTGATGGTACACCCTCAGGTTCTCAACATTTCAAGTTTGGGGGATGGCTTTGCTATCAAGTTCTTCTAGCCTATAGGCTACTAATCGAATGGCTTCCAAAATCTGATATAGGCCTTCCCAATTCGGAGATAGTTTGCTCTGTTTGGTAGGCTTGGATACTTCAGCTTGTTGGACCATGAGGTCTCTAGATCAGAAGACTTTTAACTTGACTCTGACATTACAGTATCGGGCTACCCACTACTAGTATGAAGCTTTTTGATTCGAGTTTGCTCCCTTGTTTCTTCTAGCAAATCAAGGTTCGCTCACAGTTGATTGAAATTGGCTTGCTTGTTATAGTTCTCCACTTGGGTCAATGGTAGACTAATCTTGATCGGGATGACCACTTCAATGTCGAAGGTAAGGTCGAAAGGCATTTCTTTGGATGAGATCTGAGTGGTTCAGTAGGCTCAGAGGACATTGTAAAATTTCTCCACCTATAGTCCTTTAGCATGGCTTAGCCTTGCTTTCAAACCCTGCAAAATAGTTTCATTAGTTACCTTAGCTTCTCCATTGGATGGCAGGTGTTTGACCGAGTTGAGCCTATGGTCAATGTGAAGCTCTGAGCAAAACTTTTTGAACTTTGGATTGTCAAATTACTACCCGTTATCAGTGATAATGGCTCAGAAAAGTTTGAATCAATAAATGATTGACTTTTAAATGAAGTCTTAGTCCTTCTTCTTAGTATTTTATGCCTGTAGAATTTGGTGTGGTGCTCCCAAGCCTTTGGGAGGCCACAAGAGGAGTTAGAGTGTTGACTCCGAAAGTCTAGAATAGATGTGGTCCTAAGGCTAGAATAGAAGTGGTCCTAGGATGGAGGTGGCACGTAGCTCTCCACGGGCTTGAGGTTTAGGTGTTGAGAATCTTGAGGAGCTTGGTTGGTGCTCCAGAGACTTGAGAAGATAAAGTGGAGTAGAGAACCAAAGCCAGAAAGATGTTTCAACCAAGACAGGGGCTGACATATAGTTGAAAATGTCTCGATCTTAGTTGGAGATGTCTCGGTTCCTACCGAGATGTCTCAAGGATGGATCGAGACATCTCAATCTTAGAAGTTCAAATAGACAGAAAGGGCGTTCAGCATAGTTTCAGTTAAAGACGTCTTGGTTTAGAGATGAGACATCTTGATTGTAGGTGAGACATCTTGATTGCAGGTGAGACGTCTCAGTCTCAGTTCGAGATGTCTCAATTTGCACGAGCAAAAATGAATGAAAGTTCTGTTGGGTCTAGGATAGGGCTTTATCCTAGGGATCTTAAGGCCTAATTTGAGAGGTCTTAAGGAGGGTAACTCATGTATGGGTTGGATTTAAATTCAGGGGATGAGAGCATATGAGACATGGGTGTACATGGGCTCGATGAGTGCTTTCATGTATTGGGTTAACCTAGAAAAATTTGAGTTGAGGTTTATTAGGATCCAAGTGGTAACCCTAAGGTATATAAACCAGGATATTATAACTTTTAGAAGTGAGTAAAATATAATTGAGCTTTTTGCTCTAACTATCTTCCCTCTTCTCTCTAGTTCCAATGCCAAAATCCTAGGCGCTATCCTCTTCTCTCTTCTTTCTTAGATCTTCTTCAGTTTGCTAGATTAACACCTAGGTTCACGCAAGAGATAGGATCTATGTCTGTGGTTTCGAGCAATCATAGATACAATAATTGGTATCAGAGTTCGGTTAAGCATGGAGGAAGAAGATCAGGTTTTAATAGAGATCAGCAATGAGGTTCATATCTAAGGCTTTTCTCTAGGCTTCATAAGAAAGAAAGTGATCTAAAGGCTGCTATCCACCATTCCTAGTCAAGGTAACTTTCAGATATGTCTGTTAGCTATTTTTTGATTCAGTTTGATCATGGAGAATAACAGATTGAAGGTAGATTTAGAAAAATTTGATGGTAAAGGGAGCTTCACAATATGAAAGGTTAAGATGAAGGATCTACTAATTTAGATGAGGTTGGATTTGGTCTTGGAGGATAGACTGGAGGAGATGACAGACAAGAAGTGGAAGTTCTTAAAGAAAAGGACATATGCCATGATTAGGACTTGTTTGGTGGATGAGGTTTTGTATGGTGTGTTGGAGAAGAAGATACCCAAGGATTTATGGTCGAGGTTACATCAGTTGTATATGAAAAAGAATATGTGTAATAAGTTGATGCTGAAGAAACAACTTATTGATCCTATGATTGATTTTGATGATCATAAAATATTGAGTAAAAATATTACTAATCATATGTTTCAAGAATGAATATAGGATTTTTCAAATGCTCACATTAAAAAAATTATTTTTGGAAGAAATCCTCTCAAGATGTCAAGCTAAAGCACTTAAAAGAAGAAGTTTTCACAAATTTGGATGGCTCAGTATAAAAAAAATGAAAGAGAAAGAAGCAAATATCATTTGAAAGATTTAGGATCAAGAAATTCAAGTTTGGAAGGTCAAGCAATGAAGAAAAATGAAGTTGAAGAGTTGACCCACCCAATAATAGAGCAAGCTCTGGCACGAAACATGATTGATACTTTGATTTGGCATGCAGTTGAGCCAGCTCTAATTAGATCCGAGCTAGCTCTCTCAGATGGTAGAAAAGATATTTTTCTATTCTACTGATTAAGCCAGCTTGGCTCTCTCAGGATGATAAAAAATTAATTTTTTAAGTTCTGCAGTTTGAGCGAGCCCTATCATCTCGAGCCAGCTTGAAGCCAGAATCGAACCAGCTCGATGTTGTTTGACAAGCATAATGGCTAGTTCTGCAGAAGACTATCTTCGCCCAGAAAAAATTTCAATGGCCATTTTTTGTCTCCAACGGCTATAAATAGCTAGAAATGAGTTCAAGAGCCATAGAACTTATGGAAAATAAAAGGAAGTCACAAGAGAAGAAAAGATTAAGAATTTATATTTTCTATTTTTTTTTTTGAGCTGAACTTCTGTATCTTGTATTTTTATTTTCTTTATAAATTTTTTTGGAAGAAAAAAACTTGAGGATTAGGCCCGTCCAAGCCTGGAATTGAATATTGTAGGTTTTGGTTGGTGATCCCGAAAAATTAACTGGATTGATAGTGAGCCCGAAAAACTATCAGTATAAGATTTTGGTTGATGATCCTAAAAAATTAATTGGATTTATTTGTGAGCTCGAAAAAATAAATGCATTATAATCTAGGAATTATGGTGGAATTTCTAAGGAGAGCTTGGGGAGTGGATGTAGGTGCGGGTTGCACCGAACCATTATAAAATCTTTATGCATTTATGTTATATTTTCTTCTCTATTGCTTTACATATCTTGCATGCTTTAAATTGCTAATTACTTACTATTTTGGATTAATCTTGCTTAAGTTTATTCACACTTGATTCCGTTGCATACATTAGTTAATTTTATTGAATTGAATTAAGTTAAGCACATACTTGTGTAGAGTTAAATTTGGCCAAAAATTTTATTAACTCAATTCATCCCCTCTCTTGAGTTGCTACGTCTAGGCAACAAGTGATATCAGAGCAGGTGCTCTGTTATTAATTGTTGACCTAACCGTCAAGGGCAAAAGATCAAATAGCAACTCCAAGTAGTATTTTCTTTATTGAGGGTCAATCTACTTCTAGACCATCATTATTTGATAGCACAAATTACATCTTTTAGAAAATTAAAATGAAAATTTTCATACAAGCTATAGATTATGATTTATAAAAAATCATAACTAGAGGACCATACATACCCACAAAAATTATAATGGTATGACTCTTCTCAAACCAAAAAAGGAATGGGATCAATTTGACAAAAAAGATGGCTCAATTAAATGCAAAAGCCATCAATACACTCTATTGTTCTTTAGATGTGCATGAGTTTAATAGAATATCATCTTGCACATCGGCTAAAGAAATTTGGAACATATTAGAAATAACTCATGAAGGAACAAGCCAAGTTAAAAAGTCTAAAATTAACTTGCTTATTTATAAATATAAAATATTCAAAATAAAAAAAAATATGAGACTATTTTTTATATGTTTACCAAATTTACTGAAATTATAAATGCTTTAAATGGGCTAGGCAAAACTTATTCTAACTATAAACTTGTTTGCAAAGTGTTTATATCTTTACCTAAAGACTGGAAAGCTAAGGTGACGGCAATACAAGAAGCAAAAAATCTCACCAAGCTATCCCTAGAAGAACTCATGGGTTCTCTTATGACTCATGAGATGCATATGGCTCAAAAGAAAGAAGAAGAGGAGTCAAGAAAAATAAGGACCATCACCTTCAAGTCTACTTCAAATTATCAAGAAAGCGATGAGTCGGAGGAAAATGAAGAAGAAGATGATGAGGACATAGTACTTTTTTCAAGAAAGTTCAAGAAGTTCTTCATGAAGAAAGACAGGAAGAAGAAGAAGAAAAAAGAGAAGAAAATTATCACTAACAACCAAATGCACCCTAAAAGGATGAAGAGGAGTGTTTTACTAGTACTTTGAAAAAAAGTGGTGACTCGTCAAGCTCGGATAAGGAAGAGAAAAATGATAATCTTTGCCTCATGGCCTTGGAGGATGAGATAAATTATGAAAACTCATCTAATTTTACTTTTGATGAACTACTTGATGCCTTTAATGAGTTAATGCATGAATTTAAAAAGTTAAGGCAGAAAAGTAGAAAGCTTAAAAAGAATAATCTCAATCTAATAGAAGAGAAGAATTCTTTAGCTAAAGAAAAAAAAATGATTAAATCTGAAAAATCATTAGTTAAAGAAAATGTTGAGCTCAAGAAGAAAAATGATATTTTAAAATCCTTCCTAAAAGAAAATAAAAATCTTTTAAATGAAAAGAAAGAGATCTTGGAAGAAAATAAAAAATTAAGAAGAGAACTTGAGGTTTTGAAATCTATTGCAGAAAAGTTTATAATTAGCTTTCAAAACCTTCAATCTATGGTAAAAACTAATGGGGCTATTTTTAATAAAGTAGAAACCGATTCTAATATGTCAAGAAAATAGCAAAATACTAAAAATATTATCACAAGAGCTTCAACTAAAGATTATACTATTAAGTGCTTTAAATATAATCAAATTGATCATAAAATTTCGAACTATAATTTTAAAAAAATTGGCCAAATCTTGAAAAAATAAATCTAGGTTCCAAAAAGAACCTTGAACACTAACCTCCATGGACCCAAGGTGACTTGAGTACCAAAAATTAGTAAATAATTTTGCAGGTACACCAAGGATCCAATGGAATAAAATGAAAAAATACTTATACTTGGATGCCTTGGAAATAGACTTGGATGGGTGATGATGTTGATAAAATCTAAACTTTTCTCATGTCATACTATCAATATTTGTTTGATTGATTTTAATGATCTATCATTATGATTTCAAATTATGTTTACTTGCTTGAAATTCTTTTCATATATTAGTAAGATTAGTATGATTGATTGATTTTGATGATTTGAATACTTTGATTTTAAGAGGTCAATATGCTCTCCTCTAAGTATCATGTTATGATATGAATTAAAATTATCTTAAAATTCATCATGATATTTTAAGCCTCCCTATATCAGTTTTGCATATTGATTTTTCTTGATCTTTAAGTAGTGTCATACTTTTAAGAAAATCATTAATTGATCTAAATTTTAGATTTATTGATATTATGAAAATTTCTAAGTAAATTATTCAATTTGATTTTCAAATAATTAGTATCAAGATAATTATTATTTATTTTGAATTTCAAAACTATTGGTATCAAATAGTCTATTTTTTGTGTTGAATTCTATTGCATTATCTTTTGGCAAAAAAAAATATTTTGTCATAAATCTAGTTTTGCATAGCTTATATAATATCATTTGAGATAAAATCAAGAATTTCATATCTTTTTTAAACTTAATTAAGTAATATTTCTTAAGAAAAGAAAGACCTGAGTTTAAATAAAATATCTCTCTATGATTTATATGATTTATTGATATCAATTCAAATTAACTTATCAAGATAATTTGATCTAAATTTAAATTGATTCATCTTTTTTTTTCAGTCAAAAACTTCAATGATTGATATCACATAGATCATTATTGTCTTATATTCTATTGCTTTATCTTTGATAAATAGAAAAAAATATCCTTGCTTGTAATCTGGTTTGCATGAATATATTTTTGATATTATACCTTGAATAAATTATAAGTTTGATACCTTTATGCTTTAAATTGATTGATATTACTTAAAAAAAGAAAGAGATATTTTTTTTAAAAAAAATATCAAACAAATTCTTTTATGATTTACTTTGAATGATTTATTCAAATTTCTAGTTTGGAAGGATCTATCTATCTTGGACTTATAAAACTCCAAGAAATAAATAAAAACTTCTTTCAAATAGTACAAATAAGCAATTCTCAAAAATCTATCATAATTGATATCATAATTTGTATCAAGACAAAAGAATAATTGCTTTATCTCAAATATGAATTTTTATGGCTATATTCTTGTTATTATAACGTTTGAGATAAATTCTTGTGATACATGTTTAAATGATTTACTTTAATATCAAAGTGAAGAGAAGTATTTTCAAGACTATATTATTCAAATTTTTGAATCCTAAAGTTTTTATTAATTAAAATTGAAAAGAATATATACATGGCATACTTTTAGATTTTTGATGGATTGTTATCATTGTAAACATCTTTTAAAGTAAATGAAAAGTAAATTTTTAAAATTTAGTTTCTACATGAGTGAATGCTATGTTTATTTGAATTGAATGCATAATTTAATTCTTAATTCACTTAATTGATGCTTGTTCTTTTAAAATTTTATTTAATTTTAAAATAGCTTTATTTGCAAAAGTAAGGAGGAGAAAACATCAAAAATAAAATGATTACTAACTTGGTATTAATTAAATTTAAAAATTTAAGCTTAAAAATTAAATTTATATTAATTAAGATTAATGTGGTATCAATTAATTATACTTAACTTGAAAGAAAAAGGGAGAGAAAATATTGATGAATTTTCTAATATTCAAGAGGAGAGATATTGATTAAGTTAACTAATTTAAATTTGATTACAAATATTAATAAATTTTAATATTGATTTTAAATTCTCAATCATTTACCATAAAATTTTCTCATTTTGAGCTTTGCTTTAATTGATTTTAGACTCTCGATCAAGTACTTTATAGTTTTTCTCTAATTATGCTTACATGTGGTTATTAAATTTGATTTACTTAATTTGAAATAGCATCAGATGAATAAATTAATTTTTATTATCAAAAATTATTTATAAATTTAGATATTATTTATATATTTTGATTTGCATGATTATTCTAAACAATTGATTGGAGTTAAATTAAATTTAAAATATAATCTTACTCCAAGAATTGAATTTGATACACACTTCTAATTTTGAAACTTATTTGAATATCTAAATATAATAAAGAACTTTTGATGTGCTTTTGAAATTTCTTGTAAAATCAGTTATATCAAAATAATTTTTACTCAAGAAATAAATTTGAAAAAGTAACTCTCATTTACTTTGATACTATCATTGATTTGCTTGATACATTCTTGATACATATCTTTTCTAAATTTAAATGATGGGTTTTCATTAAGAAAAGAAAAGAATGAATATTGATGTGTATATTATGCTTGATTTTATGTTCAAATTTTTTGAAAAGTTCTATTTCTCTTAAAGCTTGCAAGTGCATATTTGAAAATCTGATTAAAAAGTCATATTCATTCAAAAGAGGGAGAATCTTTGATATTTGAATTCAAGCCAATTTTTGGAAAGGAAAGAAATGTTTTAAGCATATTTTGAATCAAAAGATGAGTTTTCAAAGTGGAGAGATTCATTTGAATTAATTTTCTAAATTTGACATACCTCATATTTTGATACATTCTTATATAGTATTGATTTTGATGATTTTTATTCAACCTTCCCTTGAGCTTTTTGATGTTGTCAAAAAGGAGGTGGGGAATGTTGAGTATATGCTTAATGAATTGATTTTTAAGATGCTCAATAATTTGATACTTGAAATCTTAATACTCATTGATTTAAATTGAGATATTAATTTAAAATGAGTATATAAAATATGTATAATAAAGTAAATATGTGCAATAAACTAAAGACTAATTGAGAATTTTTATGAAGTGTGCATTCATATGTTTGATCTAGTACTTCATGATACATATTTGCAAAATATATTAAAATACATTATTTATTTTTATTATGCATATACTCAAAATTTTATCATCATCAAAAAGAAAAAGATTGTTGATCTTATGATTGATTTTGATGATCATAAAATATTAAGTAAAAATATTATTAATCATATATTTTAAAAATGAATATAGAATTTCTCAAATGCTCATATTGAAGAAATTATCTTTAGAAGAAATCCTCTCAAGATGTCAATCCAAAGCATTTAAAAGAAGATGTTTTCACAAATTTGAATGGCTCATTATAAAAAAAATAAAAGAGGAAGAAACAAATATCATTTGGAAGGTTTAGAGCCAAGAAATTCAAGTTTGGAAGATCAAGCAATGAAGAAAAATGAAGTTGAAAAGTTTAAAGTTGACCTGCCCAAGAATAGAGCAAGCTCTGGCACGAAATATGATTGATACTTTGATTTAGCATGTAGCCAAGCCAGCTCTAATTAGATCCGAGCCAGCTCTCTTAGGATGGTATAAAAGATATTTTTTTGTTCTACTGATCGAGCCAGCTTGATTTGGATCTGAGCTAGCTCTCTCAGGATAATAGAAAATTGATTTTTTGAGTTCTGCAGTTTGAGCCAACTCGAGATAGAATCGAGCCAGCTCTATCATCTCAAGCCAGGTCGAAGCCAAAATCGAGCTAGCTCGATGGTGTTTGATAGGCATAATAGCTAGTTCTACAAAAGCCTATCTTCATCTAGAAAAAAATTTTAATGGCTATTTTTTTATCTCCAATGGCTATAAACAGCTAGAAATAACTTCAAGGGCCATAGAACTTGTGGGAAATAAAAGGGAGACACAAGAAAAGAAAAGATTAAAAGGAAACAAATAACAAATATTCAAATTTGAGTGAGCTCTATTGCACATCAAAAGAAGAGAAAAAAAAGAGGAACCAAGTAGTGAAATCAGAGGGCATTTAAGAGATATCTTTTCCAACGTCTAGTACAACCTCTCAAGCATTATTTGAAGAGAAGTGAAGCTTCTAAAGAGCATACATTCAGCAACTTCTCCAAGCTTCAAAGAATTTATATTTTTTTTTTCTTTTGAGTTGAACTTCTATATCTTGTATTTTTATTTTCTTTACAAGTTTTTTTAGAAAAAAGAACCTTGAGGATTAGGCCCATCTAAGTTTGGAATTGGACATTATAGGTTTTGGTTGGTGATCCCAAAAAATCAACTGGGTTGATAGTGAGCCCGAAAAACTATTGATGTAAGGTTTTGATTGTTGATCCCGAAAAATCAACTGGATTTGTTTGTGAGCCCAGAAAAATAAATGTATTGTAATCTAGGAATTATAGTAAAATTTCTAAGAAGGGCTTGGAGAGTGGATGTAGGTGTGGGTTGCATCTAACCACTATAAAATTTTTGTGCATTTGTGTTGTGTTTTCTTCTTTATTGCTTTACATATCTTGCATGCTTTAAATTGCTAATTACTTACTAATTTGGATTAACTCTTGCTTAAGTTTATTCACACTTGATTCCATTGCATACGCTAGTTAATTTTATTGAATTGAATTAAGTTAAGTAAAGAACATACTTGTATAGAGTTAAATTTGGCCAAAAATTTTATCAACCCAATTCATCATCTTTCTTGGGTTGCTATCTCTAGGCAACACAACTATATAGCCTTCGGATATAGGGGAGAGAGGATGTTGCGGGACATATTCAGTGGTTTGACTGGATGAGCATGGACTTACTCAACATAGAGGTGGATCTTGAAGAGGAGGATAAAGTTTATTTCTACTATGTTCGCTATCCAAGAGCTTCGATTCATTGGTGACTATGCTATTGTATGGTAAGAAGACATTGGTGTACGAGGAGATCGTATCTGTGCTAAGGTCCAACGAGCAATGGGGATGGATGATGAAGAGGAAAGTCTTCCAGAAAGGTCTCGTGATTTTAGAGAGGCCAAGGAAAAGGAAGAAGAAGAGGTGCAAAGGGGCAGCAAGGGATCCAAGAGATGCTTCAAGTGTGGTAAAGCATGGCACTTTAAGCGAGAATATCTATTTTGAAAGAAGTGCAAGAGAGGAGAAAGTCAGATTCCATTGGTTCAATCACTAAAAGTGAAGAGTCGGATGAGCTCTTGGAGGTCTCGAAGGAGCTAGCCTACGAGGTGTAGTGTATTTGAGATGGCTTCAGAGGGGTCCGCAGAGTGTGGAGGATCCAAAGGGGCAGCGACGGTGTCCAAGGTGCAGCTATAGGCCTAATAGTGCAGCGTTGGATGGTTAACCTTGGGTGACTCAGGTATAGAGATGACTTCTGTAGCATTAGAAGGACTTTAGTTATAGGTGGAGCATCAAATAGAGGTGCCTTCATAGATGGAGGGAGATGTAACTAAGTTCAGAGCGGAGGGGTGCAGAGGATGGAGCTATATCCCAACACCAGTGCTGGGATGGTACAGATCCTGGTGGAGAGGATTATATAGGGAGATAGGTGTGGCTCTAAGGAGACCATGTTAGGTGGAGCATCAGGATATGTAGGGAGTGCTAGTACAGAAATATTATGTGATCTTTAAGGAAGTCTAGGATAAGTGATGCGGCTGCCAAATAGAAGAATATCTATAACTCCAAAGGTGGTGTAGAGGAGCAAGCTAAGATCTTCAGCAGTGGAGGTGATCATCCCAAAGGCCTCAAAGGGAGCTTAGCTATTAAAAAAAGATGGTGGTGGCAAGGTATGCACAAGGAGCTGTCAGAATATACAGCGATAGCAGAATCGTGCAAGAGGGCATTTTCAGGTGTGCCAAGGCTTGGACACACCAAGATGGAATTGTAGGATTTAGTGTGGTGATCCCAAGTCTTTGAGAGACCACGGAAGGAGTCAGGATGTTAACTTCGAGAGTCTAGGATAGGTGTGGTCCTTGGGTGGAGGTGGCATGTAACTCTCCATGGGCTTAAGATTCAGGTGTTGAGTATCTTAAGGAGCTTGGTTGGTGCTCCGAAGACTTAGGAAGACAAGATGGAGTAGAGAACCAGAGCCAAAAAGTTGTTTTAGCCAAGATTGGGGTTGGCGTATAGTTGGAGACATCTTGGTTCCTATCGAGACATCTCAGGGATGGATCGAGACATCTCGATCTCAAAAGTTCAAACAGATAGAAAGGGCATTCGGCACAGTCCCAGTTAGAGATGTCTCAATTCTAAGACTAGACATCTCGATTGCAAGCAAGATGTCTCAATTTGCATGGGTAGAAATGAATGGAAGTTCTGTTTGGGTTTAGGATAGAGCTTTATTCTAGGAATCTTAAGGCCTGGTTTGAAAGGTTTTAAGGAGGCTAACTCATATATGGGTCGAGTTTAGATCTAGGGGATGAGAACATGTGAGACATGGGTGTACATGGGCTTGGTGAGTGTTTTTATATATTAGGTTAGCCAAAGAAAGTTTTTGAGCTGGGATTTATTAGGATTCATGTGGTAACCCTAGGGTATATAAATTAGGATATTGTAACTTTTAGAAGTGAGTGGAATATAATTGAGCTTTTCTCCCTAACTCTCTTCTCTCTTCTCCCTGGTTTCAATGCCAAAATCCTAGGTGCTATCTTCTTCTCTCTTCTTTCTTAGATCTTCTTTAGTTTGCTGGATTAACATCCATGTTCACACAAGAGATCAAATCTACGTCTGTGATTCTGAGTAGCCATAGGTACAATAATGCCAAGGGCTTGGCCTCGATCCACTTTATTGTTGAGACAAATGTCTAGAGATTTGATCTAAAATAAGCCCAGAACGAGGTCTAAGATGATGAATAGATTCCAACGAGCCCAAGAACAGTCCAAACGGAGTCCAGATAAAGAAGATACACGCAAAAGAATCGTAATGGGGTAGCATAGCCCTCGGGCCCATCGAAGGGACCCACAGGCGACCCCAATCGATGGCGGCACTAGGCCAGCTGTGCACTGGGCTGGCCAGGCGTGCCAGCATGCATGGGGGCATGCACGGGCCACGAGAGCAGGTCGCACGGGCACCCAGGCCCATCGTGGAGCATCGTCCACGATGGACCGCCAGTTTATAAGGGCCCGTATGGATCGAAAATCAGTTTTCTAGTTGTTTCATGTGGTCCATGATATTGTTCCCTAGATCGATCACAATATGATGGCTCAGAGAGGAGCTGATCGCGATCAAATGGTTGGAACTTGATCGGGCTGAGTTGGGAGTATTTTTGCACGATCCGATGGCTCAAGAGGGAGCTAGTTGTGATCGAATAGCTTAGGAGCAATCCGAGCTTGATTGGGAGATTGTGTGCATGATCCAACGGCCTAAAATGGTGTCGATCATGATCAGACGGTCCAAAATTGATCTTGGGTGTGTTTGGGATTGGGTTTCCTATTGAAATACTATTTTTGGATTTCTAAAATCTATATAACTCTGATTGATGAACCGTTTATTACGTCAGAAAGTTGATGACATTTTGAAGGTGTTGAAAGATTTTTTAAGAGATTTTAGAGAGCTTTTATAAGAGTTTTAGAACTTCTTATTGAGAAACTCTTGTACAAGAATTGAGTGGTAGGTTGCTCTTGCATTGTTTGATTGTTCTTTCTCTTATAGTGAAGCTTGTACGCCCCATAGAGGTAGACCTTGGTCTAATCCACGTATACTTAATTTATATGCTCTCTTATCTTGTATTCTTCTTTTTTTCTCGTGCGGTATCTACACATGATCGAGTGCAATGCAAGTGGTATCGAGAAGGTCTTGTGGTTGTGGTGTCTTGGCCAGGGTTCCACAACAATCGGTATCAGAGTGAGTTGATACCCCAATAATTAGTATCAGAGCATGTTGATACCATAATAATTGTTATTAGAGTTAGACAATATTAGTGCATGTGGTTGCCTAGATCATGAAGTGTTGATTGAGATCAAAGAAGATGAAGAAGATAAGCACAATCAAGGTGGAGATCAATCAGTTCGATGGAAAGAGCAATTTCTCCTTGTGGCAAGCAAGGATGAAGGATGTGCTCATCCAACATGGTTTGATCAATGCTCTCTTGAATGAAAAGAAGCCAGACACCATAGAGGAGAGGACTTGGGAGCAGCCATAAATATAGATAGTGAGTACCATCTGCATGTGCCTAACAGATGAGGTGGTGATCCATGTACTTGGTAAGACTTTTTCAATGGTGTTGTATCGAAACTCGAGGAGTTGTGCATGACGAAGTCTCTCATATACACCCTCTTCCTTTGGAGGTAGTTCTACCAACTGTGGATGACCAAGGGATTGAGCGTGTAGGAGCATCTTAGCCACTTCCAAAAGACTCTCAATAATCTTCTTAGTGTAGATGAGAAGATTGAGGAGAAGATCAGGGCGTTGGTCTTGCTCACGTCGCTTCCTCCTTCATATGAGTTCTTAGTGACTGCTCTTCTAGTGGGGAAGAACACCGTCAAGATGGACGAGGTTACTACGGCGATTCTTCAAAATGAGGTTCTTTAGAGAAAGAACCCAGCTTCGAGCTCAGATGATGGCAGCTCAACTTTGGCGATTTCTGAAGGAGCAGGTGGTAGTAGATGAAGCTGCAGAGGATTGTGAGGAGGATGATCCATGTCCAAGATTAGAGACCCTAGCAAGATTTGATGCTATCGACGCGATGAGTTAGGGCATCATATCAGAGATTTTCCATAGCTCAGGGATCAGACGAGGGCAACTACAACGATGGCCAGTAGTGAGTCAGAGGATGATGTTCTGGAGATATTTGATAAGGTATCTACTTCTTTTCAATAGTAGATTTTAGATTTTACATGCACATATCATGTTTGTTATAGAAAGAAGAAGTTTGGCTCTCTAGAAAGCAGCGAGGGCATAGTTTATCTACCGGATGGATCGAGCTGTACGATTAGAGACATCAGGATGGTCAGTTAGAGGACACATGATGGTGTAGTGAGGAGATTAGGGAAGGTCTGATACATATCCATTTTCAGGTATAATCTTATCTCACTGAGTAGACTGGATTCAAATAGCTATAGATGGATGTTGGTGATGGAATGCTGAAGATCATGCATGATGATAAAATTATTCTAGAGGAGAAAAAGAGGATGAGAGAACATTACTATCTAGTAGGAAGCATAGTGCTAGGTGGAGCTTTAGGAGCCAGAGGGAGCTCATCAAGATGGAGCTCCAGATAGAGGTGGATCAAGCACGAGATATGAGACTCGTGAGGGTGAAAGGTGATGTCGTAGAGTGAAGTTTCTATTACCGTAGGAGACTTTTCCGAGTAGATCTTAGGTCAGAGTGGACACAACCATTGATGGAGGTGGGATCGAGCAGCCTGGCTTGACTTTCATATTTGTCCATCCATGAGACAACAGGCGTGTCTTAGGACATGGGGGTGAGATGGATCACAAGCTCTCAGAGATAGGTGGAGGCCAAATATCGAATCAAGATGAAAATTATTGAAAAAAATATCTCGAGATTTGATCCATAATAAGCTCAGAATGAGGTTCAGGATGATGAATGAAGCCCAACAAGCCTAAGAACAGTTTAAACGGAGTCTAGATAGAGAAGATACACATAAAAGAAGGTTGGAGCAAGTAGCATAGCCCTCAAGCCCATCAGAGGGGCCCACAAGTGGCATCGGTCGGCAACGGCATGGCCCAGACCAGCAGCATGTGGTGGTGCTGGGCCAACTATGTGCTGGGCCAACCAGGTGTGCAAGCACGCGCAGGGGCGCGAACGAGCTGGGTGGGCGCCTAGGCCCATAGTGGAGCACGGTCCATAAAGGATTGCTAATTTATAGGGGCCTGCATGGATCAAAAATTGGTTTTCCAATCATTTCAAGTGGTTCATGATACTGTTCCATGGATTGATCACGATCTAACGACTCAAAGAGGAGCCGATCATGATTGGACAGCTGGGACTTGATCAGGCTAATCTGGGAGTGTTTTTGCATGATTCGATGGCTCATAAGGGAGTCGATCATGATCAGATAGCTCAGAAGCAATCCAAGCCTGATCAAGAGGTTGTGTGCGTGATTCGATGGCCTAAGAGGAATTCGATCATGATCGGATGGTCCAAAATTGATCTCGAGAATGTTTGGGACTGGGTTTCCTACTGAAACACTATTTTTGAATTTCTAGAGTCTATATAACTTCAATTGATTAAAAAGCTAATGATGTTTTGGAGGTGCTAAGAGATTTCTTAAGAGATTTTAGAGAGTTTTTATAAGAGTTTTATGATTTTTTATTGAGAGACTCTTGTATAAGGGTTGAGCGATAAATTTTTCTTGTATTATTTGATTTTTCTCTCTCATAGTGAAGCTTGCACACCCCATGGAGGTAGACCTTAGTTTAATCCATGTATACTTGATTTGTGTGCTCTTTTGTCTTGAATTTTTCTTTCTTTCTCTTACTCTATCCATACGTGATCGAGTGCAATTCAAGTGGTATCGAAAAGATCTTGTGGTTATAGTGTCCTGGCCAAACTTCCACAACAATCAGTATCAGAGTGAGTTAATATCCTAATAATTGATATTATAGCAAGTTGATACCATAACATTTGTGAAGTAGTTGATAGCAACTTTCTTTATCCAGTCATCTGTGGGAAGGGACCGAAAATGTCAATTCCCCACTAAAAAAATGGCTAGGGGGCAGAGATCAATGTAAGCTCAACTGAAGGTTGATGCTGGATATTGGTGTACCTTTGATATTGGTCATACTTTCCAATGAGCTTGGTGGCATCTCACTATAGAGTTGGCCAGTAGTATCCCTAGCATAATACTTTGTAGGCTAATGATCTATCTCTTTACCCCCTTAGATGATTTTCGCATATTTCTTTGTGTGCCTCTCGAAGAGGATAATTAGCACCAGAGGCCAGAGACATTTAAGCAAGGAGAGGAAGTACAACCTTTTGTACAGCTTCTCCTCAAAGAGAATATATCAGGGGGTTTGTTGCTTGATTCTCCAAGCTTCAACATGGCTTATTGAGAGGACACCATCGATGAGGTAACTCATAAGCAAGTCCATTTAGCTTGGCTCGTGGTCGACCTACATAACTGCGGGTGACTCCTTAATGCTGGGCTTTTCTAGCAACTTAAGGAGAATTCTTCGAATGAGCTCGATGTGTCCCAAAGTGGCTAGTCTAGATAGCATATTTGTTCAGGCATTTTCGGTCCTTGGTATTTACTAAATTTGAAATTTTTTGAAAGTCAAGGATAACTCCTTGAGCCTTGGCAAATATCGAATCATCATTGGCTCCCGAGCTTCATATTCCCCTTGAACGTGACCAACAACAAACTAGGAGTTGATGAAGGCTTTGAGTTGCTCAACTCCAAGTTCCTTGGCTATATTGAGAATAGCAATTAGCACCTCATACTCAGCTATGTTATTTGAGGCATTAAAACCAAATCGTAGTGTGTATTTGGTTACAACTCCATCTAGGCTAGTAAGGATGAGCCTGGCTCCATTATCTTAGGAGATAGAGGCTCTGTCAACATGTAAGATCTATTAGGGTTCATCCACTTTTTCTTCAGATGCTTCCGGGGTTATTTCCTCCTTAGGATGGTATTTTCAGCAATAAAATCTGCCAGGATTTGGGCTTTTATAAGAAGTCAGGATCAATGCTCAATGTTGAATTCATTAAGCTCAATCATCCACTTTGCCACTTACCCTGAGGTATCGGATCTTTATAGGATGACTTTTAGTGGCTGGTCGATTAAAACAACCACCAAATGAGCCTGAAAGTAAGGCCGAAGTTGCCATGCCAAAGTGACAAGGGCGAGGACTATTTTCTCTAATCTAGAGTATCTGATCTCAACATTGCATAGTACTTTGCTTGCATAGTAGATTGGCTTCTTAGCCTTTCCTTCTTCTCGGGTTAGCACCAAACTCACTATAAAAGATGAGACAACTAAATACAAGTATATGATCTCACCTATATTTGGTTTGGATAGTAGTGGGGATGATCTACGATAGCTTTTGAGGCTCTTGAATGCAACTCAGCATTCGTTCATCCAATCGAAGTTCTTTATTTAATGCAGAGCTTTGAAAAAAGGAAGACACATTTCAACCGACTTTGAGATGAAGTGGTTATGGGCGACTATCCTTCTTGCAAGGCATTGCACATTCTTTTTCAAGGTTGGGTGCTTCATCTCAAGGAAGACTTGGATCTTTTGTGGGTTCACCTCGATCTTGCACTGCATCATCATGAATCCTAGAAATTTTTCCAAGGTAACTCTGAAGGTGCACTTCATGAAATTGAGCTTCATCTGATATTGCCTCAGTTCTCTAAAGGCTTCCTCTAGGTTGGCTATGTATGGATTTTCTTCAGCGCTCTTCACCAACATGTCATCCATATACATCTCTATGTGTAGATCTGATTTTTGAACACCTTGATGAGGTGCTGATATATTGCATTAGTATTTTTCAATCCAAATGGCATCATTTTATAGCAATACAAATCTTTTTCAGTGATGAATGCCATCTTTTCCTCATCCTCGGTGCCATTCGAATATGGTTATATCTATAGGCATCCATGTAGCTTAGGACCTTGTGTCTGGAGGTGACATCTACGAGCTGGTCAATTAGTGATAGTAGAAAGCTATTATTTGAGCAAGCTTTCTTAAGGTCGGTGTAGTGGTATATATCCTTCATTTACCATTAGCCTTTTTCACCATCATCATGTTCACCAGCCAATCGAGATAGTGGGCCTCTCGGAGGAAGCCTGCCATCAGGAGCATGTCCACTGCCTCATTTATTGCCTGCTGTTGATGGGGTGCGAACCTTTTCTTCTTTTATCAGGTCGGACAATGTCCAGGGTCAATGCTTAACCTATGAACAATAATTTCAAGAGGAATACCTGGCATGTTGGATGCTGACCAGATGAAGATGTCAACATTTGCCCATAAAAACTATAGCAAGCAGGCCCACAAGTTAGTCAGCAGCATCATCCCAATTTGGATCATCCTAGCTAGGTCCTCTTCTCAAAGTGGTACAGACTCCAGTTGCTCAGTAGATTCATCTTAGGCCTTCTTAAGCTCTTCTCGGTAGTCAAGGTTGTTGATTGATAGAAACTCTATAGGCTTGTTGCCCTTTACTGAAACCATGAAGCACTGGTGAGCCAGCATCCGATCTCCTTAGATTTTGCCGTCTTGTTCTTCATCGAGAATCTTACCAAAGAGGTGATAGGTGGACACTATTGCTCGGAGTGCATTGAGCCTGGGCCACCAAGATGGTAGGCTGTACGATGGCTTATCGAGGTTTTTGCCCTATCATGATAGATAGGGTTATTTCCCCTTCAACTAGGATAGAGTCCCCAGAGAACCTTTGAGGGGTGTATTGATCCTCTGCAGCCAGTCAACTAGTAATTCCATCCTTTGAAAAGCATCATAAAATAAGACATAAGTCAAGCTTTAATTATTAATGAGAATTTTTTTATATCATAGTTTGCTATCATCATAAAAGTGATGATAATATCATCATGAGAAGTTTGATCTTCTCAGATGTCATCATTAAAAAAAAGAAATCACATCACCCACCTGCTGCCTCTTTGTTGGTAGGTTCTCAGCTCGGCCCTCTACCCACTAATCCTGAGATCATATTACTGATGCTAGCTGTTGGATGGTTGTTATTATTCTTCTTAGGATGATACAAAAACAACTGTACGGTCATCTAAGTTTCTCTCTCAGACATACTTTCCGAGGTACCATCTCTGAATTAGGACCTCAATCTCGTCCTTCAACTGGTAGCATTCCTTAGTATCATGGCAATATCGCGATAGAATCGACAATACTTATTCTAGTTCTATCTTGTTGGTGGAGCTTTCATCAGCTCTGGTCAATGAAGATATCTCTCTCCCTCAATCTCTATGAGGATCTAGGACCAAGATGCAGATAGGGGGTATAGGTGTCGAATTGGCAAGGTAAGCTCCTTGGCTTCACATCCTTTGGCTAGTGGGAGGGCTTGACCTCACCTCAAGGTCCTCGAGGCTCCTTCTGGGGATGCTTTTTGCCTCCTCCTTTACTTCCCTTGCTTGTTGATGGATGGTCTCTACTTTCTTGGCCTATGCATACTTTTGAGCATGGGAAAGGAGGTTGGCATAGTCTTTCAGGAAGCTCTTATCAAGGGAGAAAAGAAGGTGGTTATTTCGAAGGCCCCTCTTTAGAGCCGACATTCCAACCTCTTCGTTGAGGTTGCAGACTTCCAGCATGGCAGTGTTGAAGCATAGCATATAATTATGCAGTGATTCCACTTATTTTTGCTTGATTGAGAAAAGGTTATTGGAGTTCATACGTCGGGGTCGATTGCTGCTGAACTATTCAATGAACTGCCTTCTAAGTTGCTCGAAAGAGTGAATGGTCCCCAGTTGAAAACCATAATATCTGCTTGCACCGACTTCCTGAGCATGGCTGGGAAGGCAAGATAGAGGAAGGGGTTTGAAGCCCCTTGAAGCATTATGAGGGCCCTATAGCCCTCAATGTGATCCAATGGATCCGATGACCTATCAAATGATTTCACCTACAGCATCTTAAACTGAGATGGGATAGATTCCTCCAATATTCTCTGGAAGAAAGGCGGGTGTGAGCTGAAGCCAAAGGAGTCTCATGCTTTTCGTCCCCCTCATGGAATGTTTCAAGACTCCGCTCGATCTCATGGATCTTTTACTCAAGGTCATTCTCACAGTGAGATTCTTTAGAGCATGGGGAGTACCCCATAGTTGAGCCTCCTCCTGAAGACTCTAAGGTTTGCCGCCATCGATCCACTTTCCTGGAGCTTCACTAGGGGAAAGGGACAAGTGAACGACCAACTTAGAGTGATGGGAATGCCATGGGAGCCTCTCCAAGCTCTTGAGTTGGGCCTGATCATTGTATTGCGATAGAGCAGCCTGGTGGGTTAGCTTTCTTTGATTTTACCTTTCTGCTATCTATGGAGCTACTGGATGAAAGTGGTGAGCACCTGGACCTGCTAGATCAGTATGTTGAACTATGCTGATCTGCTGCTGTGACAGATGAAGTTGGACCTATCACTAGAAACTTTGAGTTCCACTAGCTTAATCGAGATGACTGATGGCAAGAGGTGGCAGAAGTATCTTGCATTCAAGTTCTTACCATCTTTTCTTTTTTTCTTCAAAAATTAGGTGACAATAGGCCCTTCCTCTAGCATTAATTTATTGTTATAAGTCTTCGGACTGACATTGGTTATCCACTGATGTGAAGCCTAGATCCGAATGGAGGGTGCTTCCACCTTCACAAACCTACAATGAAAGTCCACTCTCACCGAAGATGCTTTGGTGGGGGACCCTCTGATGCTTTAATTAGCTGGAGCTTAAGAACAGGGAAGAAGAAAGGAGAAAAAGATGAGAAAGTGAGAGAGCAGGCATTATTCTTTATGTTTGCTTGCTTATCGTAGGGTCCTCTAATTATCTCCTTTATATAGAGATGTAGATATAGGCTATTTTCTTAAATCTGATAGACCATTAGCCCCAAGCTTAATAGACTGTTAGGATCAAAAATCCATCCACTAACCTACAAATCATGGTTGTTAGTTGTGGGCATTTGTCGAGGATTCTATCCATGCGCTAGAAGTCATTGGGAGATTCTAATGAGTCGACCTTGCCATTGAGTTGGCTGGCAGCTTAAGGTCAATAAGGCACCAGGGTGCTGCCTAGGTGTGAATCTGGAGATGACCGAGTATACGAGAGGTCATATCCTTAAGGTAGCATTGTTCAATGTCTAGGTCAGTTCTCGATGAGCTAAAATTAGCCATCATCAAATTGGCTTCCATTGGGCAATAAGCTTGGTCACCATCCGGGGTTATAGACTTGTTGCCATTTCTCCTTGGCTTCGGACATCGATGTGGTTTAGGTCACCCCAGTCCTAGACTGAGGTACTCTGGTTGGTAGAAAATAGCTGGACTCACACCTCAACATTTCTATTGCACAAGATTTATCTATGCTGTTGCAAAGGGATGTTGCTAGTTATTGTACTTTTTGTTACTAAGTTTCTTTTCTTCTTCTTTTTCATTGTACCAATATATATATATATATATATATATATATATATATATATATATATATATATATATATATATATATATATATATATATATATATATATATAGATATAGACAGGTGGCCACTTGATCGGTATTTATATATTTGGTTTTGTTTGCAATCATATACACACACATGCATGCATGCATACGTACATATAGTCTTATATAGCTTTAATAGACTTTAAAGAAAAATAAGTGATGATATTATGTCTTTAACTTAATTTACATTCCATAAAGTGATGTTTGTTTTTTTTTGGTTCGTAAAGTTTAGCTATTTGAGTTACATCCACATTGATGTTTATATCATTTATATCCAGTATATCCATATCCATTTAAAATAATTATGAATTTAAATTTTAGCATCCAATTGATATCCATGTTATATTAAAAAAAGATATAAAAATGAATATACTAATATTCGATCCAGCCATATCATGGGCACTAAAGCTTTCCATTACAATAATATTTTTGAAATTAATTCTCTATATCAATCCAAAATAATAAAATTTATTTGTGAACAATGACATAAGCAGATAGTGTTGTACAGTTATTGTTCTTTAGTTCTTGTCATAATAGGTGATAATGACTGTTATTGTAGTTATGGCTACATTGGGCAGAATGGCGCATGATGGTCATTTTTGAAATAATAAACTATGGCAAGCTTCAAGTGGCTTGCTCTTTGTCAAAACAAAATCAAGTAACTTATCTAATAAAATAGATAATTGTGACACTCATTGGGTTTGGATTGGGCATGGATCAAGTTAGAATCCAATTGTTAGCAGGTGCTGAAACTTGGCAAACTTTTTTTTTTTTGCTTGCAAAATAATTTGTTAATGACCTAAATTTAGAATATAATGGATAAATTTTATAAAATTCAAAACTGCCTAGTGGCCAAGTTGGTCTTCAGTTCACAAATTCGATATCTTGCCCTCATCTATTATTATGATTAGGCTGACTCCCAAATGGTTACATGACTAGATCTAAATTATTGTATGATGTGTCTTGAAATGAATAGCAAATATGTAAGTCCATGGCTTGGGCCATATCCAGTTTACATCTATACTAGATCTATGAGTCTTTGCAAATAGATTTGGACATGACCCATGCAAAAATGATCTAAAGCTGATATAGTTTTTGATACACCTTGAATTTCACCCACATGATTTGGCATTGCTGACCAATGGGAGCTTGACACGGATCAATCATGAAGTCCACCATCTTGGCCAATCAGATCTCACCATGTGGCCTTGCCAAAAGAGCATGGGGAAATTCAAATTTTCCTCTACTCGGTGATAGTTCGCCTACAATAGTGGAATGGCTTCCACAATCATGAGATCTATATCACATTGAATCGCAACAAACTCCTGAAACGACAATCTCTAACTTCTGTCATACATCCTTGGAGCCATGGGCTCCAATCCTCACCTATATAAACTCTTCTTTAAAGGCCCTTCACACGTAACTCCAAGTCTCCCAATGCTTAAGTCCTTTCAAGTACCCATAAGTACTTGAAAGCTCTCTAAAATCCTACTGAGTTTCTAGAGAAACCTTTGAGTCACCGAGTCCCACTCGTGTGCTTAGAGCACACTGCCAATGGTGATCCACCAAATGTGCCTCTCATAGTTCTTGGCTAAGTGACGTCCCTATAGGACCACATCTATTTTGAACTTACAAAGCATTCCTCTCTTCTATCATAGACTCTGACTTGCCACTTCCTTGCTGTCATGCCTCGGCCCAAGGCCTAAGCCAAGTGCATGATAGATGGCCACATACCTCTAGGATTTAGCCTCTTAGACATGCAACGTCTATCTTTTCTTTCAAAATTTTATATCAATCAACACTTAGGTAGTTGTATTGAAAGCAAACTTCTAATTCTATTGATTCAAATGAAAATAGTTCACTAATAACTCATGAGATTCATTAGCATAAATCAAAATCAATATTTGTTCAAAAAATAAATATCTTATAAGATCCTAAGCTCCTCAATGCTTGGTCCCAATCCCTTCTAGATCTTAAAAAAATGATAAGAAGGAATGAGCTTTATAGGCTCAGTAAGTTCCTGATAGTCTTAGAAAGATCAAGTATAATTAATTTTTTTTACAAATATAGTAATTAACAATAATAAAAATATATATCAATATAATTTTAATTTTTAAAAATATGTCATGCATAATAATAAAACTTAAAATTCACTTTTAATCTTTAGTGACTATGGCCACAATCAGTCTTGTGATAAGGCCCAGAAGAGACTAGCCCCTAAATACAAAATATGTGATCTATCAGCATATACTGGTAATTACTAATCAACCCCACTAGTTAAGTTTAGAAGGAAACTAGCTATTATTCACACGGCCATGATTAGCCCCATGACAGGGCAAAGAGATTAGTCTTAAAAATAAATACATAATACATCAGCATATACCAACAATCAGTCTCGACTAGCTAGACTCAGATAGACTAACTCTGCCAATAATCAATCCAGATTAGCTAGGCCTAGGAGAAATTAGTTTTTGATATATGATCAACAATTAGTTCCATTGGCTGCAACCAAATCATAGTCTAATTAGAAGTTTTTCTTATATTTTCACCGTAACCAAATAATCATATTTATTTTTATAATGATATCAAATCAAGTATTTTACATCTCATTTCCAGAAATAAGAGGATAATTTTATTCAAAATTCTTGTAAGGATAAATATTATAATCTTGTTTCTAAAGGTCATGCGATATTAAAATAAAATAATCATCTCATTTTAAATTTTGTAATCATGCTAAGGTGACATCATACTTGATCCATCATTTTAAATTACTTTTCATACATAAAATATATATTTCCAAACTTTATAATTTTTAAATATTTTAATAATTATTATTTACAAAATCTAAATTTTTTAAACATATGAATATATATTAAAAACTCAAAGATAAAATTAAACTTATAATCCATCAGATCCAAAAATCATGACCCTCAACTTATATCTCGATCTCTAGATATGATGCTCTTTTGGTATTGAAGGCTTTGATCAGATAATTTTAAATTTTTTTAGCCTTCAATTAGAAAAAATTAGGACAAAGAGAGAGAGTCTCAATCTAGATCATGATTTGGATTGAATTGCATCGCGAATATAAATTTCTCGGATTGATCTAGATCCAATTAGATTAGGGTCCGATCAATGGAGTGATTTCACAAAAGGTTGACTTTCCCTTGCCCCCCACTTTTTTTCTTCTTCTTTTGTCTTTGTTTCCTTCTTTTATTTTTTCTTTTCTCTCCCTTTTTTTCTCTATTTTCTTCTCTTCTCTCTCTCCTTTTTTCTCTCTTCTCTTTCTTTCCCTCTTTTCTTTCTCTCTCTTCCTAAGCCAAATAGGGGTTTTACTAAGGAGGAGGGTAGAGGGGAGAAGGAGGGGATGGGGTTGATGGCGGTGGTGGCATGGTGGCCATTAGAGCCAGCGGTCTAGCTAGAGTACCATTGGTAGATAACCCAGTGATAATAACACTCGGAACAGAGAAGATGGCAAGGATTACGGAGGAAGGAGAAAAATTTTGGGCAATGGCAACTTGATTGCAGAGTCCGACAACTATTAAAGGTTGGAGAGAGGGAGGTGGGAGAGGCTTTGATGGTGGATCAATCAAGAGGGAGGTGTGGTTTAAATAGAGAAAATGGAAAATGGGATGAGGATCGGTTCACAATGGATAACTCCGATCGTTCACCAATGTAACCCATCCAAATGGCCTTCAGCCGTCTCTCACCAGCATGTGACACCCATCCGACTGCCCTTGTGGCTTTATCCTCATCTATGGCACAAGATCAAGTAGGGGTAGAGCTGTCAATGGGTCAGATCCAAATCCGAGATCCATGGATATTTATCCGATGGGTCTGAGTCTGGTACTAGTATTGGACCCATTTATCCGGACCCGGATCCGAACCCGATAAATCAAGATATAAATGGATAGGATCTAGATATTTAGTATCCAGACCCAATAGATCCAAGACTCGAATTATATATAATATAATATAATAATATTATACATATAAATATTAAAAAATATTTTGAGCCATTGGATCCCTTAAACCCCTAGATCCCTCTCTCCCTCTATCTCCCTCTCTTCGTCTCTGTCTCCCGACGGTGCCTCTCCCTCCCCTCCTCCCCACCTTTTCCTCTTGACCGTGAGATCCCCTCATCGATAGACCACAATCGGACTCTGATCTTGCCCATGCCCCCTCCGATCTCCCAGTGGACCACGCTCGATCTCCCTCACCGACGATGGCTGCAAGATCGGACCCCTCCCTCCCTCTCTCGATCTCCCTCTCTCCCTCTCTCGATCTTCCTCGTCGGTGAGGTCGGACTCGGGACCCCCTCCCTCCCTCTCTCCCTCTCTCAATCTCCCTTAGATCTCCTTCATCAGTGACGACAGCGAGGTCGGACCCCTTCCTCCTCTCTCTCTCTCTCAATCTCCCTCGAATCATCCTTACCGGCGATGACGATGAGGCCGAACCCCTCTCTCCCTCTCTCGATCTCCCTCACCAACGAGGCCAGACCCAGGACCCCCTCCTTCCCTCTCTCCCTCTCTTGATCTTTTTCATCGACGACGGAGGCGAGGCCGGACCCCTCCTTCCCTCTCTTCCTATCTTGATCTTCCTCACCGACGAGGCCAGACCCAGGACCCCCTCCCTCCCTCTCTCCCTCTCTCTATCTCCCTCAAATCTTCCTCGTCGGTGATGGTGGCGAGGTTGGATCCCTCCTTCTCTCTCTCTCTCCCTCTCTCGATCTCCCTTACTAGCGATCGACGAGCGACCGTCCTCTTCCTTTCTTAGTCACTCGATTTTTCTCTCAGTCTCTCCCTCTCTTAGTTTCAAGTCCCAAAATTGGATCTAAATATCTGAAATCCATTAGAATCTGGGTCTGGTACTTCAAGGCCAAACTTGTCGGGTATTCGGATCCGGGTCTGATACTAGTAATTAAAATCGAATCCGAATCTGGATATTCAAGTTTTGATCCAAACCCAATCCATTGATAAGTCTAGGCAGGGGATAAGGTGTAGGATTTAGTGTGGTGCTCCTAAGCCTTGGAGGGCTACGGGAGGAGCCAGGGTGTTGGCTTCGAAAGATTAGGATGGGTGTAGTCCTAGGGCAAGGATATGAGTAGTCCTAGGGCAAGGACAGGAGTTGTCCTAGCATGAAGGCGGCATGTAGCCTTACACGAACTCGAGGTTCAGGTGTGAGGATCTTGAGGGAGACTTGGTAGGTGCTCTGGAGACTTGGAATACAAGATGGAGCAAAGAACCAAAGCTAGGAGAAGAATCAATTAAGACAAGGGGATGACACACAGACGGACTGACTCGGATATACAGTCGAGCTGGCTCGGACTGAGACCAAGCTGATTCGAGGTGCAGTCAAATCAGCTGTCTCAGGCAGATAAAAAATAGGATTCGGACGATATGCAGTCAAGCCAGCTCAAGAGCCAGCTCGACGATGGTGAACAGAACTGGATGGGAGTTTTCTATTTGGGATCTTAAGCCCTGGTCCAATAAGGTCTTAAGGTGGCTAACATATATATGGGTTGGATTTAGATCCGGGGGTGAGAGCATGAAAGACATATGTGTACATGGTCTCGGTGAGTGCTTTCATGTATTGGATTAGCCTAAGAAAGTTTTTCAGCTGGAGTTTAGGTTTATTAGAGTTCATATGGTATAGCAAAAATCCTAAGATATATAAACCCAAGTATTATAATCTTTACAAGAGAGTGGAATTAATATATAGCTTTTCTCCCTAACTCTCTTCTATCTTTTCTCTCTAGTTCCAATGCTAAGTCCTAGGTGTCGTCATCAACTTTTGCTCTTCTTCATATTTTTGGATTAACATCTAGATTCGCATAAGAGATCGGATCTACGATTGTGGTTTTGAGCAGCCATAGGTATAACAATTGGTATCAAATCAGTATCGATTATTCCAATACTTGGTATCAGCTCTAGATGATGCCATGGTGATGCGCTAACACTTTATATTAGAGCTAGGTGATGACATGGTGATTAAAATCTTTTTTTTTTTGAAAATATCATGGTGAAGTCGGCAAGCCTTATTAACTTCACTTCAAACTTGGTCTAATTAGACGTGTTCACATTCTTCCTTCCTTAAAAAAAATTATTCTCAAAATTTGAGAAATCTAGATCTTCCAAAGTTAAAAGTGTTCGACCAAAAACCTACATGTACCAATTTATCTTGACTTCGCATTTCTATCAAATTGAACATATGATCACATCACTAAAATGCATGTAAGCAATCTGACCCCTCGAGTAAACCCCAATGCTCTAGCACAAATCTACACAGACTCTTCTCAAGAATACTTCATAATTCAATATCTCCACGTCAATTCTGAAATTTTGCCCTTTTAATATACAATCAAAGATCTCATCTCTCCTTAATTGTAATCAGTATGATCAAAAACTTTTTATCACATTTATGACTAAGATATAGACTAGTAAGATCAGCATTAATTAAGTGACCGGGACTTTGAGATTAAGATAAATGCTTGTTCATTTAAGATTGAGTTGAAATCAATTAGATACAAAAACCTTACAGCAAGATGGATTATTAAAATCAATTGTATTTAGAATAGAGCTTGAAATTAATTCGGCACAAACACTATAATGAAGTCTTGATTCCATCAAAAGATAATGGCTCATCTCGACTAAAATTAAATCATCAGATGATTGTGAAAGTGATCATGATTATGTAATAATGGCTTTCGGCAACAATGGTCCATCATGATTATGGAAATGATCTCAAAATGAATCATTAAAATTAATTTTGAGAAGATAAAATATCAATATCATGATTTCTATATTAGAGTTGAGATCATAATGAGGGAATAAATAACACTGGATTTATTCAGATACTTGATAGATAGATCAAATTTAATTAACAATCAAATAATTTTAGATATTAGATGGTCAAAACTTTTCTTAGTACAACTAATATAGCCATATCATAACTAGCCTAAGAATCCGTAATACTTCCGTTTCCTTTATGAATAAAAGTCTCTTTTATTGGAAAATCGTATCTTCCATTATAATACATTTTAATCTACAATCAATACTTTCGATCAATTTTAAATGACTCAAACCACCATAGTTCCACTATGCAACTCTGATCAACATCCTCCATAATTTCTTAATGATCCTAGATTAAAATTTTATAAAATCCAATCAAAGATTTTGTTATCTAAGTACATTAAATCATAATTATCCTTCGAGATAATTGCCATATTTTCACCATTGCATAATCAAGATACTAACCTCTAAATTTGATTTGAGTCAAGCCAACTCTGAATTACCTTAACAATTTATTTAGACAATTCAAAATCAATTTCTTTCTTTTGAGAAAATTAAGTTCTAACTTATCCATCATGATCTTATAAATTGCTAAAGCATCATAATTAGAGGGACGAATCAACTTTAGAAGATCCATACAAGACATCAGATAATAGAAATTTATCCCTAATAAATATTAATAAAATGCCTTTCCATTACTTAGATCTTGTCATAATCATAGAAGTTTTCCTTACTCGCAATATCCTTGAGTAATCATTCGATTACCTTCTTTCTATTCTTTTTATCAACAAAACAATTAGTCTTCTAATTCAAAATAACTTTCAATAATTTCAATATGGCTATCACATTCAATAATCATATCAAGATTTAATTCCTAAAATACATCCAATGCTAACACAACATAATACAACCCATCTATGTTACTCAAAATATGCTTCTATATATCAATTGTTTAGTTATGATGACATTCTTCCTAGAACAAGGCTTGGTGCATTTAGTCAAAATTTTGACAATACAAATTTTCTATACTTATCCATAGCAAAGTTCTAAGAAACTAAATTTATATCCGCAAAATAAAATCAGACATTACAAAATAATTCATTAAATTTCTAGTATCAATAATTATTTTAAGATATTCAATCAAAATTATAATTCTACCCCACTCTCACTAACCTAAGTTCTCATGATTTTGAACCTAGCTCTGATACCACTTAATTTGTCACAATCTGAGTTGAGGCCCGAGATGAGCGTGTCATAAACAGTCGCACGCCTTTAGGGTTTAACTCCTTAGACATGCAAGGCCTATCTTTAGTTTCAAAATTTTATATCAATCCATACTTAGGCAGTGGTATTGAAAGTAAACTTCTAATTCTATTGATTCAATTGAAAATAGCTCATTAATAACTCATGAGATTCATTAGCATAAATTAAAATCAATATTTATTCAAAAAGTAAATGTCTTCTAAGATCCTAAGCTCCTCACTACTTGGTCCTAATCCCCATATGCTCTTTTGAATCTAAAAAATATATAAAAATGAATGAGCTTTATAGGCTCATAAGTTTTCAATAATCTCTGAGGAATTAAGCATAATTAAATTTTTTATATAAATATAGAAATTGACAATAATAAATACATATAGCAACATAATTTTAATTTTCAAAAATATTCCATGCATAATAATAAAACTTAAAATTTTCTCTCAATCTTTAGTGACTATGGCTATGATCAATCATGTGAGAAGGCCCAGAAGAGACTAGCTCCAGAATACAAAACATGCGATCTATCAACATGTACCAGTGATCAATCCTATTAGTTAATTAGGCTTAGAAAAAAACTAACTCTGATTTATACGATGATAATTAGCCTTACGATAGGATAAAAAAATTAATCCTAAAAATAAACACATGATGCATCAGTATGTACCAGCGATCAATCCCAACTAGTTAGGTTCAGAAGGACTAATTCTTTCAGTGATCAACACCAGTTATCTAGGTCCAGAAGAAATTAGTTTTTGCTGTGTAGCCAACAATCAGTTTCATGGGCTAGACCCAAATTATAGTCTAGAGAGTTTTTCTCATACTTTTATTACAACTAAATAATCATATTTATTTTCATAATAATATCAAATTAAGTGTTTTGCATCTCTTTTTCAAAAATAAGAGGATAATTTTATTCAAAATTTATGAAAGGATAAACGTATGTAATCACTACAAGAAAAATAAATATTAGCGACGGTAAAATGTTCCATCGCTAAAAATAATTTTTTTTAACCACAATACCAACTAAAAAATTTACCATCGATAATAGTATTAGCAACGACAATATTAATATTAGTGATGATGAATGCCATCTTTAAAAGCCTAAAAATTTAATAAAAATATTTAAAAATAATAAAAATATTAACAATGGCTTATTTCGATTATTAGCAATAAAGAATTTGCCATCGCTAATAACATGCTATTAGCGACAGCTAAGTTAACTATTAGCGATGGCACAAGCTACTGTTAATATTATTTAAAATTTTTAAATAATTTTGTAACATAAAATAGGTATTGTCGATGAATATTAGTGACTAAAAAATTATCATCACTAATAATTTTTTAAAAAATAACTTAAGAAGAAAAGATTATTTTAAAATTTTATTGATGATGGAATTAGCAATGGATGATTAGCCATCACTAATAACATAGAAATTAGCAATGGAATTAGTGATGGAATATTTTTGATCACTAATAATCCAGACCATGACTCAATCTAATTTGAACTCGATTTGAATTCCATTCGAATTCAATTCAAAATTCTAATTAAATTAGGCTTTGAAACCAAATCCTACTTAGATTATAAAATTTAATTAACTTTAAATTAGATCAAGATTAATTAAACTAAATCTGATTTAAATCAATTAGGAGAAATTGGTTTTTAATTTTAGTTTAATTCGAATCAAATTTGAAATCTTGTCAATCTTAATTCAATTAGACTTTTAATTCAAGTCCTACTTAGATAGTAAAATCTAATTATCTTTAAATTAAGTTAAATCTAATTTAATTTAATTTAAATTAATTAAAAGAAATTAATTTTTAATTTAGATTCAATTTAAATCTAATTCAAAATCCTATCAATCCTAATTCAATTAGACTTTTAATTCAAGTCCTACTTAGATCATAAAATCTAATTACCTTCAAATTAAGTCAATTTTAATTAAATTTAATCTAATTTAAATTAATTAGAAAAAAATTAATTTTAATTTAGGTTTATTTCAAATTTAATTCAAAATCTTGTTAATCCTAATTCAATTAGACTTTTAATTCAAGTCCTACTTAGATAGTAAAATCTAATTACCTTCAAATTAAGTCAAGTCTAACTAAATTTAATCTAATTTAAATTAATTAAAAAAAATATTTTTTAATTTATCAAATTTAAACCAGATTTAAATTTAATTCAAAATTCTATCAAACTTAGTTCAATTAGGCTTCGAATCCAAATCCTATATAGAATATAAAGCCCAATTGATCTTAAATTAAGTCAAAATTAATCAAATTAAAGTTAATTTAAATTAGTTAGAAAAAAATAATTTTTAACTTGGGTTCAATTTAAATCTAATTCGAACCCGATTCGAATTTAATTAGAAAATCTGTCAATCCTAATTCAATTAGACTTTAAAATCTAAGCCTTATATAGATAGTAAAACCCAATTATCTTTCTATTAAGTCAAGCCTAATTAAATTTAATCTAATTATAATCAATTAGAAGAAAATGCTTTTCAATTTAGGTTCGATCTAAATGTAATTGAAACTTGATTGAATCCAATTCAAAATATCCTGTCTAACCTAATTCAATTAGACTTTGAATCCAAGTCCTAATTAGATTGTAAAATTTAATTACATTCAAATTAAGTCAAGTCTAATTAAATTTAATATGATTTAAATTAATTATAAAAAAAATAATTTTTAATTTATGTTCAATTCGAATCTAATTCAAATTCGATTCGAATTTGATTCGAAATCGTGTTAAATCTAATTCAATTAGACTTTAAATTTAAGTTTTACTCAAAACATTAAAATCCAATTAGCATCAAATTAAGTCAAGCCTAATTAAATTAAATCTAATTTAAATCAATTAGGACTTGATTCATAAATTAATTAAGTTAAAAAATTTAATAAAATTAAATATTAATTTTTAACCATCCAAAAAATGACTTAGGAGGACACAAAAATAATTAATGAAAAAAATTGTTAGTGATGGCTTTAGTGACAGCATGAGTACCATCGCTAATAATATAAAAAATATTATTTTTGCTGTATGATTATTAGCAACAGAAAGACTATTACCGATGGAATGTACCATTGCTAATATTTTTTTATATATTACCGATGGTAAATGGTTATTAACGATGGCATATGCCATCACTAATAATCTTCCCGCCTCATTTTCGCCCATCTCGCTGCATGCCCTCATTTTCTCCTATGCTACCTTCCACTGCCCTCTCATTTTCCCCCACCCCACTGCCCACTACATCCTCATTTTTCCACCACCCCTTTGCCCTTCACCATTTTTATCTTCCACTGCCACTGCCCTCTCCCCATCCTTCGATCTCCCCGCCACCTCCTCTCTCCTGGCCAGCGACCTTCCCCTGGCTGCACCCGGCCCATCTTTCCGAGCCTTCGGCTACCTCCCGCCTCTTTGAGCCCCCGACCGTCTCGATCCCCCCAACTGCACCTAGCCCGCCTCCCCGAGCTGCCTCATCCGACCCTCTCTCCCCTCGGCCGCCTCTTGCCTCCTCCAAAATCCTCGATCGTTTGGTTTCTCCGCCACCCTCCTCTCTCCTGCAGTTCTTTTCCCCCGCCACCCCCTCTCTCCATGGGTGACAGCCTCCCCCGGCTGCATCCGGCCCACCTTTTCAAGCCTTTGGCCATCTCCCACCTCCCAAGCTTCCGACCGTCTCGATTTTCCCGACCACACCCGACCCTCTCTCCCCCCGACCATCTCATCCGGCCCTCTTTCCCCTCGGCCGCCTCCTGCCTCCCTCCAGAACCCCAACTGCCTCCTACCTCCCTGAACCTCCAGCCGTTTGATTTCCCCACCACCCTTCTTTCTTCCGCCAATCTGTTTCTCCGTCACCTCCTCTCTTCCACCGGCTGCCTCTTGCCTCCTTCTCCAAACCCCTGGCCACTCCTACCTCCCCAAACCTCTGACCTTTGGTTCCCCCGCTACCCTCCTCTCCTATGCCATTCTATTCTCCCGCACCCCCCTCTCTCCCCCTAGCCGCCTCTTGCCTCCTATCTCGAACCTCCGACCACCTCCTGCCTCTCCAAATCCCTAATCTTTCGATTCACCCGCCACCCCTCTCTCCCCCGACCATCTCTCCCTAACTGTACCCGGCTCACCTCTCCGGACCCTAGCTGCCTCCCGCCTCTGTGAGCCCTCGAGTGCAAGCTCCCGATCTCCCCAAGCTCTCATTCGTGGCTGCATTCCTGAGCCTCAGTCCCTGCTCACCTGTGCCTCTTCGCACCTCAATTCCTGCATGCCAGCCCATATCTCAGTCCTATATGGTAGCCTTCTTCTATTATGAGTATTAGCGACGGTATTAGCGAAAGCTAATACCATCAATAAAAATTATTTTTTTATTTAAATTATATTAATTAAGTATAATTAGATATTACAAATTATTTTAAATATATATTAATTTATATGGGATTTAGGTTTCGATAATGAGAGCACTCGAATCGAGAGAAGGTTCGACTACAAATACGAGGTCGAGATGTACCCTACATGCTCCAATCTCGGCATGCAGCATGCTCGAATTGAGAAAAGATTCGGACAGCATTGCAAACATCAACTTGAGAAGTGCCCTGCATGCTCTGATCTCGGTATGCAAAGCACTTGAATCGAGAGAGGTTCGAGCTGTAAACATGAGGTCAAGACGTGCCCTACGCACTTCGATCTTAGCATGCAGCATGCCCAAACTGAGGAAAGGTTCAAACAGTATTGCAAATATTGACCCAAGATGTGCCCTGCACGCTCCGATCTCAGCATATAGAGCACTCGAACCGAGAGAGATTCGAGCTACAAACATGAGGCCGAGATGTATCCTGCGTGCTTCGATCTCGGCTTACAGCACACTCAAACCAAGAAAAGATTCAAGTAGCATTACAAACACCGATCCGACATGTGCCCTACATGCTTCAGTCTTGGCATGCAATGCACTCGAATCGAGGAAAGGTTCAAGCTGCATTGCAAACATAGGCTTGAGACGTGCCCTACATGCTTCGATCTTGGCGTGCGGCATGCTTGAACCAAGGAAAGGTTTAGGCCGCATTGCAAGCATAGGCTCAAGACGTATCCTGTGTGCTTCGATCTCGACATGCAAAGTGCTCGAACTGAGGGAAGGTTCGGGCTGCATTGCAAATACAGGCTTGAGACATGGATTTATGCCAAATTACAAGAGTTGGTACTTGTATGGGGATTGATTCATGGCAGACAATTGCAAGAGCTTCAGAGGCTCTACTTATCCAAGATCTTATTGATGTGCAAGAGCTTAATGGTGATAGACTCGAGCATATGATTAGCACATTTGGTAGATTTGATCTGGTTATTGGTAGATGTCCATGTAGTAATCTTTTGATAGAAACCACCATAGTCATGATGGACAGAGTTGTTATGATTATAGTCATGCTTACCCTCTATGGGATTACTACCCCCTAAAGGCTAAGCAAAGCTACAACTATAGCAATCTCTATAGTCTATCATGACTATGGCGGTTGCTATATGAAAGGTTATTACATTGGCTTTCATCAATAACTAGATCAAATCCATCAAATGTACTAATCATATGCTCGAGCTTATCACCGTTAAGTTCTTGCACATCAGTAAATATATTGGATAAGTAGAGCTTCCCATCACGCATATCATCTTCCACGTCTTTCTATATAGGTACCAATGCTTGCAGTTTGGACTTGAAGCTTGCCACATGACTAGGCTGTGCGAGCAAATAAATTTTATTTTTAAGTTATTATTTTATTTTTTAATAAAATTTATATTTCTTGTTTGTAGCTCGAGAAGGCAGTTAGGGGCTTAGAGATAGAGGCTATAATGACTGCCTGTGCAAGATGCACCTAAATGGAGGTGATTCATTCTGTTCTTGTTGTTGTATGGTCAAGCTTGGATGGTTTGTTATATTGCAGACAACTGCTTGCAGCCATCTCACCGTACTTTGGTGCAGAAGAACTTGCAATATAAGGCAAGCTTGGATGGTCTGTTATACTATAGATAACCGCTTGCAACCATCTCATGGTTAAAGGTATAGAGGAACGTGCACTGTCTTACATTTTAATGGCAGATCTGAGCCTTCTTCAGATTTTCATGTACTGAGATTATCATATACTACTAGATGAGAATCAGACAATGCTTAAACCAGGGGATCAGCAGACCAACATATTATCACGTATTGTTGGATGAGAATTATTTTTCTGCTAATACATTATAGATGCTAACTAACAATCTTTGTTATACGTGAGTTAAATTTTGATCATCTTGTTATGTTTTGATATATACATATTTTTTATTTGAACCAATTTTTAGATCATCTACTTGCTTTGATTTTTATTTTCAGATATTATACATCATGTCTTCTAGAGGTCGGAGCCATTCCAGTCAAAAATAGAGCTTTCGAGGAGAGAGCGATCATGCGGCCAGCTCGCATGATTCTGCACATCTCATACTGGATGATAGGGAGTCACCAGTGACTCCACAGTCATATGTAGTAGTGACCAGCTCATAGACACAGAGTCATGGTCGAGGATCCACCTAGCTCACGGCACCTCCGACTTGGCTGGAGGATAGAAAGCTCATCCATGTTCAGAGTCGCTTGTAAGTACTACATCTTTAATTAATATATTTCTAATTTAGCAATTCTAGAGTTAATATTTATTGTTTAAAATCAATTTTATAGCATGTTTAGAGAGTTCGAAGTATCTCATGTGGTTATCGGTGTCATCCAATGCTTGATGCCAGGGCTGGTGAACGAGTTTTCTAGCTGACCATCTAGAGCTCGTGATGCAATCTGAGAGATATTTTTGATAAGTCAAAATTAGTTTAATCTATAAATTCTCAATATATTAGTATTTTAATTATATATAAATACGTGCTTGCTTCTATCTTGCAAGACTACTACCGATTTGAGAGTCTCCAGGACGAGAATGCTAGCCATCAAATCTTCGAGGAGGTGGTCATCCAGAGGCTTTAAGATGGCCGCTATAGCCTCAAGCAGTCCGTCATCCAGCACTCCGATTTTCAGTCATCATTGGACTGGAGATCCTTCACGGATCACTGGATATGGGTGGACATATGGCAGGCTCTCTATGATCAATGGAGCAGTAAGGAGTACTTCAATAGGCGACAGAGAGCTTGATAGAATTGGATCGTCCAGCAGGATCCGATCATACATATAGGTAGCTCAATCGGCACACATGTTGTAGCCGACAGACTGATAAGAAATCAATATCAAAGCTCTTCACTAGAGTTATAAAAACTCTTATATGCATGTTTTAATTAATTTTATTTTATTATTTACTTATTATAGGCATGGCAGTTGGGTCATCCATCAGACCAGCTATAGTTGTGGCAGGCCACACACCAATTTAGGAGGACCGATGACTACTTAGATTCTACGTCACGATGGATTATGATAAGAACTTCAAACTTTATTTACTAATTAAGTTGTTACAAGATCTAATTTTTATATTACAACTAATATATTTCTTAAATGTGCAGATGCATTACATGACATATATTGCTAAGAGGTAAGGCGATGATCCATCTTCTCAGCCCCCCTTGACCTTGAGGGATGACTCAGCACCATCGAAGGGGTGAGTAAGAGTCGGGTCATAGAATTCGGCCACAGCTTTGATCCTCCACCATCTCGATATCCTTCGGCATCCTTACAGGCCTTAATGTTCTAAACCTGGAGCAATGCACATGTGGAGGAGGTCGTGTAAAGGCTTCTAAGCCAGTGACCTCAGAGCCTCTTGGATGCCATTCGCGACATGATCGTAGAGCTTCTTCAGGATCCGCAGCTGCACGACCAACTGGGCTTATTATTCCAACCATCACATCAGATAATTATATTATTAAATTATTTTAATTATTTTAAGTTTTAATTTTTAGAAGCTTCGTATATTTAGGTTTGAGTCTGGAAAGAGGATCTAGGGGTTAAAAATTCAATCTAACTATTTAATTGATAGGTCGGAGGTGTCTATAGCTTCGTATCATCGAATAGAATATGTAAAAATAATCTGCTCAAGAAATGAAAGAGTGCATCGAAAGATATACCTCTGTATCAAAATATATACCTCCATATCGAAATTTACTAATAATGTTTTATTTTTTTCATTATAGGATGCTAGGACATCCGGCTCTCATCCACCAGTTGTTGGAGAGGAGCAGGAGGAGAAGGAGGTGGGCGATGATGAGGATCGGATCTGATTTTTTTTTAGATGTATCATATTTTTTTAATGTATTATATTTTTTTGATACTAATTATAAAAAAATTATATAATTTATATTTTAAATAAAATATAATTACTTTTTATTTTTAATTATCAGATTATTTTTGAATTTTAATTATAATAGATTTTATAAAATTAAGATAGATTTTAAAATTTATTATTATTAATTTTTTAAAAAAATAAATTAACTATTTGCGATTGTATTAGAGATGGAATCTACCGTCTCTAATAACTATTAGCGATGGCTTTAGAGATGAAGACCCCATCACTAATAATTTTTCAAATAAATTTTGTTATTTAATTTAAAAATTTAAAAAATTTAGTGACCATGTTAGTGATGGTATTTTTGATTGCTAATAATTATTAGCGATGGCATTAGCCATGACATTACCGTCGCTACTATTTTTTAAGAAAAATAATTTAAACATTAAAAATTATTAGAGATGAAATTTTTTTATCGCAAAATCCATCGCTAATAATGTATTAGTGATGACAAATTTTGTCGTCGCTAATAATGGCAATTAGTGATAAGGATTTTCAGATTGGATTTTACGACGGTATTAGCGACGACAATATTATTAGCAATGGTAGTGGGACTATTAGCGATGGTATTTAGCCATCGCTAATAGTTAAAATTCTTAGAGTGAATCTTGTTTCCAAAGATCATATGACATTAAACAAAGAAATCATTTCAATTCAAATTTTATAATCATGCTAAGGTGATATCATGCTTGATCCATAATTTTGAATTACTTTTCTTTTATAAAATATATACTTTCAAACTTTATAATTTTTAAATATTTTAATAATTTTTACATATAAAATTTAATTTTTTAAATATATGAATATGGATTAAAAATTTAAAAATAAAAAAAAATTTACAATCAGTCAGATCCAAAAATCACGACCTTCAACTTATAGCTCAATTTCCAGATCTAATGCTCCTTTAGTATTAAAGGCTCTGATCATATAAAATTTTAGAAATATTCATAGCTTTCAATCCAAAAAAATAAGGACAAAGGGAGAGAGTCTTAGTCTAGATTGTGATTTTGGTCAGATCATGGAACAAATCTAGACTAGTCGAAGACCCGCGTGTTGCATGAGATAGATAATTATAGTCTATAATTATTAATTTTTTTTAATAATAAATATTTATAATAAATATTTTTTAGTTTTTTAATAATTTATTTATTTATTTATTATATATATGATATATTTATTATTATTTTATAAAATAATATTATATTTTATATTTTTTTACCTATTCTCATATCTTTTATGCGCCCGTCGATACCACTGCACCTCTTATCGCTCCATCATGGCTCCCTTTCTCTCTTGATAAATGCTAATTCTAATCGTACCTCCATCTTTTTTCTTCTTCTCATATCTTCTCCGTGCCTACCGGTGGCGTCCCACCATCGCTTCCTTCCTCTCTTAATAAATGCCAATTTCGATCACACTCCTCGGCACCCCTGTAGGTACTGCTGCTCCCAACACCGCCATTGAAGAAAAAGAGAGAAACTCTCTCTTCTTTTCTTTTCTTTTTATAAAATATTATTTTATTATTATTATTTTTTTCTTCCTATTCTCATACCTTCTCCACTTCCGTTGGTGACACCCCACCATGGCTCCCCTTCTTTCTTGACAAACATTAATCTCAATCACACCCTCGCTCCCTCACTTCTTCTTATATCTTCTCCAAACTTTTGGAGGCTATTAAATACAAAAATTTATCTTTCAAATCAGTGGAGTATCATATTTTATTTATGGATAATTTATTAGATTTGATCTGATATGATCCGATAGATTGATTCAAATCTCAAAATATATTATTTTTTAAAAATATTATTTTAAAAAAATAAATTAGAATGTTATTATTTTTTAAATTAAAAAAATGATATGCTATCTTTTTAAAATAATAATAAATTAATATTTTTAAAAAATATTATTATTATTCATATAATATTTTATTTTTTAAAATAATAATTTTTTAAAATATTTTTTATCTCTTATTTCTTTCCTACTTTTATTTTTAAAATATTATTTTTTTAATTTTTAAAATATTATTTTATTATTATTTAAAAATAATATTTTAAATTATTATAGATAATAAAATAATAATCCATGTGGTATAATTAAAATCATTTGAGATGCTAAGGTGGCAACACCACAATACTCCTCCATAGAGTATTATTTTATATATATAATAGATTTTCTACTTTTATTTTTAAAATATTATTTTTTTTAATTTTTAAAATATTATTTTATCATTATTTAAAAATAATATTTTAAATTATTATAGATAATAAAATAATAATCCATATGGTATAACTAAAATCATTTGAGATGTTGAGGTGGCAATACCATAATACTCCTCCATAGAGTATTATTATATATATATAATAGATATCTCAGATTGATCTAGATCTAATCAAATTAGGGTCTGATCAATGGGATGGTTTCACAAAAGGTTAGCTTTTCCTCTATCCCCCCTTTTTTTCTTCTTCTTCTTTTCTTTTTTTCCTTTTATTCTTTTTCCTTCTCTCTCTCTCTCTCTCTCTCTCTCTCTCTCTCTCTTTCTTTCTTTTTTGTTCTTCTCTTCTCTCTTGCTCTCTCATTCTCTCTCTCTTCTCTTTCTTTCCCTCTTTTCTTTCTTGCTCTCTTCCCAAGCTGAAGAGGGGTTTTACTAAGTGGAAGGATAGAGGGGAGGAGGGGATGAGGTTGATGGTGATGGTGGCGCAACAATGATTAGAGGTGACAGTCTGGCCAGAGTGTCAGTGGTGGAAAATTTGGCAATAATAACACTTGGAACAGCAAGGATAGCAATGATTAAGGAGAAAGGAGGAAAATTTTGGGCGACGACGACTTGATTGTGGATTCCAACAACTACCAGAGGTAAGGGAGAAGGAAGAACACTATAAGAAAATAGTAATTTTGCGATCAATTTCATGGCCAAATTTTTTAGTTGAAATTTACGATCGATTTTGCAACCAATTTTGTGACTGAAAGTTTTACGATCGATTTTATGACCAAAAATTTGAATATAAAAGTAAATTTATAAAATACTAATTTTATAAAATTTTACAACTGATTTTTTGATCAAATTTTTGGTCTTAAATTTTTCGACCAAAAAATCGATCAAAAAATCCTAAAATTATATTTTTTTTAATTTAAAATAATAAGAAAAATATTTTGATCAATTTTTTGGTTGAAATATTAAATTTTTTTGATCAAATTTTTTTAAAATTTAAAATAATTTAAAATTTTTTTGACTAATTTTTTGGTCAAAAAATTATTTTTTTTCGATCAAAATTTTGATCATAAATTTTTTGATCGACTGAATAGTAGTTGTCATACTATGCAGATATACTATGGCATCTTTTTTTTATTTCCATATAATGTGCTAAATCTGATGGGTGTCGATCGATTTTGCTAATCAGGCTTTTTATGGTTGTTTACTCATTTTCCTATGACTATGATACATTTGGCACGAGGTATGATAAACAAGTGATACATTTGCCATGAGGTATGCTATGGTTTTTTTTTCTTATTCCTACATAATATGTTAAATCTGATGGGTTCAATATCGGTTTTGATTGCTGTGTTCTTTTGATTATCTTCTTATTTTCACTGATGATGATCCAAAATTAATGGATATTAAAGGAAATGGCTCCATAGATATACTATGGTATCTTTTTTTTATTTCCATATGATGTGCTAAATCTGATGGGTGCCGATCGATTTTGCTAATCAGGCTTTTTATGGTTGCTTTCTCATTTTGCCATGATTATGATACATTTGGCACAAGGTATGATAAACAAGTGATACATTTGTCACGAGGTATGCTATGATTTCTTTTTCTTATTCCCACATGATGTATTAAATCTGATGGATTCAATATCGGTTTTGGTTGCCGTATTCTTTTGGTTGCCTTCTTATTTTCACTGATGATGATCCAAAATTATTGGATATTAAAGAGAATGGCTCCGCAGATATATTATGACATCTTTTTTTTATTTCCATATGATGTACTAAACCCGATGGGTGTCGATCGATTTTGCTTGCTAAATTCTTATGGTTACATTTGCCATGAGGTATGCTATGGTTTCTTTTTGTTATGCTGCTGATCGATTTTGCTTACTAAGTTCTTATGGTTACATATTTACTTTGATATCTTTATAATACATTTGGCATGAGGTATGTTAAACAATGGATACATTTGGCACGAAGTATATCATTATCTTTTTTTTCTTATTCCCATATGATGTGTTAAACATGGTGCGTGCCGATCGATTTTACTTGCTATTTTCTTTTGGTTGCCTTCTTATTTTTCCTGATGATGATCCAAACTTAATAAATATTGAAGGGAATAGCTCTGTGGATATACTATGACCTCTTTTTTTTTATTTCAATATGATGTGTTAAACCTGATGGGATTGATCGGGATTGCTTTTAGTTGACAATAGAGAAGTTTTTTATGATATATTTCGTACGAGATATACTAAACAAATAAAATATTTGGCAAAATATATGCTATATCTTTTTTATTTTTTAATGATGGGTTAGAGTTGATAGTTGCTAATGCATTTTATTTGCTATATTCTTATGGTTGCTTATTTATTTTTCTTGATGATGATCTAAACTTAATAAAAATTAAAGGGAATGGTGTTGCAAATTACTATAGTCTTTTTTTCTTACTATTTTGGTATTTTATTTTTTAAGATGTTGCTTAATTTTGTATGGTGGATGCTTAATTGATGTTGCTTAGTTTTGTTATATTTTAGCTTGGAATACATCATGTTAGATATATATCAATGCAAAATCTTATGTTGTTGGAATTTATGCTATTGGAATAAATGTTGCTGGATATGTATTTTGCTTGCTATATTGTTTGGATTAGCAGATGCTCCTCTGTGAACTATTTTGTATCAGAAAAAAAAATATTTCTATGGTTGCTTATTTATTTCCTGATGATGATCTAAATTTAATGAAAATTGAAAAGAATGATTTTGCAAATTATTATAATTTTTTTTGTTATTATTATGATATTTTATTATTTAAGATATGTTATTTAATTTTGTATGGTGGATGCTTAATTGATATTGCTTGGTTTCATTATGTTTTAACTTAAAATTCATCATTGGGTATGTATCCTAAAATTTGCGATATTGTATAAATTAATAGGTGCTCCTTTGTGAGCTATTTTGTAATAGACAGGTGCTCCTTTGTGAGCTATTTTGTATTAAAAATTATGATATTTTATTATTTAAGATATATTATTTAATTTTATATGGTGGATGCTTAATTGATATTTCTTGGTTTCGTTATATTTTAACTTAAAATTTATTATTAGGTATGTATCTCAAAATCTATGATATTGTTTAAATCGACAGGTTCTCCTTATTTTGTAATTGACAAGTGCTCTTTGTGAGCTATTTTGTATCATTTTTTTTTAAAATTTATATATATATAAATTTAGCAATCAATTTTACGATCGATATTTTTTCAAAAAATTTACGATCAAATTTTCAATCGATTAATATTTAAATTTTTAGTTTAAAATTTTTTAAATTAATTTAACGACCAATCTTGCAACTAATTTATTTTAAAAAATATTTTTTCAAAAAATTTGCCACCAAATTTTTGACTGATAGTTGTTTAAATTTTTAGTTTAATATTTTTTAAAATAAATTTAGCAACCAATTTATTTTAAAAAATATTTTTTAAAAAAATTATGATCAAATTTATGATTGATTATTATTTAAATATTTAGTTTAATATTTTTACATTAATTTAGAGATTGATTTTGTGATCGATTCTTTTTAAAAAAATATTTTTCAAAAAAATTATGATCAAATTTCTGAATGATTGGTATTTAAATTTTTAGTTTAAAATTTTTTAAATTAATTTAACAATCAATTTTGTGATCGATTTATTTAAAAAAATTTTAAAAAACTTACGATCAAATTTTTGATCGATAATTATTTAAATTTTTAGTTTATTATTTTTAAAATTAATTTAGCAACTAATTTTATGATCAATTTTTTTAAAAAAAATATTTTTCAAAAAATTTTGATTGAATTTTCAATCTATTATTATTTAAATTTTTAGTTTAATATTTTTAATATTAATTTAGTGATCAATTTTGTGATTTTTTTAAAAAATATTTTTCAAAAAATTTACGATGGAATTTTCGATCGATTCATATTTAAATTTTTAGTTTAAAATTTTTTAAATTAATTTAGCAATCGATTTGTTTTACAAAAATATTTTTCAAAAAATTAGTGACCAAATTTTTGATCGATTATTATTTTAATTTTAGTTTATTTTTTTAAAATTAATTTAGTGATCAATTTTATGATCAATTTTTTTAAAAAATATTTTTCAAAAAATTAGTGATCAAATTTCCAATCGATTATTATTTAAATTTTAGTTTATTATTTTTAAAATTAATTTAGCTACTGATTTTGTGGTCAATTTTTTTTAGAAATATATTTTTCAAAAAAATTATAACCAAATTTTTTATCGACATGAAAATTTTAATAATTTAGTTTTTTATAAATTTTAATAATTTTAATAAATTTTGACCAAATTTCTAATCGATACAAAAATTTAAAAAAAATTATAATTTTTTTAAATAAAATTTTCCTTTTAGAAATTAGATATTAATTTTTTATAAATAGATTATTTATTTTTTTATAATTTTTTAGAAATTAAAAATTGATTTTTTGGTTGGAAAATCGATCGCAAGGTTCTAATGTTTTTTTAATTTTAGTAATTTAAGAATTTTTTTCGATCGATAAATCGATCGCTAGATTTTATGATCGAAAAAATCGATCGAAAAATATTTCCAACTAGCATTTTTGCGACCAAAAATTTTCGATTGCTAAATTATTAGCGATCGATTTTTCGATCGCTAAAATCATATTTTCTTATAGTGGAAGGAGGCAAGGGAGGCTTCGATGGTGGATCAACTAAGAGAGAGGTGTGGTTTAAATAAAGAAAATGGGAAAAAGGATAAGGATCAGTTCACAATAGATAAATCCAACCGTTCACCACCATAATCCATCCAAACAGCCTTCGGCCATCCCCCACCAACATACGACACCCATTCGGCTGCTCTTGTATGTAGCTTTATTCTCATTTGTGGCATGTGATTGGGTAGGGGATATGGTTTCCCTATTCTGATTGAAATCTTTTTTTTTTGGAAATATTATTATAAAGTTAGCATATCTTGCCGACTTCACTATGAACCAGATCCAATTGGATCGGTTCTCACACTTTTACTATCCTTTGAATCGCATTTCTTTGTACTATTTCTTTCTCATAACCTCCTATATTCCATCGAGATTGATTGAATTAGCTGTCAAAGGGTCCTTACCAGAAACCCCGATAAGTAGACTTCTTTTATTTTTGGTGTTTTGGGGCATTCGTGGAGGTCTAGGTGTCGATCTAGTGTTTTTCAACTATCTCCGAATCTTCGGCCAAGTTCTAGAGTCCCGGAGCCACCATCCACTACCTTTCACCATTAGCTTCAACTCATCATCCTGAGCTAGATCAACCCTTGAACACGATGAATTTCCTTGCAATGTCTTTGGACCAAGATCCAACCCATTAATCAATCAATTCAACTGATGCAAGTCTTTTGGACCCATCTAATCACTTGAGTTAGATCACATTAATCATGATGCAGAAGGTAACTCAACACAATTAGGCTTGGCTAGGACTAGCCTAGGTTCTGCATCTAATACAACTGTAATTGAGTCAATGTTGAACACATTTGGATCTGACTAAGCATGGATAAAGAACTCTGAGAACAAGCTTGATGTTTTTACCACTATTTCGAGCTTGATTTTACCTTAATTTAGAATCAAACATAAGCATAATTGAATAACTTAATAATCTTAAGTTGAGCTCGGAATCAAGTTAGATTCAAGCTTGAATTAACATTTTAATTGATTGAAAGGATAAACAAAATACACTATATATATGCATATACATGTTGAGACTATTTTAATGGTTCAAGTTTGATCTACGTAGATGTGAAGGGAGCTTGATTCAAGCTTTTATAGAGTGGAGCTCAGCTACTTAGGTTATTTGATCACCCTATTGAGGATCACCAGTGAGATTTAATTCTACATGGAATACTTGGTGGGAGGTAGATGGATTGATATAGATGATCGAGCCTGAAATTTAGGGCCTAATTAAGGTTTCAAGTTTGAGTCTAGTTTCAACTTATATACATTAAAGTTTTCTCTTATTTGGATTCTGATGCCCCATTTTTCCTAACCGGTGGTATCAAAGTTAATAATTGATAATTTTAGAAAACTCTCCAAACTATAAAGGTGTCGAAATTGGTGTCTCTTGTGATGAACGATGATGCACAGATTGATAAGCGTAGTCATGGATATGCCAACCCAAGCGCATGCGCCAAGTGGACTCAATGGAACAAGACATTGGGTTTGTGCTCAAGCTTAGGCATTGTTCATGCAGATTGGTAAGTGGAGTTGTGGTAGTCACAATATGCCAACTACATGAGGCAGTGGACTTGATGGAGCCACAAGTAGGGTTTGAGTGTAGGCTTAGACATGGTTCTTGGAAGATTCTCTCTCTTTTAGGAGTGTAGTAAAACATCGCTTTTGGAGAGTGAGACTCCAGATTTGAGCTGCAACATGTGTGGCTCTTGGAGTGCCACCTGACCGACTGGAATCAAATTATATGGTACATGTAATGGCAATTGGGGACCCGAGGGGAGTTAAATTGGCTCAAACACGAATGGGAAGAGCATTGAGGATCAGATGCGAGATTTAGTCTTGCATGAAATAATTAATAAGAGATAACTGATATGGATAAATACTTCACATGAAATATTTAATGAGATAATTATTTAGTCTCGCATGAAATAATTAACAGGAGATAATTGATATGAATAAATACTTCACATGAAATATTTAATGAGATAATTATTTATTCTCTCATGAAATAATTAATGGGAGATAATTGATATGGATGAGTTTCACATGAAATATTTAATGAGATAATTATTTAGTCTCTCATGAAATAATTAATCAGACATAATCGATATGGATGAGTTTCTCATGAAATAATTATTGAGAGATAATTGATATGGATGTTTGGGACCAATATTTAATGATTTAAGCTTTTAAGTTGAATTTGTTCCAATCCTTATATCAAGACCTTCTCCTTATTGGAGTCTAGTTCTCGGATTTCTTCCTAATAAAACTTAGGGCTCATTTGGTTGGATTATGTTAGAATAAGGATAATCTAATTATTCTTAGAAATCATTTATTTGAAAAATAATTATAAAAAAAATAAATTTTATCATATTTGATTGATGAAAAAATTACTCTAAAAACTTGTATTGAAAAAGGTTTATCATATTTGAGTGAAGGTAATCTTAGACGAAAATATCATCAAATTTTCAACAACGCTCTTGAATAAATAATTCAAGCAATGATATATATTTTTTTAATTTGATTTGTTGGCTATTTATAGCCCACTTACATTAAGACTATCAATATTGCCCATTTTGAATATTGAAATATATTTAAATAGGTAAAAAAATATTTTTTAATTAATTACATGTATCTTAGAAAATATATTTCCTATTATGAATAAATTTAATATAAATAAATATATTAATTATGGATTTTGTAAATATATTTATTCATAATAAATATACTAGTATTGATAAATCCCATATTAGATTTCTTAATAACGAATATTTATTAATACAAATATTAATATATATTAACTAATTATTTACTATTTAAATAATTAATAAACATATTAATTATAATAATAAGATATATGATTCATATATTCATTAATATGTTAGTGATGAATATATTATATTTAATATATTAGTTATAAATATAAATAATTAATATAGATATATTCATATAATCTTAATATTTTACTAGTATATTATATGTTACATTAGCATAAATATTACATTTAGTTATATATTAATATTTATTATGTTAATATATATTAATATGATAATAAAATTAATGTAACATATTAATTATAATATATTAGTATTATATATATTTTTATAATTTCTTAATATATATATGAATATAACTATACTAATTATATCATAATATAATATTTATTTAATATAAGAGGGGGTATTTTCGTTAAAAATAATAATTTGACCTAACTTATATGCGGCAATCAAATACTATCCTCTTGTCATAATTATTTTACTTTCTCTCTCATAAAAATTAATATATATTTCATTATTTATTTTGTCATCTTTCTTATCCAAACGGGTCTTATTGATAATATAAGAAAATGCAAATAATTTATTATATATATATATATATATTCGGTTTAGATGGAAAATTACGGCATCCGGACTCGCCAACTAGTTGCGCTTTTAAGGACTCCTGGCGGTGAGACTCAGACAGGCCGCTTCTCCAACGTCAACATGTAAACGAGAATTGAATCGCATCCTCCTCTGCCTCGCTCTCAGAACACCCAACATATTGACAGATGACCGGAGAAGGTGATTACTTCTCTCAAAATTCCATTTCCCCCCCTCTCTTCCCCCCTGACAGGATCTTTGGTACAAAACCCACTATTTTGTTTTGATTTTTCAGATATTTGCCCTGTAGAATGATCACTACGATTAAGAGGGGAGGTTTAAGGTTTTGTGTTGATGCGTGGAGATGATATTATGGTTTTGGATCGTTCCACGGCTTCTGTTTCACGGAACAAATCACCTTTTTTGGATTTGATTTTTCAAACAAAACTACTTGTTTCTTGTTGGATGCCTAGTATTTGAAATTATCATGAAACTTTGAGAGCTCTTTTTACATTCGTGCTCTTGCAACTTTTTTTAAAAAAAAAATTAACTAGAGGTTTTTAGGGTTTTGTAACGGTTGGTGTTGATGAGTTTACGGTTTTGGATTGCAATGTGCTTCTGTCTAACATTTTTTTTTTGTTTTAACGGATTTGATCCTTGAAACAAAACCATCCTTCTCTTTTACTTAGTTATCTAGGTTTGATATTATCATGGGTTTTTGATTCCCGTTATTGAATTTGGGCTCTCGGATTTCGGTTTTCAGGAGGCGTTCATATTTTTTGATGGTTGGCAGGGAATGATTTTAGATTTTGGTATGCTGCATGCTCCTCTCACACAGTTTATATATACATATACATATATCTATCCATCCATCTATCTATCTATTTATCTATCATACATCCATACATACATACATATATATAGACACACACACACACACACACATATAGATTTGATCCTGAAATCATCCTGGAGTTGTGATAAGCTATGGCTCTTGTCTGATGAGTTCTTTTGAGAGAAAGAACTGGGCAGTCTGAGGAGTTTTGAGTTTTGATTTTTTTTAATCATTTATTTTTTTCTAGTCATTGGATCCTTTAGATGAAGCCATTTTGTCTGATGCCTTGGCCTTATGATTTGAAACAATCATGCAGTAGTAGTGGTTATTCAATTATTTTTATGGGTTTAGTTTTCAAAGATGATACTAGTATGTGATAATCAGGAATAAGACTCTTAGGTTCTGGTTGCTATTCTGTTTCTCCTTGGGATACCGGGTGCATATCTCTCTCCACTTTTTTTCCTTGTTTTTGGTCCTATTAACAAATTCACTTTTATCTGACACTTGGATATTATGTATATGTGTTTTGGAATGGTCGGGGACTTCTACAGCAGTTGTTGATGGTGACTTATGGGCTTTTGCTTTTAAAAGATCATATTAGTTCTAGATGTGATGAATAAGGATAAAACTTCTGGGTTGATCCATGATTTTCTATATGCATGTACTTGGTAATGTTAATGAATGGTACCTGGTCTTTTATCTGTTCCACCTTGTTCTCTCCTCTTCTTCTAATGAATTTTGATCCCCTGAATGTAGTAGCCTGTCTGATACTTAGATACTAGGTTTGGAATGATCAAGGGATTTGGATAGCTGTTTTAGAGTATTCTTTTAGGTTTTTATTGAAAATTTAATTCTAGTTTTTTATGTGATTGTGGAGATGAGAGTTTGGGGCATGGATTACTGTTTTGCTTCTCCATACTCGAGCTTGAAAACTTTCCAGGGAACATTTTGTCTTCTGAGGAAACTTAGTTTTCTAGTTTGATTCTTAAAAAAGAAAAGAAAAGCCTGCTTTTGTTCGATGGTTTGATACTTGGTTCCTAGAGTGATCAAGGACTTTGTCTGTTGTTTTCTGAGTTGGTTTTTTGGATTTGGTGAATAAGATTTGTGTGTGATGGATCGGGCTGAAATCTTTGGGCTTGGTTTGCTATAATGTTTAACCAAGTAACCTAGTATTATTTTGACAGATACCTGGGTTGTAGATTGCTTATGCACTTTTGATAGCTGTTTTTATTTTTGGTCTTTTAATATTTTTTTTATAAATATATATAAAAAGGATTTAAGGTTTTATTTTGATGGACAGGGATGAATTTTGGGGTTCCAGTTGCTTACACTTTCTAAGTAGGCATAACTTTGTATTCTTAATAAAGAATTCTTAGTAAATACGTATTTATTTTATAATTTTTGTTTTAAGCACATTTGTGCTTTTTATATGATAGTCATTTGTATGTGATACTAAATATGTTATTCAGTGATTAACCGGAAAAGAAAAAGAAATATTATTCCGTGTGTTTATCTTTTTTACTTTCCCATAATGGATTTTTCTTTAATTTTGCTTGCTATAAAGGTGTTAGATTTGTTACTCTATCATTTTTTTTCTGATCTCATAGTAAAAGGAATAGGTAACCATACCATCTTTTGTTTACCTCCATTGAATGGAAGGAGCCAACCTTCTGTTCAAGTCATAGTTGCCACCAGGAGAAATGGATGCGAGAAACAATATGAAGGCAGGAAGTGGGAACAATCCTGAAAAAAGGTCCCTATATGGGAAATGGAAACAACAACATAATTTCTACATATACATGCATATCTATACATATGCATACAAAGATACATATATATACATGCATACATCCATATATACATATACATACATACATATATATACATACATATATATACATACATACGTACGTACGGACATATAGAAACATACATACATATAGAAACACACACACACGTGCATATACCTACATAGATACATACATACATAGATACATACGTACATATACATTACGTACATATACATACATACGTACATATACATACATACATTGATACATCCATGCATACATACATGCATGCATACATGCATACGTACATGCATCTATACATATATACATACATACATACATACATACATCCATACATACATATAGATATATACATACATACATCCATACATACATACATGCCTACGTACGGAGTTACATGCATACGTACATCCATGCATGCATACATACGTACATACATGCATGCATACATACATGTGTGTGTGTGTATTCATTGATATAGAGAGAGATAAAGCAAAGCGTGAAGAAACTAGTTATAAAAAGATTTTTTTGTTAATTATTATTATTTATGTTATCTTGTGACTTGTCTTCTTTCTTAATCAAGTCTTTGAAAAATGCTATATGTATTACTGTAATAAGAGAAAAAATATACAACTAGTTTATAATATCTTGTGGCTCACATTTTCAATGGCGCTAGATAGGATGCTATGCCAAGAAGTATTGGTGCAATCGTATATATTGTATATAAACTAGGTAACTTCTTTATTCATATAAGCTTTCTTTGTTTTTTTTTTAATCTTTTTCTTCTGTTAAGAGTCCCCCTGTTGGATTATCTTTATCTGATAATTAATTCATTTTAGGCTAGCAGTCTGGAGGTAGAAATGCAGAGTGGGAGCAATACTGGCACATTAGAGTGTTTCCTGATTTTCCCATGGGAATCTCATCTGTTTCTAGGAAACCACATGATGTCACCTGTGTTTAGTACCGGTTTCAATATGTGGGAAAAACTAAGGTGGGGGATGTTCAATACTAGTCTGGGATATAAGGGAAAAACCATGGTGGGGGAAATTTGAACTCTGTTCTTCATGAAACCTAATTCAAATCAGTTTCTCTATTCAGTTTTCCAACAAACTCCTATTGGAGTGGGCATTATGGTTCTCAGCTTCTATGATTCACATATTATAAGATTAATAGACATGATAGTTATGGGGAAAGGTTTTCTTTCTCTTTTTGAACACATTAATTTCCATTTAATGATTGTCTATTCATCTCATATCTCTGCATAAATCTGTTAATCCTATGCAATGTTAAATATGCTATTCAGTGCTTAATAAAAAAAAAAGAAATTTCTGTTCAGCACATTTCTCTCTTTTTTTCTCCCATAGTGGATTTTTCTTTATTTTTATTTCTTATAAAGGCGTTAGATTTTTTTTTTCTCATCATGCGTGGTCGAGATAGTTTTCAACTTCAATGTAAAGGGAATAGGTGATGGTACCACCTGTTGTTTTGCTCTATTACATGGAAGGAATTAACCTATAATTCAGATATTAGAAGATTAATAGACACCATACTTGTGTCAAAAGGTTGTTTCTCCTTGTAAACACATTCATTTCCCTTTTAATGATTATCTATTCATCTTATATCTCTGGATAATTTGGTTATATAAATTCTATTAGATGAAATGAAGTGCTTCAGTCTTGTGACATTCAGTTTTTATGTCAAAAAGTGGTTCACTTGTTTTTTTGGCCTTTGTTTCTTTTATGTTCTGTACTTCCACAAAAGCAAATTGCTTGCATAGAATTATCAAGTATCTGTTCAAGTTCTTACAAATAAAAATTCTTGGTAAAAATCGGTAGATTATACCCTCTTTGATAAATTTCATGTTTTTCCAATTCTTATTCCTTATTTTTGATGCAGAAAAGATAATGCAGACTATGGTAGCATCTGAGTCCAATGTTCAGGAGGTAGAACTTGGCAAGAAAAAAAAGACTCAAGAGGAAGCTGATCGAATCAGCAGTTTACATGATGCCCTTATCTATCACATATTCTCGTTTGTTTCGACAATTGACGTCGTGCAGACAAGCATTCTCGGGAGGAGATGGAGACACCTGTGGACTTCTGTCCCTACCCTTGACTTTGATGATGATGAATTTTTGATTGCTTATGGAGAAGATAAATTTGTTCACTTTGTCAACAAAGTGCAGAGTTGCTATAAGGCACCACACATACAGAGATATCATCTCTCAATTAGGCAACCAAAGAATTCAAATTTTGTTGAAACTTGGGTCCGTTTTGCAGTTGAACATAATGTTCAAGAATTATGTCTTGACCTGCCTCATGGTAGGCCCTTTGAGATGCCTTTTTGCCAATCAGTGAGGATGCTGAAATTGCATGGAGATCTCAAACTGCCTGCCAATGGGTGTTTTAGCTCACTTGAGATTTTGTCTCTCTTAGGGGTTCAGCTTACCAATGATGATGGAATCCTGGATGTGACTTCTCAACACTATCCTCTCCTTAGGAGCTGCAGTCTTAAAGGTTGCATGGGGTTGAACTGTCTTAACATTAGCTGCCCACTTCTTGAACATCTCGATATTGAAAACTGTTTTGACTTGGAACAACTCCATGTCTGTGCTGGGAAACTTCGTTTCTTGGGTGTGCAGAGTTCCTTTACCTATGGAATTGATACAGGTTTGGTTGAGATTGCGGCTCCAAGTCTTCAAACTTTTGAATGGTTGGATTACATTACTGATAATTTTTCTATAGGAAACTTCACATGCTTAAAATCTGCACATACATCTCTTGTATTTCATTATCATCCAGAGAAGAAAGAATCATATATGAAAAATGCAAGAAAGTTTCTCCATCATCTTGCATGTGCTGAAAGTCTACATGTGGAAATGCCTTGCATTTGGGTATGTTTCTTTTCCAACAGCATGCTCTTCTTTCTTTAAAATAGCAACAGTTGGTCCCATTGTTGCATTCCTTGGATAATGTTACCACCTGTTAATGATGAGTCATGACACAAGTTGATTGTTATTCATTCAGTTATTCTTTTTTTTTTTTTTTCATTTGCCCTTTTGCACACAGTCACAGAATTTTTACCTTCTTTATGCAAGCTTTGTATAATTAATTGATTGCTAGGTGATTTGTGAATGTTGACATTTTGTGTTTCTTATAGAATATTTGATTGCTTAAATGGAGCCATTGGGGTTTTTTAGGCAAGAACCTAGCATTCCTTATGCTTAATTCAAAATATTAAATGCAATCAAGTAGTGAACATATAGTATGATAAAATTTATTGTGCAATCCTTCTTAGCAAAGAATAATGCTAAAAGCGGACATCAACAAGTAGGCTAGAACTTCCAATTGTCATCTAGTTTGGTGGGTTAATTGCAGTTCTAATTTGTGCTATTCAATTGTGTGACATTTTGGTAAGTTAACATCTTTGTAGATGGACAACCCACCTATGGAGTGGTTGCTTTAATTAGAAGTTTTAGTAGGTGTACTATTGGTAGCCTGGTAGCCCAAGGGACCTATTTTGGCAATGGATAAGTTCTAATTCCTATTTAGATGATTTTGCCTTTTTTCTCCTTGTTCTTTTAAGGCTGCTTTAATAGTATTATCATTATGGAAATGGATTTCCATAACATCATTGTATAGTGGAACATATCATGGAAACTTATGTCTACACTTGTTGAAAGAGTTGCGATCAAGGTTTGCCGTACTGGTTAATATTGTACCGTATTAGTACCGAATTGGGATGCAGTCTCCTATTATACCAACACTCGATATGCCTCATTATCTTATATCGTATTGTGTACTGATGTTATAATAGGATGGTACTGGTATGGGGTTTGATATTAAGATGACGAATCTTGGTTGTGATTAATCTACTTGCATCTATAGCAACATGATTCATATTTCACATCTTCCTGGCTGAGTAGTGGGTTCATATCAGGGTCAACTTTAATGTATTTGATGGGATCATATTGTTAAAAACTGGTCAAGATGATGGGGGGATATGATTTGTATGGAATATATAGATCTAACTTTTGCTTTTTGTTGTTTTCACCACCATTGTGACAATTATTTAAGATAGGATTATCCATATTTGATGTAGACGTCATAGCAGACAATACCTTGATTTAATGGATCAGGCCCAAAAGGGCAAGAAATCAAGTTGCTTGCACTTGACCCTGCTGATTTTGACCCCGCTGTGCTAGAACAGATGTAACTCTCTCATCTGGAGTCAGAATCGCTTATATGATCCTAATTCAGAAAGCTCTTTTTATGCTCTACGAGTCTGATTGCTTCGCCGTCATGCTCAGTATCGTGATTAAATTCTATTGTTTGATAGGTCAATGGGAGCAGGAGAATTCTAGATGAATTGGTTTTCCTATTTTGTTTCAAATTTCTTTTGCTGTTAAGTTAGAGATTTTTTCTTTATAAATATGGCTTTTTTGGCTAACATTGTATTCAGTTTATTTTCTCTGTTATTGAATCAAGAAACTTCAGAAAAGAGTTTCTTCTTCCTTTGCTGTTATCTTTGTTTCGTGCACTTCTTTCTTACCCTTCAAAATGTGGCCTAGGCTACATCAGTTGGTATCAGAGCCCAACCGATCCTTGAGCAGGTTTCTTCCCTATGGTCGTAATGGTGGGTGGTGCTGATCGCCACAAGCGGAACCAAACAGTAGCCCAAGTTGCGGTGGCTCCTGAAGAAATCACGCAGCGGGAGCGGGATTTGATGATAGAGTATAAAGATTTAAAGAGACGGGTGATGGAACCGACTGCACATCTTGCACGTTGGAAAATCGGGATGCGAGATCCGAGGTGGAACCAAAAGACCATAGATCTGACGAAGAAGCTTTAGATTTTGAGAATCCCTTCCACAAGGGTCCTCCCACTCGCTGGCATGAAGGTTGAGGCGATTTGTTTGAGCGACCAATCCGTTAGTATGATACCATCAGGTAGATCTGCTTGAATGTTAGGATATTCTACAAACGAAGGTGTTCCTCGATTGGCTGGATCAGATCTAGTGCATCTTCAAATATAAGGAAGTGCCCAACGACAAAAATGTGAAGCTTGTCACCCTGAAGTTGATAGGATGGGCTTTTGCCTGGTGTTAACAGCTAAAGAAGACTAGGACGCGCAGAGGCAAGCCAAAGATCCAGGATTGGAAAAAGATGAAGAAGGTGTTGAGGGAGCAATTCTTGCCCTTCAACTATACGCAGTCCCTATAACAGCCCCTACAAAACCTTTGATAAAGGCTTAGGTCCGTGGATGAATATATAATTGAGTTCTACCAATTGGTCGCTAGAAATAACTTGATGGAGAGTGAGGAGCAGATGGTTGCGAGGTACCTTGGTGGCCTAAGGTAGCAGATCCAAGATGCCTTGAGGCTCCATCCCCGTGGACGGTCAAAGAAGCTTACCACCATGCTGTAGTTGTTGAGGAGCATTAACGACGTAGGTCTAATCGTCCCTTGTGGAGCAACCAAGCACCGAAGAATCAGAGGGTAATCCGGTGCAACACAGCTTCTACCCCGTTTGTTTGCAGTGCTGTTGATGCAAAGTCCTCGAAACCAGCCTCGGTTGGGTCTTTTATGCTGCGGTGCTACAACTGTGGTGAAATCGAGCACATGCGAAGTGAGTGTAAGAAGCCTGTTGGATGGCCCAGGAAGTAGCTTCTGATAGAAGGAGATGAAATATCCGATGAGGATATAGAGCCTACCTATAATGAAGGAGGTGAAGAGGAGGATGATTCTCTATTGTTTGGAGATAGTGGAGAGGTTCTAGTTTATTCGAAAGAGTCTACTTATTTTCAAAACAGAGGAGAAAGAAGACTGAAGGTGGACTAATATCTTCCATACCCGCCGCACCATTTAAAAAAGATATGCAAAATCATCATTGATGGAGGGGGTTGCAAGAACATTATCTCTTAGGAGGCCATCATGAAGCTGAACCTGATCACAAAAAAGCATCCTCGACCTTACTAGCTGTCATGGTTTCAAAAAAGGAGCGAGGTGATTGTCGATAGTCGCTGTCTTGTGTCGTTTTCTATCGAACAAAAATTCTTCGATAAAGTTTGGTATAACGTTGTTGCCATGGATGCCTTTCATCTATTTTTAAGGAGGCCATGGTAGTATGATCACAGCATTACTCATGATGGTTGTTGGAATACCTATTCGTTCTGGAAGGACAATTAGAAGATTACCCTGGCACTGATGGAGGATAATTTATCTAAACCAAAGCCAAAAACCAGCATCAACCTTCTGAAGAAGTACTCCTGTTTGAAGTAATGGAGGCTGGCTATTTCTTGGCGGTAGTGGAGAAGGATGAGTTGGTTGTGCTTGAAATCTTATCCCTGGTATGTCCTATCTTTCAAGGGTTTGCTAATGTTTTTTCTGAAGACTTACCTATAGGATTACCGCTAGAAAGAGATATTCAACATCACATTGATCTTGTGCTAGGGGTGAGCCTATCGAACAAGCCGACATATTGCACGAGCCCGGCTGAACATCAGGAGTTGCAGTGGCAGGTCCAGGAGTTGCTGGACAAAGGATACATTCGGCCGAGCATGAGTCTTTGTGTGGTTTCTGCTTTGTTGGTTCCAAAGAAAAATGATTTGTGGCACATATGCATAGACAACAGAGCAATCTACTGGATCACTGCTAGTACTGGTTTTCGATTCTGAGGTTGGATGATATGCTTGATCAGCTTGCTGAAACCAAAGTCTTTTCTAAGATTGACCTAGAGAATAGCTACCATCTGTTGCACATTCAGCCTGGGGATGGGTGGAAGACAGTCTTCAAACGAGGGAGGGCCTGTATGAGTGGCCAGTGATGCTGTTTGGGCTTTCCAATGCACCAAGCACTTTTATGAGGTTGATGAACCATGTATTGCAGCCGTACATTAGTAAATTTGTCGTGGTTTATTTTGATGATATTTTTATTTATAGCCCTACTTTGGAAACTCATCTGCAGCATCTTAAAAAGGTTCTTGGTATATTGAGGGAGAAGTTATATGCCAATCCTAAGAAGTGGAGCTTTATGGCGAATAGCCTAACCGTTCTTGGTTATATTATCTCTTCTAAGGGGCTGTGGGTGGATCCATCCAAGGTGCAAGCCATCCAGAACTGGCTGGTACCACCCAACATCACTGAAGTGCGTAGTTTCCATGGGTTGGTATCTTTTTATCGCAGGTTAATTCAGGGATTCAGCTCCATTATGTCTTTGGTGACTGATTGTATGAAAGGGAGGCGTTTCCAATGGACTCCTGAGGTGTGGATTGCCTATGAAGAGATAAAAGGGAAGATTGCTTCTGCTAATTTTCTTTCGCTTCCAAATTTCTCCAAGGTCTTCGAGTTGGAGTGTGATGCCTCTTCTATTGGAGTCGGTGGAGTTATCAGCCAAGAAGGGCAGCCCGTTTCTTTCCATAATGAAAAATTATCAGGGTCTAAGCTGAACTACTCTACTTATGATGTTGAGTTTTATGTTGTAGTTAGCGTGCTTCGACAGTGGCGACACTTCTAGTCCAGAGAGAGTTCATTATGTACATTGACCATGAGGCCCTGAAATATATTAATGGTCAGGAAAAGCTGAGCCGTAGGCATGTCAAAGTGGGTGACCTACTTGCAAAAGTTTTACTTTGTTCTGAAGCATAAGTTTGGTGCTAAGAATCGAGTGGCAGAAGCACTGAGCAAGATAGCCAAGCTTCTGGATGTTCTTGGGGTGAAGATGGTCGAGTTTGATGCCTTGAGGGACCTTTATGCCAGCGATCTAGACTTCGCCAGTATTCTATAGGAGGTCCAAGCTCATGATCAAGTTGATTACCAGTTGTAGGATGGTTTTATATTTCAAGGTGTGTAGCTTCGTATTCCCGATTGTTTTTTACGGGAGAAGATTGTACGGGAGCTCCATGGTGAAGGCCTCTTCGGTAGAGACAAGCCTCTTATGCTGATTTACATCAAGTACTACTAGCCAAAGATGAAGCATGATGTGATTCGACATGTGCAACATTGTCGGGTGTGCCAAATGTCAAAGGGGATGGTGACCAATGCTGGATTATATACCCTTTTACCGGATCCTAATCATCCATGGGAGGAGGTCAGTATGGATTTTGTGTTGGCACCACCTGTGACCCAAAGACGGTGTGATTCAGTGTTGGTGGTTGTGAATCGGTTTCAAAGATGGCACACTTTATAGCCTATCGCAAAACCCTGGATGCCTCAAATGTTGCTCAGCTATTTTTCAAGGAGATTGTGCATCTCCATGGAGTGCCCAAGACTATTACATCCGACTGAGATATAAAGTTCATGAGCCACTTCTGGAGGAGTTTATGAAAAAGGTTGGGCACATCTTTGCAGTCTAGCTCAACTTATCACCCTAAAATGGATGGTCAGACCAAGTCCATTAACAGGAGCTTGGGAAACTTATTGAGGAGCCTTGCTGGTGAATGATCGAAGCAGTGGGACTTAGCCTTGGCGCAGGCTGAGTTTGCCTTTAATCATTTGGTGAATTGGACCACAAGCTATAGTCCGTTCTAGGTAGTCTATATGTCAAACCCAAGTAGTGTCCTGGACTTGACTCTAATCACTTCCAAGGGACGATCTATTGTGAAGACTAAAATTAGACCAAAGAAATTTAAGCTATCCATCAGTCCGTCAAAGAACAAATCGAGGTCAGTAATGCTAAGTATAAAGAGGCTACTGAGAAGCATTGTAAGAAATTAACTTTTGAAGTCGGCAGTTATGTGTGGGCTGTTCTTGTCAAGGACCAATATCCTGTTGGTGAATACAATAAGTTGAGCCAGTGCAAAATTAGTCCTCCCGAGATAATCAAGAAGATTAATGACAATTATCAGTTGAAGTTGCCTAGTCATCTCTGTATCTCTTATGTGTTCAACGTGAAGCACTTGATTCCCTACGCAGGTAATTCTTCAGAGGATGAGAAGGCTTCTAACTCAAGGATGAGTTCTTTCCAGCTTTGGGAAGATGATGCAGATGTCATAGCAGGCAAATAGCTTGATTTGATGGACCAGGTCCAAAAGGGCAAGAAATCAGGCTGATTGCGCCTGACCCTGCTAATTTTGATTCTGCTGCGCTAGAATGGGCATAACTCTCTCATTCAAAGTGAAAATCGCTTATAAGACTTTGATTCGGAAAGCTCTTTCCATGCTTTACGAGTTTGACTGCTTTGCTGTCATGCGTAGTATCATGGTCAAATTCTATTATTTGACAAGTCAATGAGAGCAGGAGAATTCTAAACGAATTGGTTTTTTTATTTTTTTCAGATTCCTTTTGCTATTAAGTTAGGATTTTTTTTCTCTATAAATACAGGCCTTTTGGTCAATATTGTATTTAGTCTTTTTTTTGTGTTATTGAGTCAAAAAAACTCCAGAAGAGAGTTTCTTCTTCTTTTACTGTTATCTTTGTTTCGTGTAGCTTCCTTCTCTATTACCCTTAAAAACATGGCCTAGGCTATGTCAACATTTTATCTGATTCTTTCCTCTTTCTTTTCCCCCTTGAATTTTCTATTCGCCAAGAGTTTTATGCATACAAGTCTCTCTCTCTCTCTCTCTTATTTGCTTACTTGCTTGCTTGCTCTCTAACGCACATTCTCTCTCTCTCTTTCTCTCTCTCTCTCTCTCTCTTTCTTACTCTCTCTATCACATTGTAGTTCACATTTGTTTGCTTAACTAGCTCGTCCTCTCTCGTTTGCACCTAGATGACATAATAAGAATCATGCTTTGCATAGTATTTTTATTCTGGCATCAATTCTGGACACTCTTTGTAGATGCACCCACACTGCACATGTGGGGTTTGCTTAAAAAGTCTTCTATCTAGTTTTTGGATTAAAAACTACATTATATTTGGATCCTTCTATTTTTTTCACCCAATCTTTAGAACCCACCCTAGCCCTCTGTTAGATGAACAGGGAGAATTGCATACACGCACACACACACATGAAGTATGTTCAAACATAAGGTTTGCCGTACCATACCAAGTTGAATGGTATGGGACATATCAAACGATATGAGACATACCGTATTGTATTGCTTCGGTGCTAATATATGGTACAAGGGGCATATCGAGTACTGTATTATATTGCTTCGGTGCTAATATATGGTACAAGGGGCATATCGATACTCGATATGCCAAATCGGCCCTGTATTGACACAATAAGAGGTCGACACCGGTATGGATATGGCGAACCTTGTTCGGAAGTCTTCTAGCTAATTAGTTTATATTTGTATTCTTCTGGTTTCCTTTTGATTGTATATTGTCATCATCCCCAAGTAGGGCTAGAATTGGGCTTGGGCCGGCTCGAGGCCCATAAGCCTGGGCTGACTTTGGGTCGGGCTTCAATCTAGGCCCGAAATAATTCAGGCCGGGTTGGGGCCTAAATATAGGATCTGTTTATCTTTCGGGCCGAGCTCGAGTATATCTTTGGCCCTGCCTGGGTCCGAGCCCGAAGTTCAGCCCAACAGTTGCTTGAAGTCTGTCTAAATAGCACTAGATGCACATGGACCGTGCCAAATCTTATGGTGAATAAGATGCCATATTACCCTTTGTATTTCACCAATGTTCAGTTGCGCGCTATCCACTTGCATATGCTCAGCGATTTGCCCTATCTAGCCTGATTAAGAGACCCTCTTCGAGGAGCTTCTCCCTTCGAGCTGCCTCCTCCGTGGCCTTCCGCACCGCAATGACCTTCAACCAAAGGCTCTCCTGCTCCTCTCCCTCTCCGCGATCTCGGCCTCCTCCTCGTGCTTCTGGATCACCTTCTGCAACTCTACTTCTTCTTCCTCGTCATGCCATAGCAGTCATTGGGTTCCCCTGCCCGCTTCGACGGTGCTCTGGTGGTGGTTGGGTTCGCCATTGGGGACAAAATAATTCGGGACCTCCTCGCCTACAACCTCACCAATAACCGTGGTGCTCTTGTGTCCTTGTCTTTACGGCTGTCCTTCTTGCCACTCCGGCGACGATTTCAATCAATGTTGTTGTGCCATGGCGGAGAAGACAGAGGAGGGGAGGAGCGGGCTGGCAATCGGAGAGGATCACGTGAGATGGGAGGTGGCGAAGTCATATGGAAGTTGAGAGAGAGAGAGAGAGAGGAAGGAGAGAGAAATAAAGGGAGAGGGAGAGGGTTGGGTCTTGGGCTTGGGCTGCCCTAATTCGGTTTGGGCTGGGCTTGGTTCGGGCCTTAAGTTTTAAAACATTTTCAGGCCTAAGCCCGACTTGAAGCCCAAAAAAATATTTCGGGCTTGGCTCAGGTAGGGGTGTGGCCCGGTCCATTTCCAACCCTATCCCCAAGCGGTCCTCCCGGGTCACAAAAGAGAAAAAAAAATCATCAAGTAGTATTCTTAGAGTATATTTGGTTGCAAGAAAAATTCATGGCAACCGAAAAGTAAGACTTTTCCATGGAAAAGGGAAAAGATTTTCAGAGATCTAAAGAAAAGCTTTCCAAGTTTGTCAATTTTCTAATTGAAACAAACAAATGGAAAATTGTCTTTACTATATAAAAATATGATTCTAGAAATCTGGGGATATTCCTCTCATATTCTATGTCATCTTTTGAACTAGAAAATACCTTTTCACTTTTTCTAGATTAGCAATGCAATGATGGATTTATACAAATCATCAAACAGAATTAAATTCCCAATTTTAGGAAAATAAAGACATGTTACTTAATTACAATCATTGCAATAAACAAATAAAAAAATCTCAACTTCAAACAAAATAAAAAAGTGCTTTTTTCAGGTTAGTCCTTTAAGTCTTCCATATTTGTGTATTAATCCGTCTTTTTCATATTTAAATAAAAATCCTTGTAAGGTTCTTCATTTGTATAGATCAGTCTTCTGCTAGTTTTCATTGATCAAACCCTTGTTAATGTTAGCCAAGGTTGCAGAAGTACAAGAATGCCCTTGGCTGAATAGTGAATGATGCTTGGCACTTAGTCCCTTCTTGCTTTATCTCGTGCTCTTCTAGCTTGGGGCTTGGCTGCTATGGGACTAATGGTGGAGTGGTACGGGTTAAGGGGTCAATTAGGTGACAGTTAGGGACAAAAAGGTGTAGAAGGTATAAAATTAACATTGTTAGAAAAATATAAGTAGAATGTTTCATTAGAAGTGTATAAGTATAGTGTCTATCATCATGTAGTTAATTTATTCTGAGGGACATACAACTGTACAAGCAATAAGTTTCAAGATTGCAGGGATTAAAATACAAATACATAAATGACAAGGATTAGTGTGCAAACATAGTAGATTTCAAGGATTAATCCACAAAAACTAATATAGAAAGAATTAGAGAAACTAGTTTACAAACATATTAGGAAAGAGTCATACAAAAAAATAATTATGACAACAAACAGACAAAGCAAAATGTAATCAAATATTTTCTTTTTGGCGAGATCATATGAAATCATTCCTTATTTTTATTATTCTCTCATGATCATTTTTTGAGAATAAATAACTTTAAAAAATAAATGTAACACCATGCTGCAAATAGAGAAAACATCAAAAATTAAAATTTATGAGAGTAAACAAATTGCAAAAAATGAAAATATTAGTTGTAGATGAATGGAAAATATTTATGGGTTAAGCTTGACAAATATTGCAAAAAGAAACTTGGGTTGAGCTTCCATTGATAGTACCTAATGAAGCTGATATTTTAGGGAGGACCATTAATATTTGATGAGCAAAATAGCCCAAAAAAAGCCTCTATTTATGGTTCATGTGTGAGCATAGCTCCTATTATCTCTCCTCACCCCCAAATTTCCTTATCTCTTCCTCTACCGCTCCTCATCAACCATTGCCTCTGCCTCCACAGCTGCCACTGCCTCCTTCAACCTTCATGGCCATTTGATGATCCTCGTCCCCTAGATTGTGTCCGAGTTCGACATGACCATCTCCATCTGCTACTTAGAAATATTATAAAAGAGCTACACTACTGTGTTCTTGCTAGAAGTGGCAAGAATGCCCTCACATCATGCACGTCACCGCCCACAAGCTCGTTGATGAAAGCCACTCCTCTAACTGTCTTATGCTTACGCTGTCAAGATGGTCCATGCCACCTTCATCCTTGACAACTGCCTTTGCTTCAATGCCACCCTGCTCTGCCATGATAGGGATCACGATCTTCCTGGAGTAGCCTCGCTTCCATAATCAATTCCTCAAGCAAAACATCTTAAAGAGACTATAGCCGCCATTCCCTTTCTCGTGATGTGTCTTTCTTCTAGGATGATGAGCTTGGTGGATTAGGGGAGGGAACCAAACACTTGGAGGTAGAGAAAGAAGCTAGGAGGCTAAGGTGGAGAGCTTGCCGTATGAGATTGGTGACGAGGAGGAAGGGTGATGGAAGGAGGTTCAAAAAACTAGAGGCAAAGATGGAGGAGCTAACAAGGACCACCTCGGAGCAAAGCTTTGCCAAGTTGAGGTTGCTCTTTGGTGGAATATTGGAGATCGAGTGCTCATTTTCTCAAAGGTTAAATGGGCTCATTGACCTCTTTGCCTAATCAAATCTTCTCAAAATTTAAGAAAGCCCCTAAGCTTCAAATGATGAAATCTATAAGTTGGAGACTGTGGATCAAAGGCAGAGGAAGTGAAAACTGAGAGGACCTAACAAAACCTGCTGCAAGCAAGAAGAGATTTTAAAGCCTTTTTTCTAGGGTTTTATGCTTCTAACTTAGCAGGTTGCCATTGATACTATCATCAGCCTAGGGAGCTGGTGTGCGGCCTCCCATTTTAAGAAGTAGAACTTCCAAGTGAGAAAGAAGAAGGCAATCCCTTAAGCCATCAAACAAAGCGATAAAGGAGAAGGTGATGAAAGAGAGAGGAGGTGGCGGTGATGGAGGGAGGAAGAAGGGGAAGGGTTTGACCTAGAGATTAATCAGAGGTAAAATGTACATATCTATATTTGATTCACTTAACTAGGGCCATGGTTAATTGAAGCAGTTGAATACTAACAAAAGAGTTTTTTTGGAATCTAGGTCACCATTATATGGGTCGATTTGTAATATCGATAAAATATGGGGTCCGATATACAAAAAATCTAATGTTTAATTATGATATTTGTAAGAGTAGAGAGACGTGGAAAAACAAAAAAGTCTATGAACAAATTAAAAAAAATCTAATCATTTTTAATATTTTATAATTTATATATACTATAATATCTAACTTTATGTTTTATTGTCTAAAATGTGCATTGAATGTGCTTGGGTGCTATTTTTCAGAAATATAAGTTTTCCAGGAAGTTCTTGTTGCAACCAAACATATTGTTAAAGTTTCTTAGAACTTTAAACTGCAGAGAATTCCTGTTCCATGAGTTACTATTCAAAAAGATAATAGTGAGAGAGGAGTTAAAGTTCAAGCAGTTCTTGTGACGAATTTTTGAGTGCAAGACATGATTGACAAGTTGGCCAAAAGGATCGCCAGTTATCAAGATGATTCTTGAGCTGCTTGAACTTTCTTTAATGGTTTCTAGTCTTCTACTCCTCTGTTAATAGTGGGACATATGAACTGTTGTTAGTATATCCTTTGATCTCTGGATTAATTGCACAGTGCTAGTTCTTACATAAAATTACCTTAGTCTTTGAAAATTTCTTCCGAGAAATTTTGACATTATTTTGTAAGTGTTGTCTTCATCCATACTTGTCATTTGGCCTGTCAGGTGATGTTCACTGTCGTTCTTTGTGAAACCTTGCTGATTTATGGGCGTTCGACTCAGCTTTGTTTCTGCATGATATTTTTAACTTGATGTGAAGTAATATAATATATTTCCTTTTATATACTACAGGGTCTACATTCAAACAAGGAGCTGTTAGAAGGGTTTTCAACTAAATTGTTTAATTTAAAGCACTTGACATTGTTGGTGAGTCTCGATGACCATGTGTTTCGAGGAGTCTCATGCTTAATCAGGAGCTGCTCAAATCTGGAGATTCTTCATATCCACACCATTGATGAGCACATTCAAGAGGTTTGTCTGCATTAGTTACATTATCAAAACTAAGTGATGCTTGTTATAGTAACCAAGTATCCACTTCCATAATCTTATGCTTCTCCTTCACCATTCATGCATTTGGTCACCGGATGCATTTTTTGTGTGGATGTAGCTTGTATGACTCATAATCATATCTCGGACTATTCTGATTACCCATATCACTCTACAGGAACTCAATAATAGCTTCCCCGATTTATCTCGTTTTGACCAGAGGGAGTCCTGGAGTTATCAGAAGAAGCCGTTGGGTCATCTGTCGGAAGCAAAAATATATGGATTTAGAGGAAAAGAGCATGAGGTCGAATTTGTGCAATTCTTGCTGGAATATGCAATTACCTTGAAGAGAATGATTATTTTGTTTTCGGGCCAGGTATTTGTGGATCAGGATATGAAGACTCAGATGGCTGAGAAACTGATGATGTGTAAGAAAGCCTCTCCGGATGCTACTGTGTCATGTCCCTAAAGGAGAATGGCTTTCCCGGGTGCTTGATGATGTTTATGATCTTGCAGTGCTGTTCTGTTCACTTTAACAAATTCAATAATAATTTGCCAGTTGGGATTGTGCCATCAGTTTAGTTGAAATAAATCATATTTTGTTGGCATGTTAGCTGTTCATTTGTTATTTCCACTGCACTAACAAAACAGGTGATGCAACTGGTTTGGTGAGCCTGTTAAGTTCATGTAAATTTTACTAGGGTGGCAAGGGCCGGCTCGGTTCAGGTTGGATTCAGGTAAAAAAAAAAAAAAAAACTCTTAATACAAATTTGATCAATTTATAATTAGATGAAAAATATAAAGCCACGGTCGACCTATTTATTTTTTCATACTGTATGCTCACCCGCCAACTTAATTTTCACTTGTCAGTTATATCTACAATTAAACATAAAGTAAAACATGGTATGCAAAGTTTGCAAACAAGACAATTAAATTTAAGTTAAAATATATCATCATAATAACAGTAAACTAAGAAATTTAGGCCATATGGTAATTATAGATTAATCCAAATGGGATTTCACATTCCAAAACCCTATGTCCTGTCCGTTATCTCTACATGGAATAAAATGGAGAACTATTAATTATATTGGGTTTGGGTGTTGGCTGCTCATTGGATCTGTCCTGGTGACGTTTCGGGGTTGCCTTGCTCGAGAACACAATTGTTTTAAAGATGAACTTTGAAGACCTTAAGCTCCTGGAAGTCCATATGCATGTTGAAAGGCATCGGGTTTTTGTGTCAAATTCAAGCAAGCTTGGAATAGTATTGGGTACGAATTCCAGAATCCAAATTTCAGACCCATTGGTTCATCAGAGGCTGCACTGCATTCTGATTGCAGTTGCAAGCTCGAAAGCAGATTGGGAATGGATTAGAAGGCGCACCAATTCAAATGCATGGATTGATTCTTGAAGACTTTTGGACCACACCATGTAGATTGGACTCGCATCTGCAAAACCTTCTTCTTCCTTTTCTTTCCTAAGTGAGATCATGAGGCATTCAATTAATATGGCATATATAACATTTGCAAGCATATTTTTCTCTCAAAAAAAACAACCATTGAACTAGAGGTTGCCAAATAGTTCAGTTGATGAAGTTATTGGGTGTTAGATACCAGCGACCTAAATTTGTACCTTGACTTCAGCTAGGCTTTTCTTCATTCTAAGTTTCAAAAAACAAAAAAAAAGAAGTCATGGAACAAGGTCCAATTTGCTATTTTGCTCGAAGTTTGGAATGAGAAATAAAAATGTAAATCTTGAGGTTGAATAATTAATTCTTTGGATATTCTCAAAAATAATTAGTAATTAAATTCTATGTTACGGTGCTATGCCAGTTTGGCCATAATCCTTGGGACTCATCTGTTGATATTTACTTTGGTCGTCCATGGCATTAATGACATCAGCGCACGGCCGATGACTCGATGATGCCCACCACAACATTGGTCAAATGACCATGCAACGAGCTAGGACGAAGCAGTTTTATCGATTTCCATCCATAAGCTCGGATGATGATTGACCTCCGGATCAGGATTTCACCAAAGACAGGAATGAAACCCTATGACTGGCACTATGCAGATGCATCTGGGAAGACTCCTCGGCCATATGCCAACCTCAATCTACTCATTTAGCCACGTGGATGATCACTGGAATCTTCAAATAAACTCCAGAACATGGGCATAACAGACACTCATGTCTAACAACTTGGACAACCTATCTTAATAGTCTATGGACTAGGAAATAATAAACTCCGACAGCCCTCCATATAAGAGGTAATGAGGGGACCCAAAAAGTAAGCTTGGATCACCCAAGCCTTAACAACATAAGATTGTAGAGAGCTTTCATCCTCTCTCTCTCTCTTCTTTCTACTATGCTCAATCTTCAGCTAACTTAGGCATCAGAGGGTCCCCTACCGAAGAACCCCCGATGCATGGACTTTCTTTTGCAGACTTTCGGTGCTCTTTCTTCCCTAGAGTTAGTACCCTCTCAGCGATCACATTAGCACCTCCAGAGCCTTGACGCAACACTCTGGGGCTAGAGGAAGGGCCTACCAACCCATCGAGAAAAGAGAGAGGATGCCTCAACAAAACTACTCCACCATATCCTACTAGCAATCTACTTGGCAGAGCCGAGGCGAAGCCACCTAGTTGTCTGCCTTTCAGGGCCTGCAGAGCTAGTGCAGTCACCTTTAATGTCGGACCCCTAGCAATTTGGCGACATGGTCCACTAGGTTCAGGCACTAACTAACCTCGTCCAACACCTGCAGCAAGCCACGAAGTAGCGATACCTCCTACAACCCACCCCTAGATGGCACCATCTCGGTATAGTCACCAAGACCAATCTCCAGTCCTACAGAATCCACCATGTAGGGTGTGCCAGTTGACCTCAGCCAGTCGACAATCACCATCTCATCATGGGTCCACCTATGGTAGACGGCACCGGTGATATTCCGCCTCTCAGGCGAAGATTTGATGGAGGGCTACTCTCCTAAGCTCGAAAGATCATGTCGAGACAAGGACCTCGAGTAGAAGGTCTGTGAGATCGAGTGCCAGCTGGCCGAGATCCAAGTGGATAGTGGAGGGAATGATGAGGCCCATGGCTTCAACTTCCGACCATCCTTCATCTACTTGATTCTTCAGGAATCAATCCCAAATCAGTTAAAATGCTGGTGGTGGAATCATACGATGGCTCCACCAACCTCTTAGATCATCTGAAGAGCTATAAGGCTCTCATGATGTTCTAGGGCACTTCGAACGCCCTCCTCTGCCTCATCTTTCCAGCTACTTTGAAGAAGGCAGCATGGATCTAGTACTCCAGATGCCATCTGGGGTCCATCTCTTCTTTTGAGCAACTTGGATGCCAGTTTGTTGCTCATTTTGGCAATAGTGAAGTTTAGCCAAGGACTTCGGAAAGGCTCTTCTCTCTCCACCGAGAAGATGAAAAATCTCTATGTGACTATATGGCTGATTTTAATGCAGCCACATTGAAGGTGCACAGCCTAGATGAAGCCATCGCCATGTCAACTTTAAAGCGAGGCTTCTGCAATGAGCGTCTCATCTTCTTTCTCGATAAGAAGTATCAAGGGACTACACCAATCTTCTGGCCCAAGCCCATAAGTACATATAGGCTGAAGAGGATCGGATGGCATGTTGATAAGAGGAGGGTCAGGCACTGATAAGTCATATATTTATATATTTATTTTAAGTATTTTAGATAATTACTAGTGCTAACATCTTCTAAAAACCCTAAGTTCATAACTAAATTAGACTTTCTTATAAAATTAAATATTTTTAAAAAATATAAAATTATAGCACATTTATGGAAAGTAGATGATGAGTTGATTGATCAATCTAAGCACCAAAATAATTTCACATCATCTAGAAGTTTAATGATAATGTTTCTTCCTTTTTTGGCAGATGTACTCAAATCACCGGAGATGTTCGAAACCTTGAAACTTAGAAGATTGATAATTAACTCACTAGAGGCACTAAATATTATACTAATTGATGTTATTTTATTAGAATTTGATGTTCTCTAGTCTATTTTATAGGTAATCAGGAGTTTGGGCTCATACAATTCAAATTAGATTCATTATGGTCGGATACAAGTGAACCAGGCAATCAGGTCTCATTCAAATGTGAACACGATTTACTCATAAAGGGATCAGATGCAAGCTCTTAAGATCAAGGATTCAAATTAGAAGATAATCATTCATCAGGATCCAAGTGTGAATGTGACTAATCAATAGATGGAAGAAAAGCAATATGCTCCATCCAAGGGCCTTCCTTCATGCCACCCCCCTTCTTGTGAAAACCCTAGCTAGGGTGCTACAAAACCCCACGCTCTCTTGCATCCTTTCTTTCTTACATGCACAAAACCCTCACGCCTCCTCCCATCTCATTTTCACATGCTCCTAAGAATTTTAATGTGAGAAGGACTTTTCTTACGCCATCCTTCTTACCATAAAACACCAAAGAGTCCCTTCTAGCCCTAACCTTTCTCATGCTAACACATTCCTCATGCCCAAACTTATTTCTAGCGTGAATCCTTCACTCTTCAAAATACTTCCTAGCACCCCAAAGTCCTTTCCTCATGCACCTCCATAAAAACTCCATGCCCCAAACTCATTTGGTTCTCTAGATTAAATCTCCACCCTTCATGCTAAAGAGCCCTCATATAGTCTCCACAAAATCCTATCCTTACCCACTCCTAACTTTATTTAAAGGACCGCAGGCCACAAGAAATCAGTATCAAAGAGAGGGGGTGGCACAATAAATGGAGGCAGCAACAATTGCTTGGGTTTTGGGTTGGCTTCTAAGAAAGAGGAGCTTAGAAGAAAGCAGTGTTTTCTACGCCATCTCCATCAAGCCTACTCCATCTCCAAGATCAGATCCAAAGAGGAAGAAGAAGAAGAAGCCAAGCATACTCTGAGGAGTTTGAAGAAATGAGAGGTCATCAACCATCTTCCCAATGAGGCTGCACAAATCAACTTCAGAATCTTTGTTACAGTTTTTCTTTCTTTGTTTGTTCTTTTCAATTTCTTATATTTAAATTTTGAATTTAATTAAAATAAAAATTATTTTAATGCTCTTTAAATTTATGTTCTTTTCTTTTATTGTAAGTAGAAGCTAAGATCTAGATAGTAGATCTTAGTACCAAGTTCTTTTTGTTCGCACTTTTAATTTTTGTTTTCTAATTTTAGTTACTTTTTAAAGTCTTTCTTTCCTTTTCTTTATAAAATTAAAGTTTTTAAATATAAAATACTGCCTTCTCTATGGAATCAACCTGACTCTTCGCTTTCTATATATTTTTAATTAATTTTTAAAATCAAATTTAAATTGATAATCATAGTGTCCTAATGACAATATCGTGAAATATCAGGCATTTAGCAAGAGAAAGCATGTGCGGGAGGACACGCGCTCAAACCCCAGAGAAGTAGAATGCTCCCGACTAGTGAAAGCTTCAAGGTAGAAGAGTCCACCTTGGTGCTATAATAGCTATGCTCTACTGACTATCCCTCGAACTCAGATTCTCTTGGAGATTGATGGCAAGGAGTACCACCGCCGACTCACGTCGATGAAGACTCCATCAACCTAACAAAATAAGTAAAAGTATAGTCGCTTTCATCGTGATCATGGTCACGATACTGAGGAATATCTTTAACCAGAGGATGAGATTGAGGCTCTCATCTGAAAAGGCTACCTCAAAAAATATGTTCGAGAGCGGCAGGACTAAGAGCCCAAAGAGCAGCCTTAACACTAGCCCAGTGAGGATAATAACAACAATCAACTAATGATTCGTGTCATCAACGTAATCTCGGGCCTTGGTTGGTGGTAGGGGGGTAGAAGATTAAGTTCAAAGTCTAAAAAGGCAAAGGACAGGTGACTTAATCTTCTTTTTTGATGATGATGTCCAAGGAGTTCAAACTCCTCACGATGATGTTATCGTCACATCTATGCCGATGGCAAATTATGATGTAAAGAAAATTTTTGTGGATAATTGAAGCTCCACAGATATCTTATTTATGATGCTTTCCAAAGAATGAAACTGCCATCTAATCGACTAAGGTGAGTGGGCACTCCCTTAATTGGATTCTTAGATGACTCCATGATGATAGAAGGAAAAATCACCCTATCGATGACCATTGGAATGGAATCACGGCAACGGATCAAGCAGTTGACTTTTCTTATCATCCAAGTACCTTTAGCCTACAATGAGATCCTAGGATGATCGAGACTCAATGCATTTTGGATGATTGTCTCCACATATCACTTAGTGGTAAGGTTCCTGACTTAGTGGGGAGTTAGCAAAGTCTAAGGAGTCCAAATGCTTGCTCAACAATGCTTCCTCGCCACTATAAAAGGTGAAAAATCGATGGAGCCCTTACCAATTAAAGACCACAGGGAGGAAGTAAGTGAGTCATGGGGGAGTTGGCTGAGGAGCTCATTACCATTCCCTTCGAAGATGATTCGACCACAACTATTCGGATCAGATCCCGACTAATGCTGGAAAGTAAGGATCGGTTGATGACTTCCCTTTAAGCCAACGAGGATATCTTCGCCTAGTCAACAATGAATATGTTAGGTATTTTTTCTAACCTTATTATTCATAAGTTAAAGATGGATCTAAACCATCAACCAGTGTGACAAAAGAAGAGGAGCTTCACTTTAGAGCACCAATGGATGATTGAAGAATAGGTTGACAAATTAATGGCAGTGAGATTCAATCGAGAAGCACAATACCCCGAATGGATCTCCAATGTTGTCATGGTCAAAAAAGCCAACAGCAAATGAAGAATTTGCATCGACTTTTCCAACCTCAATAAAGTCTATCTGAAGGATAGCTTCCCACTCTTGAGGTATTGGGGTATTAACTTACTCTAATATCAATTGTTGTGGAAGTCTGGCTAGGACATCACCATATCAGGACCTTCTTGATACCACTTGTGTTACGCTCGATCGCGTATAGATACCGCAAGAGAAAGAAAGAAGAATAAAAAATAAAAGATAGCACATAATCAAGTATGCGGATTAGACCAAGATCTATCTTTATGGGGTATGCAAACTTCATTATGAGAGAGACAAAAATAAACAAATACAAGAGAAACTTACCACTCAATTTTTGTACAAGAGTCTCTCAATAAGAAACCTCAAAATCCTAACTAAAGCTCTCTGAAATCTTTCAAAAAGCCTCTTAGCATCTTTAGGATGTCACCGGCTCTTCGATACAATAAATGGTTCATCAATCGAAGTTATATAGACTTTAAAAGTTTAAAAATAGTATTTCAGTAGGAAATCCAATCCCAAACACATCCGAGATCAGTTTTTGATCGTTCGATCATGATCAGCTTGCTTTAAAGCTATTTGATCATGCAAATACAATCCTGATCATGCTTGGATCTATTATGAACCACCCGATCGTGTCCGGCTTGCTCCTAGGCCATTGGATTGCGATGCGGTCCATGCAACCCCCTGTGAACTATGAGAAACCCTTCGAAAACCACCTGATCGATCCATTGGACCATGCAAAACCATGTGGAAAATGATCGCCGATCCACGCCTATGTGCATGGGGTGCTCGCTGGGCCTGTGCATGCCTGCACGGCTCGTGCACGTGTGCTCATGCGTGCGCTCATGCGCTTGGGCCCATCCAGTGTGTGGCTGGCCCAGCGCGCCATGCATTGCCAGGCTGGGCCCATGTTGCCACTAGCCTGCACTGGCCCATGGGCACCTCTGATGGGCCCGTGGACCGTGCTACCTCACTTCGATGCTTTCTGTTGGAAATATGTTTCAAAATCAATCGTCAGTTTATTGATGGTTGTTCTAACCTTATAAATATAAATAATTTATTAATAAATAAAATATTTATTCTAGCATTTTTTATCATAAATTTACATCTTTTAGATGAACTCATGTATTGTGACGTAGTCCTTAGGACTATTTAGATTCGATAAAGAGAGAATTTATCGATTAGTTCTTAAAATTGTTCACAATCAAATGATATGTTGTTAATTAGGACGACAATGTTTATCAAATATAGATCGTTGTATGCCATATTGGTTGGTTGTCTTCTTAACCAAGGAGTATGGAGACACTAGTTTGGTATACATATGAGATGTAGGGATATATCGTCACTGAATGTGATCAACTTCGAAGCATTTTGCTATCAAAAATTACTCTGATGGGATATGGATATAAGTATCCCTTAGACCTGAGATCACCATGATGGCTTGCAAGCAACTCATATGCTTTGATGCCAAACTATCTAAATTTTTAATTTAGTTAAGAAAAATTTTTGGGCACAGTCAAGTACTTACAATGTCGGTGAGTGATCAAGATAGGATTGACCACTCCAAAAGTTTGGAGATAATGCATCATTATATTTCAATTTAGCAAAATCTTGGCTAAGATAATCCATATGATGGATTTGATATTTTAAAATATAATATGGATGACCTAATCAACGTTGACAATTAAACCCTGAGTTATCCTATAAGCATTTTTATTAAGAGGATAAATTATACGAAAATCATATCCATATGGGTTCTAAGAGTATTGCTTTATACATTCGATCTATCCGACCGTCGAGTACCATTGCTAGGTAGTCACTTTGATTAATATAGAAATTTATTTTTATACTACCAACTTAGGTTCGAACCTATGGGGTTATACACATTAGAGGTCTCGATCTGATCGAATGGTTGATCAATGATTAAGAATCATTCTAGGGTTAAATAATCAATACGATTGATGTTTGATCTAGTGCAAGTATTGCAGGAGGATCGGTTAGCAATCAAATTGCTAATTGGCTCAATCTAATTGAGCTAAAGGGCTAAGATCATGTCTAATTGAATAAGATTCAATTAGATTTAGTTTGAACTTGATTGGATCAAGTCTAATTAGTTTATTGGATAAGCTAATTGTAAGGAAGAATAATTCTCAATTGAATTAGGACTTGAGTACACCCAATTTTTAATTTAATTAAAAATTTAAATTAGAATTAAATTAAATTTAATCTAATTTAATTAGGCTTTTGATTGGATTAGAAATATCATTAATTAGGTTGCATCAAGATCTATTTTGATTGGACTAAAAAATTGGTTTGACGAGTCAAAGCAAGAAGTCCTAGCTAGTTAGACTAGGACTCCTCCCTTATGCTATTTTCTCTTTCTCCATGCCCCACTCTTAGCTATGGCATGTGAAATCTGATTTCTAGAGTAGCTCTATGCCAATCCTTGTGCCCATAACCCTCTTGGATGGTTTGTGGTCTTGGGTTTGATCAAAACTAAGTAGTAGTCATGATCTTAAACTCTATTTGATAGAGTTTTACAAACTCAAAACTCTATCTATCTATGGTGCCATCACTTCTTATTTTTTTCTAAATTTTTTTGAAAATTAGGAGACTTATTATTGCCAAAACTTGGGTCTCTACTCCTGAAAATATTGTGGAGGTACCCAAGAGTTGGGTGCCCCAATCCTACTCTCTTTTGGACTCTCTATCTAGATGTTTGACCTAGATTGGGACTCTTCTCTAACTCTCTATATAAAGGGAGTTAGGCTATGATTTTTTTAGAGATTTTACACCTAAGAGAGAAGGCTTGGGCATGGAAGACTTGGGTGCATTAGAGCTTTGGGTGTGAGCTTTTGTAAAGGCACAAATCATTGTGCCTAGGTGAGAGGAAAGGCCTAGAGAAGAAGGATCTTCTCTAGGATTTGTATTTTAGATCTTCTTCCACCAATTTTCTGAGAGAAAAACATGAGAAGAAAGGTTTCTCCAGATCCTCCTTTCTTCTCTTTTAGTCCTTGGAAGGTCCAAGCATCTTGAAGAAGAAGATTTGGCATCAACTATCAATGAAGGATCAGCACAGTGCTAGCACACTGTGCTGATTTTCAGATTGCTAGACTTCAAATCATGATCGAGGATTTGTGTGAATTTCTCATAGAGGCTGGATCATATGTGGCTAGAAGCGATAACCTCAATCTTAGATCAGCAAGTGGAGATCAAAATCTGCGAATAAGGTATTGAGATTCGATTTTAATTCTAGACTAGATCAGATCTAATTTTTCCTATTTGATGTTGATATGATCAACATTATTATTTTTGTTCTTTATTTAATTTTTAGATTTATATGCATGCATAAATCATATCATTAGATCCTAGATCTAGAATTTATTTGCATTTTTTATAGATTAATTGAATTAATATGTAGCTTTCGCTATTCTAGATTTTGAAAAAGTTTCAAAACATATGCTAGAAATCCTAGATATTTTTTGTAATTGATATCAGAGCTTAGATCTTTTTGATATGATTTATTTGTATATTTTAGATTTATTATTTAGATTAAATTTAAATTATAATCTAATAATTAAATCTAAAATTAAATTTTAAATTGCACAGACTAATTTTATAAGATTGTCTTGCTGTAATGCTGATCCCTTATAGTGTAAAGATTATCCTAGTACGTGCTGATTTAAAATCTAATCATAAAATTTTAGATTAGATATAAGAGATTTTATAATTTAATTGAAAGTATTTTAATCTATTTTTTATGATCATAAATATGCTAAATTTGATCTAAGATGATTTATGATTGTTTAGAATTGAAATAGTTTCAATTTGATGTTCATAATCATGAATATATTTAGATTAGATGTAAAGTGGATTCATGTTTATGTTATTTGCATATTGATTATGAATCAAACATGCAATTGGTTGGTAGAACTATATTGTAAAAGTATTTTATAAATATGAAAATTAATTTTGAAATGCCGAACCCCAACTCTCAGCCCAAAATTAAGAATTAAGAGTTGTTTGATTAGGATCTAGGATTGTGTATTGAAGATCCTAAGACATAAATCATAAAACTTGGGTTAATGGGTTAGAGTGAATTAGGTTCATTAATTGGGTTAGACCTAAAGTTAGATTAAATAATGAACTTAATTAGAGAATTAACTAAATTTAATTAATAATTATCTTAGATTAGGTCAAGATCTTTATAGATCAATTATAATAATTATAGTTGGTTAAGTCCATATCTTTAATGAGAACTAAATGAACTTGATTCTTGGCTAAGTAGTCTAGCTTGAACTGTTAGATGGATCCAATCGAAACTAATTAACCAGTTGGTATCTAAGGTAAGTCTGGTAGCTTTGATTGGTAGTCTTTAATTAGAAGCTACTTGCACTGATTCAATCTTTAACGAGTTAATGACATATCCCTCCTATCGATCTCACTTATTTAACCTTTTTGGTGAAGTTATGTTTTGATCAGATCGCTTAACGATTCGAGCTGATCCATATCAGTTAGATAAATCAGTGTGACTGATTTAAGTGCTCCTAGACTAGCCTATCTATGGTCTCCTTTAATCTGACTTGGTGAAGTCAGTGGAAGGATCATAATTAGTTGGTTTATCTGACTCTCTTCTTTTAAATCAAATTAACCAAATCCTCTAAAATTATTAGGTTCTTAAAATCAAATAGTTATGGAGATAACTAGATCATAGCCTTCCATTAAAGTGAATGGTAATGGGTCCAATAGTCTAAGTGGATATTGGAGGCACCTTACGCCTGGTATTCATCAAGATATTGAAATTATCATTCATCATATGATGATTAGGTCGCACTCTCTGAACAACGATCAGGTTAGCCAAAGCTTTTCTTGGGTTTGGTCATTGTTTGTTTGATGTACCGAACTCAATCATATTAATGGTTGGACCTAATCGGGACTTTCAGTGGAGGCCCTAGCCTATTGAAAAGATATCTAGGATAAAATCTAATAGTAAAAATTATTTTAAAAAATAATTAGTTAAGAATCTACCCATAGATGTACATGGGTTAGCCAAAGCTTTCCTTGGGCTTGTATGTAGTCTGTGTGGATTCTAGTACCCATTAAAAAATTAGAATAATTTTTTGAATTAAAGGTAGAGGCTATCAATTTGTATAATATAGTAGAAGAACCTTTAGATTAAAGTCCAAATATTAAGACTTAATAAATCATTTACTAATTTGCTAGCACACTGTACTGATTTCTAGATTGTTGGACTTTAGATCATGATCGGGGCTTTGTATGTATTTTTCATAGAGGCCGAATGCATGTATAGCTCGAAGTGACAACCTTAGCCTCATATCAGTAAGTGACGATCAAAATCCGTGAATAAGGTATTGAGATTTGATCTCAATTCTAGACTAGATCAAATCTAGTTTTTCTTGTTTGATGTTGATATGATCAACATCATTGTTTTTGTTCTTTGTTTAATTTTCATGTTTATTTACATGCATAAATCATATCATTAGATTCTAAATCTAAAATTTATTTACATTTTTTATGGATTAATTAGATTAATCTGTAGCTTCTACTATTTTAGATTTTGAAAAAGTTTCAAAATACATGCTAGAAACCTTAGATTTTTTTCAGAAAAAATTCAGTCAGTTTTCCTTCATCAATTTTCTATCTGAAGCTGGTTGAATCCAGTCTGCTTAGTAAAATTAGATTCTTATTAAAGTTGGATATGTATCGGACCTCATCCAACTTCTTCACTGTTCCATCATGGAGCTTCATACTGACCATCCTACTATCCTTGATCTCACAACTCGATTTGTTCGGTAGAAACACAATGCCCTCACTGGTTTTTAGGGAGTCAAATAGCTCATTTCTACAGCATATATGATGGAAACAAGTAGAATCCATAATGCACTAGAAGAAAGAAGTCGATATCTCATCAATTACTAGAAAGATATCATCACTGTCTTCTGTATTGCTACTAGCCATCGCCACAGGAGCCTATATCTGATCTTTGAGTTGAGGAAAATCTCTGACACGATGCCCTAACTCATCATATCGGTAGCACTTGATTTTGCTCTGATCCCTCATCCTGGACCTGGATCATCCTCCTCATGATCCTATGCACTCCGTCAAAAACTGCTAAAGCTGAGCTACCACCATCTAAGCTCAAAGCTGAGTTTTTCTTCCTGAGAATCTTGTTTTGGAGAATCGCCGTAGTGACCTTATCCATCTTGATGGTGCTCTTATCCATTAGAAGAGCAGTCACTAAGAACTTATACGAAGGGAGAAGCTATGCTAGCAAGACCAATACCCTGGTCTTCTCCTCAATCTTCTCATCTATACTAAGAAGATCGGTGAGAATCTTCTAAAAATGGTTGAGACGCTCCTCACGCTCTATCCCTCGATCATCGATAGTTGGTAGTCCAAAAAAAGAGGATGTTGGTGAGGGACTTTGCTATGTACAACTTCTCAAGCTTCGACTATAGCATTGTCGAAAAAGTCTCGTCAAGTACATGGATCACCACCTCATCCTCCAAATACACGTGGATGGTACTCATCGTCTGTATCTGTAGCCACTCCCAGGTCCTCTCCTCTATGGTGTCTAGCTTTTATCATTCAAAAGAGCATCAATTAATCCATGTTGGCTGAGGGCGTCCTTCATCCTTGCTTGCTAGAGAAAGAAATTGCTCTTTCTATCAAATCGATTGATCTCCATCTTGATTATACTTATCTTCTCCATCTTCTTTGATCTTGATCAATACCATTATGATCTAAGCAACCACATGCACTGGTATTGCCTGACTCTGATATCAATTATTGCGATATCAACTTGCTCTGATACCAATTATTATGAAAGTTTGGTTAGGACACCACCATCTTAGGACCTTCTCGATGCCACTTGTATTGCATTTGATCACGTATGGATACTACAAAAGAAAAAAAAAGATAAAAGATAGCACACAATCAAATACATGGATTAGACTGAAATCTATCTCCATGGGCCATGCAAACTTCACTATGAGAAAGATAAAAACAAACAAATACAAGAAAAACTAACCACTCAATCCTTATACAAGAGTCTCTCAACAAGAAGTTCCAAAACTCTTATTAAAGCTCTCTAAAACTTTTTAAGAAGCCTCTTAGCACCTTCAGGATGTCACCGGCTCTCTGATTTAACAAACGGTTCATCAATCAAAATTATATAGACTTCAAAAACTTAAAAATAGTATTTCAGTAGGAAATCCAGTCCCAAACATATCTAAGATCAGTTTCTAGCCGTCCAATCATGACCAGCTCGCTTTAGAGCCATCCGATCATGCAAATACAGTCCTGATCATGCTCAGATATATTTTGAACCATCCGATCATGATCGGTCCACTCCTAGGCTGTTGGATCGTGATGCGGTCCATGCAACCCCTTGTGAACCATGAGAAACTATTGGAAAACCACCTGATCGATCCATTGGACCCGCATGAAACCATGCGGGAAATGCCTGCTGGTCCACGCCTGTGTGCGTTGACCGCATAGGGTGCCTGTTGGGCCTATGCATGCTTGCATGACCCACGCATGTGTGCCCATGCTAGGCTGCGCTCGTGCGCCCGCGGCACACTCGTAGCTTGGGCTGGCCCAGCTTGCGACTAGCCCAGCACGCCACATGCTGTCGGGCTGGGTCCGCACCATCATCGGCCTGTACTAGCCCATGGGAACCTCTGGCGAGCCCAGCACACCGCACGCTGTCGGGCTGGGCCCGCACCATTGCTGGCCTGCACTGGCTTGTGGGCACCTCTATTGGGCCCATGGGCCATACCACTTCGCTCTAATGCTTCCTCGCACGTAACTTCTCCGTCTGGACTCCATTTGGGCTATTCTTGATCTCATTAGATTTTATTCATCATCCTGGATCTCGTTTTGGGCTTATTATGGATCGAATCTCAAAGCATTTTTTTCAACATGGGGATCGACTAGTTTATCGATGCTATCTTAGGCCATCAGCTGTTGAGCTTCATGGATACCTTCTCAAGATATAATCAAATTTGAATGGCATCTAAAGATGCGGAGAATATGGTAACCAACAAAGATTTGTATTGTCACAAAATGATATCTTTCAATTTAAAGAATGAAAGTATGATATATTAGTGCCTCGTCAAAAAGGTATTCAAGCACTAGATAGGCCAAAATATGGAGGTTTATATTAATGACATGCTCATCAAAAGCACGAAAGCAAATCAGCACATTGCCAACCTAGAGGAAGCTTTCAACGAATTGTGGTGCTACCAGATGAAGCTAAACCCTAATAAGTGCACCTTCGGGGTCATATTGGGAAAATTCCTTGGCTTTCTGGTCATCCAGCAAGGGATCAAAGGCAACCTAGAGAAGATCTGAGCACTCCTCAACTTGAAGCACTCGACCACCAAACAAGAGATCCAAAGCTTGTCGGGGCAAGTCGCAGCCCATAGCTAATTCATTTCCAGATTGGCTGAGAAGTGCATTTCCTTCTTCAAGGCGATAAGGTAGATGAGGGTCTTTGAGAGGATGGATGAGTGCCAAGTTGCCTTTGAGGAGCTCAAGCGGTATATTGGATCCCCTCCACTCCTTTCTAAGCTTGAAGAAGGTAAGCGATTATGGTGTAGACACCATTACTGCTAGAGACCGATCGGAGCCAACTTGGACATGTGGACAACCCCGAAGCATCAGATCAATATCTATTTGGCTCAATTAATTAAATTGGATCTTGATTTAGTTTTATATTTCTTCTATTTTGAGTTTTGGTTATGAGGTCTTGTAAATTCAGTCCAATTGAGTCAATTGGATTGGTTCTAAATAGCCAATTTATTTTTAGGAGAATCTAGTCTATTTAAGTTGGGTTAGGACTATTTGATTTAGGAGTCCTAAGTGATTATAGTTTGGTTTAGTCTGTAAAAGGCTTGGAAGAGTCATGGGACGAACATATATTGATTTTGAAAAAAAAAAGAGAGAGATTACATGCTTCCTCCTCTTCCTCTTCTCACATCCTCTCTTCTACCTCCTCTTCTTCCTCTATTCTTTCTTTAATCTCTCATCTCTTCTCTATTTTATTTTTCTTTCAAATAAAAATTATGAACAATGATTTTCATTGCTGAAGTTTCAACCTGTACAATGATATCCATCATCTTCACCTTGTGATCAATCCAGAGCGCCGGCATTATCGATCTCCAAGAAAATTGAACTTATTCCTCCAGGGCTTATTTGACATATCTCTCATGAGATCTCTTGAATTGATTTTTTTAAATTATTATTGGTTTATTTTACGAGTTCTTATTCCTTAACTATTAGATCTGCATGTTAAAGATCTAGAAAAATATCTTAATCATAGGTGGTTTCTTAATCATTTACGATCCATAGTACTTTAGATCTAGAATTCATCTATCCTCTACTTAATTTCTTAGTTTTTAATCTAATTATATCTTAATCATCAAAAGAAACTTGAATAGATCTGTTTATCTACTAAAATAATAATTAATTATTGATCTTAATTTAATTTTACATGGTTTTAGATTACATATTACATCTATAGAATTATAGCATCTAAGTTCTAGATCTTGTCTTGCATCAATTTTTGGTATTAGAGCATACAAGTTTGCTTAGGGTAATTAGAATCTGCATAAGGTTTTGTGTTCTGCACTATTTTTTATTTCGTGAAACAGTCTTTACAAAATTTATTTCTATTTACAAAAAAAAATTTAAAGAAATAATTTTTACTATTTTGGAAACCTTATTTGATAAGGAATCCATCTTTAAAATTTCTCTTCAAAACTCCATCATTTTGACATTTGAAATTATCTATAAACCCTGTTGTTCGCATACAGGACTCTATTCTATGCAGGTAGTAGAAGAAAATTTATAAAATTCTAGGGAAAACAACATCAAAAAATTCTAAAATTTAGTGGATAAAAACCTAACTTACTAGAGAGTCTGGGGTTAAAATTTCGTTAAATTCTAAAATCTCTAGTGTCCTCAATTTATTCCCATAAGACACCTATATGCAGAAGTTCTGTACCCAGGAATTCTATAGTAAGCAACCTTGAAAGATTTTAAGAGTCCCATTCCTAGAAAACTCCTAAAATCATTAAATTTTGTGACTAGAGTCTTGATTCATCTAGAAAATTGTGTGTTAAATTTTGTTGCAATCAGAGATCTGTAGGTCATCAAGATTAGTACTGAAATCTATTGGTTGTTAAGAATTATGAAGATAAAAAAATTTTGAAACCTTAGATTTGGAGGCTAGTGTATGCCAACTAGATTAGGGGTTGAGTACTTATGACAGTATTCATCATTTACATCTAGTATGGATCCCAATATAATGGTGATGTTTGAAAGCATGATGGAGCAATTAACAAATTTAAATATAGGCTTTAAGAATTTAAGTGATGACATGTGAAATATAAATACATCAGTCCAAAATTTAACCATTAGGGTAGTGGTTTTAAAAGAGGAACAACCCAATCACGTTAATTGTGGGACTCCGCAAGAGATCACTGGGCATAAAAATCCTAGAGAATTAGATCCAGACCATCCCCTTCTCATACGACCACCTGACTTTGATACCTCCCCTATGTCCCTAGCTTAGGGAGGACCTTATATTCCGCTAGGTCTAGATATGGGTCGTAGATTAAATATGCACCCCTATCATGAGCCCATGGATCAAGATGAGTGTGTCCTAAGAAGCATTAAGGTAGAAGCACTTAGCTTCAATGGTTTGCTTGACCCTAAAGAGTATTTGGACTGAGAGGCAGATATGGACCACTTCTTCGAATGGTATGACATGTCTGAAGCTTGAAAAATTAAGTTTGCCAAAATGAAGTTAATTAATCAAGCTAAGTTGTACTGGCAAAATCTAGAGCATCTGGCTGAGCATAGGAGACAAGAGCATATAGGAACTTGGGAGGAGATGAAAGAAAAGCTGCATGAGAAATAACTTCTTACATCCTACAAACAACGTCTCCTAGATCAATGGCAGAGGATGACTCAAGAAAATTGACCTATCTTGGAGTACATCATGAAATTTGATAAATTCCTTATGCAATGTAGTGTCACCAAGGATCGAGATATCACCTTGTCAAGATTCAGAGATGGTCTCTAAGAGGACATCCAGCAAGAGCTATTCTTATATGAGGTGACCTTCTTAGAGCATGCCTACCAACTAGCATAGGATGTTGAAAGATTTCAAAGGTATCCGACTTCTCATCGAACTGACTAGAGCCAACTTACCCCTTTAGGCCCTAGACCTATCACTAATCAAATTCCTACCCATCGACCTTTGATTGTGGATTCTTCGATAAAAAAAAATGATAAGGGGAAGAAAATATTAGAAACACCAAAGCCTAGTGGACCTATCACACTATCTAGATATTTTAAGTGCCAAGGCTATGGACATCTATTTGCATAATGCCCTTCTAGAGCCTTACACATAGGAGAAACTAAAGGAGAAGAGCCTGAGTGTGTTGAGACTGAAGAAGGAGAAGAAGTTTATGAGGCTGATCCCACTTTAGCTGAGGAATTTGAGGAAGATGAAGATGTTCTAGGCTATATTCGGATAGAGCAAGATTCTGAAAAGAAATTAGGAGTGATCAGACGTATAATCGCTTAGCCTAAAGAGAGTGAAGATTGGCGACGTACGGCTATTTTTCATACCTACATTAAGCATGGTGATAAAGCATGTAAGGTGATCATAGATAGTGGAAGTTGTATAAATGCGATCTCCAATGATGCCATATCTTGTCTAGGTTTAGCAACTGTAGATCATCCGAGTCCCTATAAAGTATCATGGATAGATGCATCATCTATTCCAATCAAGCATAGGTGCCTAGTTCCAATTCAATTTCATTTCTATTAAGATAAAGTCTAGTATGATGTACTACCGATGGAGGTAGGTAGTATTATCTTAGAAAGGCCATGTTATACGATCAAGATGTCACATTCTTTGGATGATCAAATTCATATAGTTTTTGGGATAAAGGAAAGAAAATTATGATCAAATCCTCCCCACCCAAGACTATTTTTAAGAAAGGAACTGTAGAAGCCAAAGTTAGTATTAAAAAAAATGATCTACTTTTAATCAATGTTAAAGAATTTGAGAAGAAAATGATCGGAGAGTCATCGATTTGGATTTTAGTTGTCAAGAAAGTTTATGAAAAATCCCATATCGAGTATTTCCAGGAGATAGTCTTCATCCTTGATAAATTTAAAGATGTTTTTCTTAAAGATCTTTCGGACCACTTACCACCAATGCGTGATATTCAGCATGCTATAGATCTATTTCCAGGGTCCACCACATTACCGATTAAACCCTATTGAACATGCTGAATTAAAAAGACAAGTTGAAAAGCTTCTAAAAAAAGAATTTATTAGAGAGAGTTTGAGCCCATATGCGGTGCCCATGCTTCCTACTTCAAAAAAAGATGGCACCCAAAGAATATGCATGGATAGCTGCTCCATTAACAAAATTATTATTAAGTATCGTTTTCCAATTCCACGGCTAGATGATATGCTAGATATGATGGTAGGATCCACTATCTTTTCAAAAATAGATCTTAAAAGTGAATACCATCAAGTGAGAATTAGGCTAGGAGATGAATAGAAAACCACCTTCAAGATGAAGAATGGTCTTTATGAATGATTGGTCATGCCTTTTGGCTTGTCTAATGCACCTAGCATGTTTATAAGGATTATAACTCAAGTATTATGACCATTTATTGGTATATTCATTATCGTATACTTTGATGATATCCTCATCTATAGTCGATCTAGGGACGATCACTTAGACCATCTTTAATAGGTTTGCTTGACTCTTAGAGTTGAGAGCCTTTATGTGGACCTAAAGAAATGTAATTTTATGACTGATCGAATAATTTTCTTAGGTTTCGTAGTGACTCCTAAGGGTGTATCTACTGATCCTAAAAAGGTCAAAGCAATAGTTGAATAGCCAGTGCCCTAGAATGTACATGATGTTCACAGTTTTCATGTCCTAGCGACCTTCTACCGTCGGTTCATTAGAGGTTTTAGTACTATCATGGCCCCTATTATGAATTGCATTAGAAAGAAAATCTTTAAGTGGACAACAACTGCCAATAAAGCTTTTTAAGAGATCAAAGAAAAGATGGCCAATGCACCTATTTTGCATCTTTCTGATTTTTCAAAGGTTTTTGAGGTTGCATGTGTTGCATCAGGTGTAGGTATAGGAGAAAATTTAAGTCAAGAAGGTCATCCTGTGGTGTATTTTAGTAAGAAATTAAATGATGCAAACTTAAATATTCCACATATGGCAAGAAATTTTATGCGGTAGTACAAGCTTTGAAATATTGAAGATATTAGTTACTACTGCAAGAATTTATCCTTTATTCTAACTATGAAGCCCTTAGGTTTCTAAATTCCTAGAAGAAACTAAACCCCAGGCATGCAAATGGGTTGAATTTCTTTAAGCCTATACTTTTGTTCTAAAGCATCAAGCGGGAGTAGAAAATCGAGCTGTAGATGCACTCGGTCGAAGAGTTTCTCTACTTTCGACTATTAGTGTTGAAGTTGTAGGATTTGAAAGGCTTAAAGAAGAATATGAAAAGTGTCCTAATTTTAAGGATGTTTATTCCTCACTTCAGCAAGGACCATCTAGAGAATATAGTGACTATATTTTGCAAGATGGCTATTTGTTTAGAAACAATAAATTATGTATCCCTCGAACATCTGTCCAAGATTTTCTTGTGTGGGAATTGCATGCTAGTAGACTAGCTGGAGATTTTGGTAGAAATAAGACCATTAAGGCTATAGAGAGTCAATTCTATTGACCTAGTTTAAAGTGTGACGTTGCCCAGAAAGTTGCCCAATGTCAGACTTGTGCTTTAGTAAAATAGTGCAAGCAAAATACTGGACTATACACCCCACAACCTGTACCTAACTTGGCAAGATGTTAGTATGGATTTTGTTTTAGGATTGCCACGAACTACTAGAAAGAATGATTCAATTTGCATGGTAGTAGATAGATTTTCAAAAGTAACTCATTTTTTATCTTGTTCCAAAATGTCTGATGCTTCAAAAGTAGCCTGGTTATATTTTGATGAAATCATTAAGCTGCATGGATTGCCAAAGACAATCGTATCTAATAGGAATGTTAGATTTATGAGCTATTTTTGAAAAATCTTATGGCATTTAATGAGGACAAAATTAAAATTTTCTTCATCATATCACCCACAAATCAATGGCAAAATTAAAGTCATAAATAGAAGTTTAGAAAATTTACTTCGATGTTTGGTAGGTGAGCATGTAAGTAACTGGGATCTTCTTTTGCCTCGAGCTAAGTTTGCATATAATAGTTCTGTTAATATGATAATTGGCATGAGTCCATTTGAGGTAGTACATGGTTATAAACCTAGGAAGCCAGTTGACCTTATCCCATTACCATTGTATGCTAGAGTATCGGAGTCAGCAGAATCATTTGCACAGCATGTTAGCAATCTATATAAACAAATTTATGAAAAGATTAATATCGACAATCAACTATATAAATAATTAGCGGATTCTTATAGACAAGTTCAGAATTTTATTGAGGGTGATTATGTTATGATATATATTAGGCTTGAATAATTTTCTCCAAGAACCGTTAAGAAATTACATGCATGAAGAGCAAGTTCATTCAAGATCTTAAAGAAACTAGGATCGAATGCATATATTATTGATTTACCACCTGATTATGGTATTAGCTCTATCTTTAACATTTGGATCTAATAAGATATAATGAGCCAATAATAATACCCAGTGATCCATTTGAGCTTGATCCTTCTATTGAGAGTGAACCCCAACATGAGTGCCCACAGCCTCAAATAATTAAGAGATATGATCAAATTGAAAATATTCTAGATGAATAAGTTATTTCCACCAGGAATCAAGACTATCAGTATTATCTTGTTCGATGGCAAGGGAGATCGGAGTCTGAAGATACCTAGATTATCTGAGAGTAGCTAAAGAGGATTGACCCAGATTTACTGGAGCATTATCAGAGTAGAACTGACTTTTTCTTGATGGAGCCGAGTTCTTTCCTCCCCGGAAGAATTGGTGCAGACACCATTGCTGCTAGAGATCGATTGGAGCCAACTTCGATGCATGGACGATCCTGGAGTACCAGATTGACATCTATTTAGATTAATTAATTAAATTGGATCTTGATTTAGTTTTATATTTCTTCTATTTTGAGTTTTGGTTATGAGGTCCTGTAAATTCAGCCCAATTGAGTTAATTGGATTGGATCTAGTTAGCAAATTTATTTTTAGGTGAATCTAGTCTATTTAAGTTAGGTTAGGACTATTTGATTTAGGAGTCCTAAGTGATTATGGTTTGGTTTAGCCTATAAAAGGCTTGGAAGAGTCATGGGACGAACATATATTGGTTTTGAAAAAAAAAAGAGAGAGAGATTGCACGCCTCCTTCTCTTCCTCTTCTCATGTCCTCTCTTCTACCTCCTCTTCTTCCTCTATTCTCTCTTTAATCTCTCATCGCTTCTCTACTTTATTTCCATCTCAAATAAAAATTCTGTGCAACGATTTTCATTGCTGAAGTTTCAACTTGTGCAATGATGTCCATCATCTCCACCTTGTGATCAATCTGGAGCGCTAGCATCGTTGATCTTCAAGGAAATTGAACTCATTCCTCCAGGGCTTATTTGACATATCTCTCATAAGATCTTTTTAATCAATTTTTTTAATTATTATTGATTTATTTTGTGAGTTTTGATTCCTTAACTGTTAGATCTGCATGTTAAAGATCTAGAGAAATATCCTAATCATAGGTGGTTTCTTAATTGCCTACAGTCCGTAGAACTTTAGATCTAGAATTCATCTACCCTCTGCTTAACTTCTTAGTTTTTAATCTGATTATATCTTAATCATCGAAAGAAACTTGAATAGATCTATTTATCAGCTGAAATAATAATTGATTGCTAATCTTAATTTAATTTTGCATGGTTTTAGATTGCATATTGCATTAGTAGAACTATAGCATCTAAGTTCTAGATCTTATCTCACATCAAATTATTACTATACTTAGCTATCTCACCTAACACGATTGGCTCGGTCCTAGTCCGAGAAGATGTAGGAACCCAAAAGCTGATTTCCTACATGAGTAAACTTCTCTAGGACATAGAGATGAGATACTTCATAGCCATAAAGATGGTATACACATTTATTACTTCAACGTGACATCTTTGATCTTATTTTTAAGCCCATATAATGTGTTGAGAAAAATACCTCAAGATTCAGTCCATAATAAGCCTAGAACAAAGTCCAAAATAATAAACAAAATCCAACGAGCTTAAGAACAGTCCAAATAGAGTCAAGATGGAAGAGTTACATGTGAAGGAAGGGCGGAGCAGGTGGCACAGCCAATGGGTTGCCGGAGGGGCCCATGCACTGGTGCAGGTTGGCGGATTACTAGAGCCTAGTGCATGGCACGGGCTGGCCACGATTGGGTTCAATTTTGGTCCAATTCAAATCCAATTCAAATTTGGTTTGAGCCCAATCTAATCCAGATTCAATCCTAATCTAATTAGCATCCAATCTTGAAATCAAAAGCCTAATTAGACTCAATTAGGTCAAGTCCAAATTAATTAAATTAGATTAATTAATTAAAACTTGATTCCTAACTTGATCTCATCAAATTGGCTTGCAACATTTTCAATTAGGTCCTCCTAGCTAACAATTATCTAATCTAGTACTTGTAACTTTTACAAGTTGATCCAAATTATCAATCTCATTGATAATTTAGTCATGATCCAACCATTTAACCTAATCAAATCCTTTTTGTGCGTGATCCCATAGGTTATGTTCTGTCTAATAATGAGATATACCATGATCTTCATCATATTATCATCAAAACTTATTTCAATGGGTTGGAATACTTCCAACTCTAATCCATCGAGGATCGTCGATCAAGAATAATTTTAGTAAACTCTCACCATCCACTAGTGATGTCTAGCAGCATATGGTGGCAACCTAGTAGAATAGAATAATAGAACTACGAGGTATAGTTATCGTATAATTCAGTTTCTTTATCATGAGTCTCGATAGGATGGAGGTTATGGAATCTCATCAAACCCCATCATTTGTCATATAAAAGATTCGATTAGTTAAAGTCCAAATTATGATACCCATGGAAACTCCTTTCCATTTATCACCTTGCTGTGGCCACAAACTTAAGAACTCAGCCTCTCAAACTCCATAGGACTACTCCTTATCTACTAAGATCAATATATCCCATCTAAGTGTGCACTTAATCCTACAGTGAACCTACTGTAGTCAATATCCACTATAAGGATCCATATAGCTAGGGACCATATTTATGTGTGTCAAACTATAGCAATCCTACTATGAGCAGCCGAGGTACCGTAGGTCAAGAAACTACTCACACCACTAGAGTATCGAAAAAATCACTAATGAGTGAGTAGACATCCATGTGATCTCTCATTTGGTCATGCTCAGTATCCTTGATCTCTATCAAACACCTATACTCTTGCTCAAGTATTTTCACACTATAGACTCGAGACTCGTCTATCCAAGAAGGAAAGCAATTCATGCACCAATCTATATGTATCATTCATCATCCCTAGGATGATCCATCGATTGGGAGTATTTAGGAATTGTCCCCAAATGACACGTGCCTCAAATTCTCAACTCTTGAGAATACATGTTATTGTCAGGTCAACTCCTCAAATGATTTATGAACACAAAAATATGCATAACATGAATAAAAAAATAACCTAATTTTATTAATTTTAAAATTTAATTATAAAATTATATCATAAAAAGTGTATATATGTCAGCTAATCTAGCTTCTAGGGCATACATCTTGAAAGAAATATACCCTCAAGCCAATCAAAATTTATATTTTGATAGGCTATTCTTTTATCTTCCAAACTCATATAATAATATTTTCAAATAAATAAAGATATTTTATTTTATCACAAGCTGCATCTTAATTATTTATTTAAGATTATGATGAATCTCATAAATTAGAACTATGGTTTTAGGATTATGATGAGATCATACTTGTGAGACCTAAAATCTTAAAATTCTAATTTAAAATATTTTTGATCGATGGAATATTGAGTTGGAGATCAATATTTTTGGAAAGACTAGCACAACCTATGTATGCTTGATGTAAGGATGATTGATCTCACTATCACTTATGTATGACACTAATATAAGAATGTGGATGCTTATTAGAGAATGAGTTCACTGAATTAATCCAATTCAAAAACATCTAATGGAGTCTTATCTACATGTCAATAGATGGTTCTTATAGTGGGAGTTGTGCATGTAATCCTTTGACCTGAGACTACCATAAAATCTTATATGTATGAATCCATATTTTGGTTCATACTCATTCATGACTTAGTCATACACGAGATGATCTGAATATGGTGGATTATATATGAAGGTTATGAGTAGGTCAACAAAAAATTGATCATTCCTAGTAAGAGGAGATTGTATTCTACTTGCTTCAATCGAATGATGGTTCAAGAAGACTTTGATCAAAGCATGATGAAAAATAGAAATAGTTTTTAATATTTCATTAATTGAATCATCATCATATGATTAGAGGCAAAATGAATATGAAAATAATTTTGACATGATTCCATATCTATAATTATATTCGGAATGCAGGATGATTGAAGGATCCTGTTGCACGGTAACTTTTCACTGAAAGATATTTTTAATTTTTTTATCAAAATTTTATATCTTTCAGATAGACATGATATGTTGCTAGACGTCAATCTTGTCTTTTAGGTTCAATCAAATTAAAGAATTTAATTTGATTGTTAATTAGAAAGAGTTCTAATTGATAAAAAATGGTTAGCAAGTTTGATTTAAATCAGTTTGGTTAAGTTCTAACCAAATTAGGTTAAATTGCATCCAGATCGACTGCTGACTAGATGTGAAATCCAATGGGTCACACACAAAAAAAATTAATCAAGGATCTAATTGAATTAGATCATGTTTGTAGGTTGAATATGCTAGCATATATTGCAAACCCTAACACTTAGATTCGAATTGGATTCAAAATGGATTCCAATTTAGGCTAATCAGATCTAATTTAGGTCAAATTAAATTTGATTCTCAATTGGGTTGACCCCTGGCTTGATGACTAGGGTCTTGGTGCCATCTAACAATAATTCATATGCCAGAGACTCTCTCTCTCTTGGTGCATGGGGTTTAATTTATGTGCAATAGTTTTTTGTGCGCATGGGATTGTTTGGCGCCAACCTCTTTTGCCTTATCCATTTTTATTTTTTACGTAACATTTGTTACATGGTTTCAGATCTGAATAGAAGGGCAACTAAGAGTCCTTCTGAGTTTTAAATACTTTGGTGTTTTATCTGAAAGATGGATAAGGGAGACTCCTTGCCGCCCCAACCACCTTAGCGCCCCTTGGACCAAGTCAAAGCTTTTAAAACTTTGGCTCTTCCATGCCAATTTTCTCTATGCTAAAATTCAGATGAGGCATCCCCTTTCTTGGCCATTAGATGGCCATCTCATCTGATCTCATCCCTTGATTTTTGGTGCCATATATTGAAGTCCTGTGACTCTTCGGAAGAAACTTACGTAGAAATTTTACGAAGAGTCCTTCTGCTTTAAGGCACCTCTTCGTATTAATTCTATGTATTCCGCGTGGCAATTTCTTCTAAAGAGATGTGAGATAGGCTGATGGGCGTGAGATTTTAAATGAGAATAGGCATGAGAAAATTGAGGAGGCACCCCTACATACATTATAAATAGGGGCGCACTCCATAGTGTCAAGGGGATTGAGAACTCTTCTTTCTTTCTTACCATTCTCCATAGTTGTCCAATTTCTTTCTTCCTTCTCTTGTTAAGACAAGTCCTAATTAAGGACATAAGGTCCGTTTTAGGACAAGGACTTAGGAAGATTGCAAAGGAAGACAAGAAAAAAAAAGATAAGAAAGAGTAGGAAAGAAGGATGACAACAAAGGCTAGGAAAGGTTCTGCCCAAATAATTAAAGTTCTTATCATAAGAATTTTAATTAAAATAAATAAAGGTGCTGATGTCTTGATCAAGTCCCCATGTGGATCAATGTTAGAGGATGAACACGTGGGCATCTGATGGAACCCTTGATGAATTGTTACTGATGATCAAGGTCAAGTTGGAGTTTAGTGATCAGAGGTATGTTCCAATACCTTCATTTATATTATAAATACATATTATATAATTTAAATTCTAATAAGGTGGTCCTAGATTTTGGATTTGGTTATATGATTTCATTATTTTGTTTTAAAATTCATGCTTTCATTCTGCACACCAAACCCAACACATCTAACACTCATCCTCGAGGAGGATTGATTTATCTTTATTGGGGGAAAGTCGTGGATCATTCCAGATCCAGTTGAAGCCCTAAGGAACATCCAAAGAAACAAGAAAGAACCAATCTTTCCAATGAAGGAAAAACTGCATGCCTGAATGATCAAAACAAGGATGCAGTAGATTTCAAAACTTTTTGATTTGACATGCGATTCGATCGAGATCTGATCTTGATCATGGCTAGATCGATTATGCATATTGATAGATAAATGATGTTGTCGTTAAGACACCGTGTTTATCAGTTTAATCCGACTTCTTAAAATAATTGAAAATGCGTAGATAGTAGTGAGTCGGATCGAATCCATAGGAAAGATAGTATTTTAGATTTGAAATCTTTAATTTTTTTAAAAAAAAAGAAAATGATTTAAGTTTCAGAATCAAAAGTAAAGTCGGAAGATTAAAAATAAAAATTAAAAGATGCAGAAATTTAAACTTGGTACTAAGATCTACTAATTAGATCTTAGCATCTACTTGCAATAAAATAAAAAGTAATAATTAAAGTATAAAAATTAAATTATAATAAAAAATAAGAAATTAAAATACAAAAATAAAATTTTTATTAATTAAAATTTTAGAATTTAAATACATGAAATTTAAAAAGAATAAAATAGCCTGATCTGATCTTGGATCGGCATTGGCAGAAAGATGGTGTAGAAGCCCGGCTCTTCTTCTCGGCATCCGTTGCTTCAAAGCAGCCTTTAACCTATAGCCTGGCTTCACCCTATACTAAAGCTTCACCTTGACCAAAGATATTGATTTCTGGAGGCCTAGGATCCTTTTTATAGAGCTAGAAGGGCTGGATATTTATTTCTAAAGGCAATATGGGACTAATGGCCTTTGTAATCATTAAAATTTAAATAAAATTTGAATTAAAATAGCTTTGATATGACTCTTGTAAGCCTAATAAAATCTGACCATTCAATAGAAATTCAATGGTCCAAAAATCATCAAAATCGGATGCATATCAGCCCAGATCAGGTCGGATCAATTTCTAACCGTTGGATTACGCTTGATGGAGGAAATCTGGCCGTAAATCATGCTTCGGGAATTCTGATCACCGTCGGGAGCATTTTGGACCATCGGATCGAAGCTGAAATCAAGCGCTGCCATCCGATGGCGATCCAAGTAAAATCGACAACCAAAAAAAATGTTAACCGTCCGATCTTGACCGTAAACAACCACCACCGCACGATCGCACGTTTACTGTTCCCATGGACTACGTGGACTGGCTACATCATGCACCACAACCAATCAGTGCTCTTGTCGCTGAGTGAAAAGATCAAAATATCCTGTGAGCTGCGATAAATTTTTGTAGACCCTTTAAGGGTCTAGGTCCGCCACGTGTCGCACTGTGATTCGTCGGTTGCTGCTGAGTTGGCGGTCTACGCCTGGATCGTAGATCAGTTGATGGCTTCAATGACTGAGTCAGCTTTGATGGCTTGACTTGGCTTGGTGGCTTGGCTTGCGGAGCCGGCTGAGCCATTTTTTTATTTAAATTTTATTTATTTTATTTTTTTAAAAAATTCATATCTTTTTTGTTTTAGCTCTGTTTTACTCAAAATTTATATCGTTGTGATAAAAAAAATGGGCTCTTTCCATTAATAATAAAATTTTATTTTTTAATTTTTATTATTTTTTAATTAATTTTTTAATTAATAAAAATATGAATTTCTTAAAAATTATATAAATTGATTAATAATTCTTAAAAATTAATATAAATTAATTGATAAATTAATACTTTTATTGGTGAATTTATGATGCTTATCACACCTTCCAACTTAAGTTTTGCTCGTCCTCGAGTAAAGAAAGAATTTAGTTTTAAATATCTTTTAACTTTAGAGTTTCGAATTTTACCTAAGCAGTTTTCAAAATGGCCATTGATATTCAGTAGAGCTTAAATGAGACATATCATTGGGGTATTAATACTTATCAATAGAAAAATTAAGTAAAGAACATTAAATTTTTCAAATTTTTTTTTCTAAATTATCCCATTTTTATCTCTAATTTATCTAAACTTTCATATAGGCAAGTGTATTGCTACTTCCATCCTTCATTTATTGATTTTTATTTTTACATTGCCCACTTTTTAATGCAAATATCATTGCTTACTTAGGCAATGGGACCCGGTTACTCGGTAGAAAACTAATGCTTTTTTTTTTTTTAATGTTGTACCACTATTGAGTGTCTTAACTCTTTAAGCTTTCTATTTGATCCATGTAGCAAGTCTTGAGCCAATGACTCCCAAACCAGTTGGCTTTAGCGCACTAGGTATAGAATATCCCTCGAGCTTACTAGCTCGAATCAAATAGGCTACGAGTTAAGACTAGCTTTACAACGAGCTTCTTTGCCCTTCCCACCTTTTGACGTGAAACTCAATACTTGCTTAGGCAAAGAGGCCCGGTTACTTAGTGAGAAGTACTTGAAAACTATTTTATTAAAATAAATTTATTATATGAAGAAACGTATAGTTACCCTACACAAGCCTATAAAAAGTAGACTTTTCTTTGATGCTAGTAGAAATAATTAGAAATGCTCCAAGAAAAAACTTTTTATGTTCTAGACTTAACTCTTTATTGAATTTTCTTAATACTTGATTCCTTGATATCTCACAGATTCTCTGATCTATGTATCAATTTTCTTTTAAAAATGCTTAGTTTAATTCAATTTTTAAGCATAATCAGGTGTCTAAATACTAAATACTAACTTTTTTGAGAACTCAAAATTTTAAAATTTTTATTTTTCTCCCTCCAACTTAATCGACATTATCCTCAGTGGAGAAAAAAATAAAGAGTATAATAAAGAATATGAAAGAATACATCTGACTATATTTTTGGTCCAGCACATGCCTTTGAAAATTTGGGCTCTCCCTCCAACTTATTTAAATTATCCTAAAAAAATAAACTAAAAAGATAAATTAGATAAAAACTAAATATTGGGTTACCTTCCAACAAGCACTAAGTTTACCATCTTCAGCCAGACACAATGCAGCTCATTAGCCCGTGTCAAATATTGGATTGACAAATTTTAATGATTTTGAATTATCAATCTTAGAAAGTTGATTTGTAATCCCATTATTGATATATTCATTATTAATTTTAGGGATATAATTTATGATTCCATTCTCAGACCCATATTTATTAAGAATTTCTCCTATTTATTCTTCTAAAATACTCACGAATGGAGTTTTAGGAGTTAAGTTTGATTCAATGGGTGCTGGAATGATGACTAAAGGCTGTTTTAATTCTGAAGGTAAATTAATGTGATCTTCTTTAAATAACTCCATTGATATTTCATTACATGCCTCTTGATTTTTGTAAGAAGAACCGACTTCTAGGATTGAAGGGAACAGACTTTTGGGTTTATAAGTCTTGGGTAAATCATTTATTCTCTTTTTTTTTTTTTCTATCTTATTTAAACTGGAATCAGCATCCATACTAGTTCCTGGCTCGGGTTCTTCTATGTGGTTAGTCTCAGTACTAATCAGTTTCTTTAATTTTTTATTTTGGCTAGCATCAGTACTAGCCTCTCTCACCTGGTCTTGGTATGGATCCATAAGAATCCTATAGCTTTTAAGTTTAGCTTTTAAGTTTAGGAATTACTTTGGTATTCTCAAATTAGAGATTCTTAAGTGAGACATTAAATTGATAATTTGGTCCAGGTGGTTGGTGGATATTAGGTGGGTTGTTTGAAATTGATAGGTTCGGTAATTGATCTAGTTCTCTCCTCATGTTAGACTCAACTAATTATCCTATTTGAGCTTCTAGCCTGGCGATTGATTGTTGTTGAGTTAGAATTAATTATTGAAGTTGATTGAATTTATCATCGGCTAGGTTGGTCTATTGAGGAGGTGGGTATGAGGGCTGAATATGATGTGGTGGCTGGGTAAACTGACTAGGCTGGCCATTATTATAGGCATAGTTTTGGTATTGGGATCTATTTTGATAATTTTGCATAGATGAAATTTGGGTTTGAGCCTGAGTCTGTTGGAATGTCTAAGAAAAATTAAAGTTACTTCAATCTAGATTATATGAATTTAAAAATGGATCATTAATCAATTTGGAGTATCCTTGAGCAGCTTGAACTTGTTCTTGGATAAAATATGGAAACTGTGCAGTTATAGGACATTCACTCACATGATGGGTTGGGCTAGCACAGATTGAACAACTCTCCTAATAATTAGAAGATAATGTGAATTATGCTGGAGATTGTTGACCTAGGATTAGGAGTTGATCTAATTTCTGAGCAAGAAGATCAACTTTATCTAATTTTTGGACTATTAGATTCAAATTAGCCATTTGATTATTATGATTGGGTTTAACTAGATCAGGTAAAGTAATTTCCTACCGTATATGTATTAATGCAACCCTAACGTATTGTTCAAATAAAAATTTTAGAATTTTTTTATTATTTTATTATATTAAAAATTAATTATTTTATTTATTAATTAAATTTAATTATTATTTTAAATATTTTTTTAGTTATTTAAATTTAATTTAATTTTATTTTATTTTCAGAGGAGAAAGAAGAAGAAAGAAAGAAGAGTTTTAAAGAATAGGTCCTAAAGAGTCCTAGAATTAAGAAGAGAGAGAAGAATTAAGTTTAATTAGGTTTGATGTTGGTTAACAATCAAGTTGGTCAATCAATCCTGACTAGGGGTTATTCTAGATCTAGACAGCTCCTAACTGCCAAGGTCACCTTCAAGCCCTCTAAGTGTAGGATTAGCCAATTAACTGACCAGGTAAGTGTAAGGTCGGTGAGAGTCCCCTCGTTGCTTGTCTTAGTACCAATTATGCTTGATCAGATAAGCGAACGGAACCAATTAGAAACCACCTTCCTTCGGGCCCAGTCATCCCTGAACCACTTTCCTAGATATCAGTCAAATTGACTAACCCTAATCCGGTTCAACTCTTAGGGTTTCTTGTCCTATTGAGCTTGAGTTCTTAGGGTTGATGTCTAATTGATTTTAATTTAAAGGCTTAGGTCAATATAGGATGCTGGTTGGTTGTTTGTAGACCAAGAAAGGGTGATCAAATTTCCACCTTATCTTGTTTAATTAGGTTGTGCCCTTAATTGATTTAATATGAATGTGCACAAAAAATTTTCAATCAAAGGGTTCTATGCAATTTAAACTAGATGCATGCAACTAATTGAATTTTGAAAGACTTACCTTGCCTCCAGCAATTACCAAAAAAATAAAAATAAAAATAATATGATGCATGCTCTAAGCAGTTAAAATTTCTAATCTTATCATAAGACTTTTAATTAGGTTTAAATGGATATTTTTTAAAATTAATTTAAAAATAAAATAAGTAAATAAATAAATAAAAAAAAAGAATTAGGGTTAGGATTGATCTCACCAAGCAAAACTCCTGGTTCTTTTTGTTCTTTAATCTTTTTTCTGCAAAATAATAAAAAAAAATTAGCAAGCAATATTTATAAGAAAATAAAAATTTTATTTATAATTTATTTATAGAAAAATCAAAGAGATCAAAAATTTAACATTCGTGCCTTCCCTGGCAACGGCGCCAAAAACTTGGTACGTTTGTCAAAATTATTTTTAATAAATTAAAGAAATCAAAATTAAAAATTAAAAATAATCCCTGGCAACAGCACCAAAAACTTGATAGGGATGCGATATTGTCGTTAAGATACCGTGTTTATCAGTTTAATCCGACTTCTTAAAATCATTGAAAATGCGTAGATAGCAGTGAGTCGGGTCAAATTCATAGGAAAGATAGTATTTTAGATTTAAAATCTTTGATTTTTTTTTAAAAAAAAATATAATTTGAGTTTTGGAATCAAAAGTGAAGTCGGAAGATTAAAAATAAAAATTAAAAGATGCAGAAATTTAAACTTGGTACTAAGATCTACTAATTAGATCTTAGCATCTACTTATAATAAAATAAAAAATAATAATTAAAGTGTAAAAATTAAATTGCAATAAAAAGTAAGAAATTAAAGTGCAAAAATAAAATTTTTATTAATTAAAATTTTAGAATTTAAATACATAGAATTTAAAAAAGAATAAAATAGCCTGATCTCTGATCTTGGATCGACAATGATAGGAAGATGGTGTAGAAGCTCGACTCTTCTTCTCGGCACCCATCGCTTCGAAGCAGCTTTTAACCCATAGCCTAGCTTCGCCCTATACCAAAGCTTCACTTTGATCGGAGATGTTGATTTCTGGAGGCCTGAGATCCTTTTTATAGAGCTAGAAGACTGGATATTTATTTCTAAAGGCAATGTGGGACTAATGGCCTTTATAATCATCAAAATCTAAATAAAATTTGAATTAAAATAGCTCTGATATGACTTTGGTAAGCCTGGTGAAATCTGACCATTCAATAGGAATCCAACGATCCAAAAATCATCAAAATCGGATGCATATCAGCCCAGATCGGGTCGGATCAATTTCTGACCGTTGGATTGTGCTTGATGGAGGAAATCTGACCGCAAATCATGCTTCGAAAATCCTGATCACCGCTGGGAGCATTCTGGACCATCGGATCAAAGCTGGAATCAAGCACTGCCATCCGATGGCGATTCGAGTGAAATCGGCAGTCAAAAAAAATGTTGACCATTCGATCTTGACCGCAAACAACCACCATCGTACGATCGTGCATTTACTATTCCCATGGACTGCGTAGATCGGCTACATCATGCACCGCAACCAATCAGTGCTCTTGTCCCTGAGTGAAAATACCAAAATATCCTGTGAGCTACGATAAATTTCTGTAGACCCTTTAAGGGTTAGGTCCGCCATGTGTCGCACTATGATTCGTCGGTTGCTGCTGAGCTGGCAGTCTATGCCTGGATCGTAGACCGACTGATGGCTTCAATGGTTGAGTCGGCTTTGATAGCTTGGCTTGGCTTGCGGAGCCGGCTGAGCCATTTTCTTTTTTATTTAAATTTTATTTATTTTATTTTTTTAAAAAATTCATATCTTTTTCGTTTTAGCTCTGTTTTATTCAAAATTTATTTCATTATGATTAAAAAAATAAGCTCTTTCTATTGATAATAATTTTTTTTTAATTTTTATTAATTTTTTTAATTAATTTTTTAATTAATAAAAATATAAATTCTCAAAAATTATATATAAATTGATTAATAATTCTTAAAAATTAATATAAATTAATTGATAAATTAATACTTTTATTGGTGAATTTATGATGCTTATCATATATAAGATTAAAAAAAAAGATTTAAACATATTTAAATCAGAGATGATCACATCACCTTATGTGGATAGACAATCTCCGTAGTTTGATGATCCATGGATTCTAGAAGTTCGCTGTTGACCTACGCACGCGTTTAACCTTTACAGGTATCTACTCAAACTTGGACTAGGATGCTTTCTCCTTCTTCAATCCATCTACTCCTAGATGAATCAGCAAGCTCCTTAATTAGTTTTAGATATGATCTACAGTAGGACTTTGATCAATACTAAGTCATAGCCTTCTCGCTTTTTTCATGTAGATCGAATGGATTTCGACCTTCGACACCACCAGATGATATGTCCAACACCTTTGGACATGGAAGAGGGTGAGAGATCAGATAGAGGAGAGAGAGAGATAGCGTGGAGAGGATGAGAGGAGGCATGGAGAATTTTTATCACATAAAAAATCTTCACCGAGCGACCAATAGAGACCCTTTTTATAAGCATATGATCATATCAAGTGCCTTAAAGCAAAAGGACTCTCTTTAGTCTACCCCATCCTGATTTTTTCCTCTCTTTTGTCACACAAAATCATCAAGAAAACATCAGGAGGCATGGAGATAAGATCAGGTTGTTTGTTGATCAAAACAAACTTCATATTCAAATTTGAACGCTTCAAATTCAAATCCAAATGAGATCTTATCTCTTATCCTCTCCCCCTCTCTCCCTTATCTGAATTTGGGCGCCACACATGGATCAAATCCATATGGGCTTGTGCCCAATCAATGGTGAGAACAATTGGATGGCACCAACATTTGGCGCCCTCTCAAACCTAATCAGATTAGGTGTTTTAGGAACTTGGGTTCACCAACATTTGGAACCCAATTAGAGCTTGCTTTAATACAGTTAAATCCTATCTAATAGGAAACCAAATTAGGGTGGAGAAAATGGATTTAAGTATGTGCTAGCATGGCTTTCTTAAACCCCAAGCTAGGACTCAATCGATCCTAACCCAATTGGACTACACCTAGCCTAATTGTGCAATCCTACGCCAAAATCCTTGTTTGTGTGACTCCATAGATCCAATTCTATCTGGTAATGAAATATGCTATAATCTTTATTAACAACATCATTAAAACTCTTTTTAATTGATCAAAACTCTTTTCAATTCAACCAATTAGAATTATTAATCATCGAAATAATTTTAATTGATCTCATAATCTACTAGTGATACCTAACAGTATATGGTGGCAACCCAGCAGAACTAAAGGATAAACCTTTAGGTATAGTTACTGTGTGATTCGGTTATTCTATTGTGAGTCCCAACAAGATGGAGGTTAATGATAACTTATCAAATCTCATGCCTATCATATGATAGAATCAATCAATATAAGTCCGATGTGAAACCTAATAGAAACTTCTTTCTATCTTTCACACTGCCATGGCCATGGGCTTTAGGACTCAATCTCATAATCTTCATAGGACTACTTCTCCTCTACCGAAGTCGATAGATCCCATCTTGGTGTAATCCAATTTCTACAATGAACATACCATAGCCAATATACACCTCAAGGCTCTATATGGCTGAAAGACTGAATTATGGTATAGTCAAACTATAGTACCCTCAAGATGAACTATCGATGTACCTTAGATTAGAGAACTAGATACACAACTACAGTTATGAGCATATCATTGACGAGAAGGTAGACTTCCTTATAATTGCTCATGATTGGTCATGCTCAATATCTTTATTCTTAACAAGCATCTGTACTTTCACTCCGATATCTCTACACCATAGACTCAAGACTCATCTATCCAAAAAAAGCGATCATACATCAATCTTCTAGATCAATCACTATCCTCATGATGATCTTATGATCGAAAGTAATTTATGAGTTAATTATGATAACACATATCTTAAATTCTCAACTATTGAGAATATATGTTATTATACCTATTAATCTAATGGACGATTCATAGACATAATTAAATATAAATATGAATAAAAATAATTTAAATTTTATTAATAAGTTAAATATTATAAAATATGCTCAAAGAAAATTTTACATGTATCGACCAATCTGACTTCTAGGACATACATCTAACATCCAACTATGAATAGAAGAGGGAAGGCTATCTATAAACTTACATCCCTAATGAGAATTGAAGTACCACCACCCTCTCTCATGAGGGTGCCTTTCTAAGGTGAATAATGCCCCAAAATGGGAAGTCCTTGGGTGGATCTAAAGCCAGCAACAAAGAATGATAAAAATGATAATCACCTGAATAGAGTTTGGGGTGACCTAAGTTGGAAAAATTTTATAAAAATCAAGAATATTGGAGACAAAGGAGTGGAAGGATAGCCGAAGATTCGCCTGGAGAGTCTCCTCATAAATGGAAAATCGATCCTCTAAAACATAAGACACCAAGCCTTCCAATTCCAGACTTTGAGCCTGAAGGCGGAAGGGATGGAAAACTGGGATCAAAACCTTTGAAAGTCCACCTCAGTCATAGGCAACTTCTCACTCCAGGGATCGAAGAAATCTTCAAACTCCCGCACAAGATCCTTTGGCCTATGTGGTTCAAAGTCCTAGCACCCAGATGAGGAAGCGCTTATGGTAGCAACCTAGGGACCTTCCCCAGATCCAAACCAAGGAGGAGGTTGTTGAAGACTTTGGCCGCTTCGACTACCTCTGCCTTGACCTTCTCTACTAGAAGGCATCACAATAATGATAAATAGGGCTAAAAAGAAGGAAAAGATGGAAAACAAAAGAGGGACCAACCAGAAGCAAGCTCGAAGAAGAAAAATCAGAAAAACAAGAACCCCAACTTGAAAACAACTGCCAGAATCGGAGAAGAAAGCATAAAGTAGCTGAAGACTTCTCTGGAGAGGGTAGAAGCAATGAAGGGGGAAGCAAGCCAAAAAGATAATCGTGGGAGCAGGGCCAACCTACTTGTACTGTACATCAATGGCCTAGATCAGACCCCTGGACCATTGGATCCCGATCACATGGCTCAAATCAAGGTGGCCCAAATCTATGACTCTTCGATGCACCGCTGCACTGATCTAGCCACCTGGACTGATCTGCATGAAACGGCATTGAACCGATCATCAATTGACAAATGATGCCTAGTAGTTAGTGGAGTCGTAAGCACAAGAAAATACCTTTTTGGGGACTGAAATGATGATCTATCTCGAGCTACCCATCCCTCATTAATGCTCCATAATCCTCGAGGCACCAAGTCCCATAAAATAATTATAGTATGGTGCGCAAAGTGACTTATCAAATCAAGGCTGGACCCCTTGAGGTAACACAATAATTTGCCCTAAGATTGAGAGACTCGAATTTGCCAGCTCGAACATTTTCCGAGGACCAGCTCCAAAGAGTACTACCTTCTTTGTCCAAGTTAAATATCTTAGACTTGGAGTAGGGGGCAACTATTATGGAGCTATGCTATCTTGGCCATGATCCTCAGGACTCACCCACCAACATTTGCTTCGATCATCCATAGCATTGATGACATCGGCGCACGACTGATGATTTGATAATGCCCATGATAACACTAGTCAAATGATCGCGTAATGAACCAAGATGAAGCAGTTTTATCGGCTTCCATCCACAGGCTCGAAGGACGACCGACCTTCGAATCAGAATTTCACTGAAGATAGAGATGAAACCCTATGACTAGCATTGATGCAGACGCATCCGAGATGACTCCTTGACCATACGCCGACCTCAGTCCACTCATCTACCCGTATAGATGATTGTTGGAATCTTCCAACAAACTTCAGAATATGGGCATAATAGACACCCACGTCTAATAACTTGGACAGCTACCCTAACAGTCTAGGGACTAGAGAATAGCAAACTCTGATTGCCCTCTATATGAAGAGATAACGAGGGAACCCAAAACACAAGCCTGGATCACCCAAGCCTTAACCACACAAGGCTGCAGAGAGCTTTCATCCTTCCTCTCTCTTCTTTCTACTATGCTCAAGCTTCGGCTAACTTAGGCATTAGAGGATTTCCTATCGGAGAACCTCCTACTCATGGACTTTCTTTTACAGGTTTTCCATGCCCTTTCTTTCCTAGAGTCAGTAGCCACATCAACATCCCTGGAGCCCTGACACAACATTATGTATATATACATGGTTGATAACTATGTTTACATGTGGCAGATGAAGAATATTGCCAATACAGAACCTCTATTTTAACTATATATATGTGTGTGTGTATGTATGTATGTATATTTTAGTATACATAATTAACAATATCTATGAAGGGTTTCTATCATTCTGAATAAACATCGCTAATGCTCGATTATTTTCCCGCAAAATTCTCTAACAAATACGTAACTGGTCTCTCAAAAGTGAAGATAATTAGGTTACATTTGGTGCTTGGCAATCTTGAAAGATAATATAGATTATCTTCAAGATAGATTACCACCATCAAATTGTTAGTAATATTAATTATTGTATTTGGTACATACAGATAATATTATAATAAAATAATTATAAATCTTGATTGACATGTTTGGTATGGAAATTAGATTATTGGTAACATGAAATCAAATTTTTAAAATATCCCTAGTAATGTTTCTCTTCTTCTTCCTAGTGAAACAAAAATTATATATATATATATATAGTTATATTATTATATTATTATATATATAACTATATAACTATATAATATTATATATAAATATATATAAAAATATATATTTATATATTTATATTATATATATATATATATTTATATTATATATATATATATTTATATTTATATATAAATAATAATATATATAAAATATATAGAGGAGCCGTGGGTGGGGTTCATGCGTGGAGGAGCCGTAGGTGATGCCGGGAGAGGGGAGGGTTGGGCGATGAATTTTTTTATAATTTTTTGAGGGATATTTTTTTCTAAAATTTTTATTGTAAGATTATCAAAGAAGTGACAATCCAGATAGACATACTTCGTAATGTTGATCGTCTCCTGAGAGGTAATGTATATTGCCAAAATAATCTATATTTTTATCTATTGGTGTAGAATCTGGTTGATGCCAGATCGAACTGAAGTTGAGAAAGAAGAGGTCGCCGTCGGTGACCTACAAAATAAAATTTCATCTGGAGTTGGTGGTGGTGGCTCCGACAGAATCCTCCGACGATCAAGCCAGCTCTTCTGGCCAACAAAAATGGAGTGCTCAGATATGAATTCGGTAGAGTTTGGGAAAAAAGAAGAGAGTTTAAAAAATATATATCTGCAGGGTCCCTTTTTATAGACGAAACCTATTGTAATCGTTCGATAGTGGGATCACCTATAGCAGACTGATAAATGATAGTCGTAACTATCTTGATAAATGACAGTCGTAATCATTCTGATAAATGATAATCATAACCATCCAGTAGTGGAATCGCCTATAGAAATCTGTCTGAAGGAGAAGTCTGAAAAGAGTTTGGCTCCTATAGAAATCCGACTGAAGAAGTTTGAAAGGAGTTTGGCTTCTGTAAAAATCTGACTGAAGGAGACGTTCGAAAGAAGTTCGATTTCTATAGAAATTTGATTGAAGGAGTTCGATCTCTTGAGAAATCCAACTGAAGGAGAGGTCCGAAAGGAGTTCGGCTCTTGGAGGAATCCGTCTGAAGAAGAGGTTCGGAAGAAGTTTGGCTCCTGTAGAAATTCAACTGAAAGAAAAATCCAGAAAGAATTCAGCTCCTAGAGAAATCTGATTGAAGGAGGAATTCAGAAGGAGTTTGGCTCCTGTAGGAATTTGACTGAAGGAGAGATTCGGAAGGAGTTCTGCTCCTGGAGGTACTTGATTGAAAAAAATTTAAAAAGAGTTTGGCTCCTGTAGGAATCCGACTGAAGGAGAGGTCCGAAACGAGTTTAGCTCTTAGAAGAATCCGACTGAAGAAGAGGTCCGAAAAGAGTTCGGCTCCTGAAGGCATTTGATTGAAGAAGAAATTTGGCTCCTGGAGAAACTTAACTGAAGGAGAAATTTGGAAGGAGTTCGACTCCTGAAGGAATCCAACTAAAGAAAAAATCCAGAAGGAGTTCGGCTCCTAGAAAAATTCGACTACTGGAGGAGTCCGAAAGGAGTTCGACCGCTGGAGGAGCCCGACTGATGGAGAAGTCTGGGAGTAGTTCGACTGAAGTCTGAAAGAAGTTCGACCGCTGGAGGAGTTCAGCTGGGATTCGACCACTGGAGAAGTTTGGCTACTGAAGGAGTTCGGCTGCTGGAGGGGTTCGACTGGGGTTCGCCCACTAGAAGAAGAATTTCTGATTGAAGCTCTTCCGTAATTACCAATTGCATTAGGCTAAGCATCAGAGTGGATTTCGATGGGAGTGGGATTTATCCCCAACAATAGTCCCCCCACTTTCGAGTTCAAAATTCGAAGGAAGTACAAAAAAGGCCACTATTGAAGTTCTTTTTTGGACTCTGCATCCATTGAGGTTGAAGCTCAAGAGAGATCTTATCTCCTGCCGAGGTTGAAGAAGATCTTGTCTCCTATTGAGGTCGAAGCTCCTGAAAGCTCGGGGGAGATCTTATCTCCAGTCGAGATTGAAGGAGATCTTATCTTCTGTTGATGTTGACGTTGAAGCTCGGGGGAGATCTTATCTCCAGCCGAGATTGAAGGAGATCTTATCTCCTATTGATGTTGAAGTTGAAGCTTGGAGGAGATCTTATCTCCAACTGAGGTTGAAGGAGATCTTATCTCCTGTTGACGTTGAAGCTCGGGGGAGAATCTTATCTCCAGCCAAGGTTGAAGTTGGAGCTCGGAAGAGATCTTATCTCTAACCGAGGTTGAAGTTGATCTTATCTTCTATTGACGTAGATATTAAAGCTTGAGAAAGATCTTATCTCCAGTCGAGGTTGAAGGAGATCTTATCTCTTATTGATGTAGATATTGAAGTTCAGGAGAGATCTTATCTCCAGCTGAGGTTGAAAGAGATTTTATCTTCGATTAACGTAGATGTTGAAGCTCGGGAGAGATCTTATCTCCAGCCAAGGTTGAAGTTGAAGCTCGGAGGAGATCTTGTCTCCAACCAAGGTTGAAGTTGGAGCTCAGGGAAGATCTTATCTCTAGCTGAGGTTGAAGGAGATCTTATCTCCTATTAACGTTGAAGCTTGGGAGAGATCTTATTTCCAGCCGAGATTGAAAGTTGGAGCTCGAAAGAGATTTTATCTCCAGCCGAGGTTGAAGTTGATCTTATCTCCCTGTTGACGTAGACGTTAAAGCTCAGAGGAGATCTTACCTCTAGCCGAGGTTGAAGGAGATCTTATCTTCTGTTGACGTAGAAGCTCGGAGAAGATCTTACCTCCAGTCGAGATTGAAGTTGGAGCTTGGGGGAGATCTTATCTGCAGCCGAGGTTGAAGTTGGAGCTCGAGGGAGATCTTGTCTCCAGTCGAGATTGAAGGAGATCTTATCTCCTATTGACGTAGATGTTGAAGCTCGGAAGGAGATCTTATCTCCAACCGAGGTTGAAGTTGAAGCTTGAGGGAGATCTTATCTCCAATGAAGATTGAAGTTGGAGCTCGAAAAAGATCTTATCTCCAGCCAAGGTTGAAGGAGATCTTATCTTCTATTGACATTGAAGCTCGGGAGAGATCTTATCTCCAATCAAGATTGAAGTTGGAGCTCGGAGGAGATCTTATCTCCAGTCGAGATTGAAGGAGATCTTATCTCCTATACCAGAAGTCTTCTATATAGCCTAAAAAAGAAGTCTAGCTTAATCTTTTTCTGTTATAATTCACAAAAAATAGGATTGTTGAGATAAGAATTCTTTATTGAAAAGTGGTTAACGATATTGCAAGTTTTCAAAATTTTAACATTGACACTATGTAGCTTTTTAATATCTTTTCTTATCGATGTCCTCTGACCATGGTATTGATACTTTCACGTAGGGATTGGCTTCTTTAAGACCCCTCCCCCTGGGTCTCCTCCGATTGCAAAAGAGCCCTTGGTTGCTCTCCTCTTGCTTCAAGCTGGCATTTGAGGAATCGACCTAGCTGGCCTCTCCTGATGAGCTTCTTGATTTCATCTTGGAGCTGAATGCATTCTTCAGTATCGTGGCCATGGTCATGATAGTAGAGGCAGTACTTGCTTCGATTGCGCTTGTTTGGAGAAGATCATAATTCTTTTGGTCTTAGTAGCTGATTCTTAATTTCCATCAGAACTTGAGTTTTAGGAGCATTAATGGGTGCGTAGTTGTGGAACCTTCCAGAGGGAGAACTTCTTCGCGCCCTTCTATCGGAACTTCTTTGATGATAAGTTTGAGGAGGAGTTCGGGCTCGCTTGTGCTCGGGGGGAGTCCTTGAGTATGGCCAAACTTCATTCGGCCCTCCTTCAGCGGTAGGTCTATTAGACCCGCCGTCCCACCGTTCTCCTACGGCTTCTTCATCCTTCAACTTGAAGGCTTCTTCTGCATGGGCATATCCCTCAGCCTGAGCTAGTAGATCGGCAAAATCCCTGGGGTACTTCTTCTTCAGGGAGAATGACAAATCATTCTTCTGAAGGCCACCCTTGAGTGTGGCCATCGCAACAAACTGATCCAGATTTCGGACCTCCAATGCAGCAACATTAAACTGGATGACATAAGTCCAGATAGATTCTCCCTCCTTCTGCTTAATATTCATCAGAAAATCTAAACCTCGATGGAAACGTCGGCTGCTGACGAAGTGAGCCACAAACTGATGGCTCATCTGATCAAATAAGAAGATCGTACTTGGCTTCAACGTCAAGTACCGATTTCTTGCTGCTCCCTTTAAGGTAGATGGGAAAGCTTAGCATAAGATGGCGTCCGGTGCGCCATGGAGCAGCATCATGGTCAGAAGGTCTCTAGATGATCGACCGGATCAAAAGTTCCGTCGTAGCTTTCAAGTTGGGAAAGCTTGAAGTTCGACGGAATTAGCTCTTGCATAATTCGAGGAGAGAAAGGCGGATCATTGTAGACATCATCATGGAAAGCCGAGGCAACGTGGCAGAGTTCTTCAATTTATCGGTTCATTTTTTGGAGCCTTTGATTCAGGAGATCTTCATAATTGTTGATCTCTAGAGTTTTTTGGTGGGACGGGAGTAAAGCTTCCTCCGGGGTTGAATCATGGTCTGAGCAATGGCTCTCCACCCTCTGTTTCTCCTTTTCGAAGGTCATCGGTCGGCTAACCCAAGTCGGCCATCCCTCAATCGGATCATGGGGCTCTGGAAGAGCCTACTCCAGTTGAATTGATGCTGGAGCCTGCTGATGTATGGCCTGCACCATCTCCGTGAGACCATGAACCTACTGGACCAGCAGGTTGAACTGCTCCGCATCCACTATGGTTGCAGGTGGAGCTTGAGTTACTGGAGCTGGAGTGGGAATGGATTGATCTGGATGGGATCTGGCTACAAAGGCCGTTGATCGTCAAATCGAAGCTTTTTTTAAAGGCATTTTTTTTTTGAAAGAATTCTAGAGAAGAAGAAGAGAGATCATTGCTGAGCACTCCTCTAAGATCAAGGGAACCTCAGGAATAGAGGGCCCTTCCTCTCGCACCAATCATGTTGGTGTAGAATATGGTTGATGCCCGATCGAGCCGGAGTTAGAGAAGATGAGGTTGTCGTCGGTGACTTGCAAAATAAAGTTCCATCCGGAGTCGGTGGTGGCGGCTCCGATAGGACCCTCTAATGATCAAGTCAGCTCTTTTGGCCAATAGAAATGGAGTGCTCGAGTATGGATTCGGTAGAGTTTTGGGAAGGAGAAGAGAACTGTATCTGGAGGGTCCCTTTTTATAGACAGAGCTTATTGTAACCATCCGATAGTGGGCCATTCTGGACCATGTAAAATTTATTATGGAGAGTAGTGTCGCTCGTAATAGACTGATAATGATAGTCATAATCATCTGGTAGTGGGGTTGCCTGTAGTAGACTGATAAATGACAATCGTAATCGTCCGAAGGAAGCAGACGTTCGAAATTCGACTGAAGGAGAAGTCCACAAGGAGTTTGGCTCCTAAAGAAATTCGATTAAAGGAGATATCCGGAAGGAGTTCAGCTCCTGAAGAAATCCGACTGCTGGAGGAGTTCGAAAGAAGTTTGGCTCCTGGAGGAATCCGACTAAAGGAGAAGTTTGGAAGAAGTTTGGTTCCTGAAGGAATTTGATTGCTGGAGGAATCCGATTAAAGAAGAAGTTTGGAAGGAGTTTGGCTCCTGGAGGAATCCGACTGAAGGAGAAGTCTGGAAGGAGATCGACTGATGGAGAAATTCGACTGAAGAAAAAATTCAGAAGGAGTTTGGCTTCTAGAGGAATCCGACTGAAGGAGAAGTCTGGAAGGAGTTCGACTGATGGAGAAATCCGATTGAAGGAGAGATCTGGAAGGAGTTCGACTCCTATAGGAATCCGATTGAAGGAGAGATCCAGAAGGAGTTCGGCTCCTAGAGGAGTTCGATTGAGAGAGAAGTCCGGAAGGAGTTCAGCTTTTAGAGCATCCATTTGAAGGAGAGATCCGAAAGAAGTTCGACTCTTAGAGGAGTTCGACTGAGGTAAAAATTTGGAAGAAGTTTGGCTCCTGAAGGAATCCGATTGAATGAGAGATCCGGAAGGAGTTCAGCTTCTGTAGGTATCCATCTGAATGAGAGATCCAGAAGGAGTTCGGCTCCTGGAGGAGTCTGACTGAGGAAGAAGTTCAGAAGAAGTTTGGCTCCTGTAAGGCATCCATCTGAAGAAGAGATCCAGAAGGAGTTCGGCTCCTAAAGGAGTCCGACTGAGGGAGAAGTTCGGAAGAAGTTCGGCTCCTGGAGGAATCCGACTGAAGGAGAGATCCGGAAGGAGTTCGGCTTCTGGAGGCACTTGACTGAAGGAGAGGTCTGGGAGGAGTTTGGCTCTTGAAGAAATCCGACTAAAGGAGAGGTCCGAGAGGAGTTTGGCTCCTGGAGGAATCCGACTAAAGGAGAGGTCCGAAAGGAGGTCAGCTCCTGAAGGCACTTGATTGGAGAAGAAATTCGGAAGGAGTTCAGCTCCTGGAGGAACTTGACTGAAGAAGAAATTTGGAAGGAGTTCGGCTCCTAGAGGAATTCGACTGAAGAAAAAATTCGGAAGGAGTTCGGCTCTTGAAGAAATTCGACTGCTAGAGGAGTTCGGAAGGAGTTCGTCCGCTGGAGGGCCCCGATTGATGGAGAAGCCTGGGAGTAGTTCGGCTAAAGTTCGAAAGAAGTTTGACAGCTGGAGGAGTTCGATTGAAATTCGACCGCTGGAGGAGTTCGGCTACTGAAGAAGTTCGACCATTGGAGGAGTTCGGCTGGGATTCAATCGCTAGAGGAAGAATTCCTGATCGAAGCTCTTCCGTGATTATCAGTTGCATTAGGCTAAGCGTCAGACTGTACTTCGGCGGGAGCAAGGTTTATCTCCAACACCATCCAAAAGGCATAGCAAATACATCTAATGAGTCCATTTTAACTTGCTGGCAATCTGGATAGATTGCTAGCTACCAAATACAACCTTAGGCTGTATTTGGTATGCAGCTTTTGGATAGCTTTTAGGATAGTTTTAGCTTATTTAAGCTACTTTAGTATTTAGTGGAGGTAGCTTATGATCCATAAGCTAGCTTTTACTGAAAGTTCTCTCATCCAATGGTTCAAAATAAAAAATTAGCTGTGTACTTTTTATTTCCAAATTTATCATTTATTTTTTTTAAAAAAAATACTCACTTAATATTTAAGCTTCCTCCTCTCTTCTTTATTCTTTAAAATCTATCTACAAAAATATAATATATTATAATTTATTATTATAATATTATAATAATATTATAGTAGTATAATATTATATAATATTATATTATCATAAACATATTATAATATATATTATAAATATATATATAATATTAAAATATATATATATATATATAATATAATATTATATATTATATATAATATAATATATAATATTATATATATTTATAATATATATTATAATATAAATATATTAGAATATAATATATTATTTATTAATATATATTATATATATAATAATATAATATAATATTTATATTTATATTATAAATAAATAATATATAATGTAATAATATTATATAATATTATATTATGTTATATTATATTAATATTATGACATAATATTATATTATATAATAATATTATTATATTTTTATAATAATAATATATAATATAATATATTATAATATAATAAGAATATATTATAATAATATTATATAATATTATATTTTATTATATTATGATAAATATATTATAATATAATATTATAATATATATATATATAAAATAAATATATTTATATTATAAATATAATATGATATAATATTATATTATGTTATATTATAATAATATTATAAAATAATATTATATTATATAATACTATTATTATTATAATATATTATAATGATATTATAATATAATAATATAATAATATATGATAATATAATAATAATATATTATAATAATATAATAATATTATATTATATTATTATAATATATATTATAAATATAAATATATATTTTAATATAATATATTATATATAATATATATTAAATAATATATATTTATAATATATATTTATATTTTGGATATAAGATGTGCATGAGATGTAATTTTTAATATATATTTATTATATCTATTATATTTAATTAAATTAAATATTTAAAATGATGTTAAAAATAACTGCAGCTACGGCTACATACCAAATCCTTAGTATTTCGGTTTGGATAAGTTGACAGTCTAAACCGGTCCCGGTTCGGATCTGAACCGGGTCCAAACTATTTACGTCAGCTTCCCGTTCCCCGTCGCCTCCGAGAGGAAAAAGGAGCGGCTCTCTGGAGACACCGATGGCGGCTCGGGCGGCGCTCGCGGCGGCTTCCTCCATCTCCCGTTCCTCCCTCCACTCTCCGGCGAACAAGTTCGTCCCCGTAGGGGCCTCGCCGGAGGCGGTGGTCCGTCTCTCTCCTCCCCGTTGATCCTTCTCTCTTAATCCCCACCTTTATTTATTTCTTCTTGTCTGATCCCACCTTTGCTCGATCGTTGGACAAGACGTTATCAATCCAATAAACTAATAGATAATAAAACTAATTCTTTTTTCTTTTCTTTTCTTGGGTAATATTATTTGACCATTATTTACAAGGTAAATTCTAATTACCCTGGCGATTTAAAACTAGATATTTCAGAAAAAATCTAAATAAAATCTAAATGCAATGGTTCTGCGGGCCAAATATGTAGCGTAGGTGTGTGTATATATATATTTGTGACGTACTTTGATGATGCAAGAAGTTCTTGTCAGATAATTTTCATCTTCGGCAGGCTTATATGTCTATCAGGTTTTTGTGGTGATATTTTAGTATATATTAAATTTTTGCAGGTCATCATGGACCGCCAAGGGTTAACATTTGGGAAGACCCGCTGAGTCCATCTAAATGGAAGGAAGAGCATGTAAGCTTCGCATCGATTGCTCCGTACCTATTTCACTAAATCTTGGTCTTAAATTTATTATATGAACCAGAAAATTATAAACTTGCTGCCAGTTCCTTTTAGAAGTTTGAATTTCCGATGTATGGGATGTAAATATTTTGAACCTTTTTTTTGGCTGTAGGTTTAACTGAATTTTTATGCATAACATAGTAAATTTTTTAAGATAACATGCCAAATCTCTGGTCAATATGTTCGATACCATGCAATTTGGTCAAGTGGCAGGAAAATGTAAATTTGTATGTTTGTGTGCACGTATGTGAATGTGTGTGTAGTATGTAAATATGTATATATATTTGTTTACATATATAGGCAATCAAACATATACATACATACAATTATACTAAATGGAGCCATCATCCAACTATGGTCCTAGCAATTTGGGGTCCTGGCAATTTGGGTGACTGGGAAGAGATCTACCTTTTTTTGGCTCAAAGTGGCTACCCCAGCGCTCAAACCTGCACCATGATGCTTGTCAACCCAAGCCTTTTACTATTGCACCAAGCAATAGCTACACAAATACAATCATACTAAATACAGTCTTTTTTTTTTTAATTTATATTTTCTTCTGCAACTTGGAAATTAAATAATGTGGAATGTGTATGAGGTATAGATGAGCTGTTCTAGTACTTCCATGCATGTATGTAACTGTTGTAAATGAATTTCTTGTTGCATACTATTGAGAATATTTGAGTTAAGTGGAATTCCACAAGAATGAGGTAAAAGTTTGCAGTATAACATCAAAAAAATGTTTTGTAGTTTGATCATACTTTAGGAAGTATTAGTTCCAAAGTGGAAAATTTGCTGTTTTAAGTAGAAAGTTTTCTTAGAGCAGAACAATTTGGCTCTATAGATAGCTGTGCTCCAACTTCAGAGCTTAAACTTCCTTTTGCTTTGGATGAAGAATTTGAGGCTAGAAAGTAGAAACACCTTTTTTTTTTTTGTCATTCCAGTTGGTATTGTGACTCAAAGCAAACCTCAAAGTTCACTCTATGTCTAATCTGGACATGACATTCAAATCAAACAATGCGGTGTGATGTAGGATTATAGCATGATCTGTTTGATTATAGCATGATCTGTTTGTTTGTTTTACTTATTTCTTCTCATTGGCTAGATATAAGGCTGGGAGATGAGCTTGCCTGCGTGCCAAATATATATATATTTAATCAGATTGTTGAGTTGGTTGTATTCAGAACTTTCAAATTTTTAGCCTAGGCATACTCACTTTGCATCTTGGTTAGCTATGAGAAATTGGTGTTAGATATTTATAAGCTTGGATCTCTAACAAGCTAGTGACTATATGGTAGGTGCCACAAAATGGGTTTCATCTCTAGACATTGCATTTTGCTTGGCTTATGATCAGCTAGCGGACATCAGGTTGAAGATTGAGTTGATATTCAAAGTTCAAACAAGAAAGTAACTACCACCATGAAAGCCATAATATTCCCATTAGGGTGGTGCTCCCACTTTGAATTCTCATTGAAATATCACTCCTGCATTTCCTTGGTGCTACCTTATCTTCAAGTTAGAAGCTCTGTTATCTTGCTCCTACACTTGTTTCCAGATCAGGAAAATAAGATTAACTATTAGATATTATATTTTGATCATCTTTTTTTACTAAGGTTAAAAGTTTATTTGTTTCTCTTTTTAATGTTGGGAATATTTGAGGTGTGATTTTCAGGCAAAGGAGGTTAGCCTGCCTTTTGCAGGCATAACCATAACCTTGTGAAGGATATGTTCAGGCATGGAAATACTCGTTCTGAAATTTATTTTGAGCACTGCAATTTTTATAATGTAGGTTTATTGAGTTTGGTTGTTGCAGTGCACAATAAGTGGGTTAAAAATTTAAAAATGAACTTAATATAGGAGTTTGGGTCATGCTAGCAATACAAAAGTCCGAGCTCAACGATACTTATTTTGCAAATAATATGGTGAATTTTATATTAGGTGCCTTATATTTATATGCAGCAACCCAAAATAACAACTTCTTAATCATTTCAAGAGCAGTTTCAAGTATGGGATGTATTGGTCCATAATAGGTGTAACAATAAGATTGACACTTGGTTTGCCTCCTACATCGAAACTAGGTACCTGACTAGCATATCATACCAATGATGAAGATGCCTGTACTGGTCAAGTGCTGCTGTGCTACTGATACTGGTATTTGGGACTATGATTTAGAGATTTGTAAAGTACCAAGACTTCTTCTCTTCTGCTCAAGGGTCAGATTATTTTTAGGTCTACTTGAAGCTTGAGCTCACATTAATAAACCTTTTCTTTCCTCTCCTAGACCTGAAATCACAGTTCTTATTCAAGGATATATGTTCATGTGATTTGGAATCAAAGATGCACCATCCTGGCTAATTTTAAGACTTGGATAGAATTAGAAATCATGAAGTTGGTGGTTAACTCAAATTTTCTGTGAGGTCTTCATGCTCATTTTTAGTAAAAGGAATTCTATTTTTCTTGCGTGTAGAGCAAAAGTTTTTAGACTATGTAGTCCACTAAAGGTCCGACTTCATTTGAAATGCAAGGCGGGAATGCCCGTTAATCCTATCTAATTTCATCGAACAAGATTTGTTTTACCGATTAATTTTTGCTATTTTGTCTTTTATTTTAGTCTTTGCTAGGTTTGCTCTTAAGTGGTGAAGATTTAGAGGTTTGTCACGAGTCTAGAGAGGTTGGCATAATCAAGGATTCAGGTCATCGCGGGACATCGGGATGGGATATCATTCCATGTGTCGAGACAAAACCATCCCACTATCCTGATCGGGATGTCTTAGGACATCCTCTATCCCAAGTGTCTGGACAAGCGGGATGGTGGCGTATCCAATTCTATTAAAAAATTGGAACAACCCCATCCCACGGGATTTAAAACCTTGGATATAGTGCTTATGTGGTATAACATCATGTTTGTTTGCTACATTAACCCAATAAAGGACAGTGAACAAGGCAAAAGGAGAGGAAGAAAGGGGGTTGTGCCCCTTGGGCCTTTGCATGTCCCATCTAACCATGGCTTCTCTTTCTCCTCTTTCTCTCTCTCCCTGTTGACTTAAGATGCATATTTTAAGGACTTTAACCAAAAGGAAATCTTAAATGCTGTAATTTCAGTTTTGCATTGAAGAATGGCAAGGAGAAAAGGCTTTCCTTTCCCCATTTCCCCACTTACAGGCTCTTCTTCTTCCGATTCTCCTTCAGCTCGTCCCCCATTTTCTCCTTAATTACTATTTCTATTGTCATTTTATTAGATTTGTCTAGGTCTGGAATAGAAACAACTCTAAATTTCTTATGAGCAGCCATCATTAACATGGTTCTGGATCAAATGACATCAAGAGCATCAGATGCAGCATTTAGAATGTCCAGTTTGCACCCAATAAGGACCATCTTCCACATCGTGAAGACAATTTACAATGTCTGCTTAGGTTGCTGGAAGCATGCAACAACAATTGAAGGAACATAGCATGCAGTCTACTCAGATTTTCGTGAATATTGATGAGCTCTTTGCTTTCATGATGAACCTACAGTATGGTAAAATCTAATTAAAACCTTCTATTTTTGCCATCCTAGGAAATCTAGGCCAAATCTCCTAAAAGGTTCGATGAGAATATAAATTAAGCCTTTTCTTACTCTAGGCACTGATGTACTAGTTTTATTAGTTAGGAGGGTTTGTTCATCTTCAATTCAGCAAAGAATCGCAGATTTTGCATCATTGCAACAATCTCATAATTGGGCAATCTCTTTTACTCTAGATAAATAATAACTTCCATGATTACACTGATGTTTATCTCCTGACCCTCACTTTCTACTCTGATGTTTTTTTCCTTTATACTATAGGAAATAGAGATTAAGAGAGATTTCCATTGAATTTTTTCCCATGAAATACAGTAAGATGCCACCATGAAGTTTGAACCCTCAACCTCTCCCAAGTGGAGAGGGATGCCCACTAGCTGAGCCAAGGTTGGTTGGCTTGAAAATACAACACGCACGCACGCACGCACGCACGCACGCACGCACGCACGCACGCACACACACACAGAGAGAGAGAGAGAGAGAGAGAGAGAGAGAGAGAGATCAACATGATTTCTATAGCCTGTTATCCACCTTCCAAGATTTTTTCACCTCCATGGATTCTTAGGTGCCCCTATCAAGATTAAGAAGATATATCTTTTTCCTCCCAAGTTTAAATCTTTGCAATGTTGACTTTCTTTTGCTATGCTTTTCTTCCATGTATTTGATTTGATGAAAATTGGTTGTTGAAATCTATTTGGATTTATTTAATTCTAAATTTTTATTTGTTCCCTTCTTTAGCAGATGATTACTTGCCCATCAACTTTGTTTCAGCTTCTATTTTTTTTTAAAATGCTATGATCATTCAACTACAATTGGATTTTTTCTCTCATTTAGTCCATAAAAAAAATCTCTATTGTAAATATATTATGAACATAACTGTGAGTATCTAGTTGGATTTGCTCCTGCTTTTATCAATCAATTTGAATCCCTACTTTGATTTGCCTTTTCATTATCTCTTCATATCGTATAAAACCTAGTTTAGGTTTTGATTGAGGTGTCATTGCTCAAGTTTGTTATTATAGCTGTAATAAATCTAAAGCTCTATCTTAATATTAGCATAGAAAGGGTCTTTGATATCTGTTGTTAGACTGGAAAACCCATTACAAGATGGTGACAATGGGTAGGAAAGAGATGAAGCAAGAAGAATGAGAAGAGGAGATTGTTGCAACCAAATAGGGATTTGAATTAGTCATTGGCCATGGCAAAGACAAGAAGGAAACACGACTAGTTGAGGATGGCTCACGGAGATGGACAAGGTTAAGTTAGCTTATGTGAGGCAAATCATTAAAGCATCACAAGAGAAAGCAACAAAACCTTCATCTTCTTGACGATAGTCTAATTAATTTTTAGTATTTTTGTTGGGTTGGAGAATCGAAGAGAATCGCTAGATGTAGTTGATGAGATTGTTGTGCTAGCACAATCTGGTCAAACTAATTGGACTCTTTAGTTTGTTCATGAATTGTACACAACCCTAACATTAGTTGGGAATATTTTTCTGCTTAAATCCACAAATCAGGGCAAGAGGCAATTGCTTTTCATAATCTAGGATCATTTAACTATAATGTGAAATAATACGACAACCACTCATTGCTTTTGGTGCTCAAGGGTAGTGTGTAATGCTTGTCGAAGAAGGGGGGAAACAAGTTACTGATTTTTTCCTTTAGTAATAGTCAAATACTTTGTAAGGAGCTGATGAACGATGAATCAATTATTTAGATGGTTGCTCTCAATGATGAGCAAGTCTCCTGGAATCCTTACCAGTCTCCTTCAAGAGTTAGGTCCTAGGTAAAGTTGACAAGCTAGTTTTTGTAAAGTTCTTCCATGATTAGGTTTCTAACTCTGTTTACTTATTTTTCCCTAAGCAAATGGAGGAAGGTGCAAATTGTTGCTAGTTGAAGACAACTTGAAAGGCGTGCACAAAGCTAGGGGAGTAAAATGCAATACTTAAATAAATGATCTAATCATGAGGAGACTGTGCATGGACGAAGATCACCATTTCTACAATTGATTCTTGTTATTTGATGGCACGTAATAAAAGTCTGGTTCGATTAGTTGTGATAGATTAAACAGTCCACAAGGACCTACATTGAGTAGATTTATGATGTATGCATTAGTTGGGACATCACCAAATAATAAAGGAAAGGTTGGTGGGATGTCAGGTTTAGATGGTGGAGTAGACTTGAGCATTTGATGGGTTGGGCTTCGTCCAAGCCCATGTTGAAGAGCCAAAATGCTTTCTAGCCTAGGTTAGGCAAGGTTCAATATCATGCCTTTTTTTTTTTTCCAGCTTAAACTTTGCTCCATGATTAAACCCAAAGTTTGAGTTCAACCTAATTGGACCTGACCCAATCCTAGCCCTAGGTCATGGATCAATCTGTCTCATTCTATTTCCATAGTTACCATTTGGATGGGAAGAGGGGTGAGAGAGTTTCCTCTGTGATGGTTGGGATTGGAGCTACTGAGCTAATAGTGGCTGAGAAAGGAGCCAGCAATAATACTTGGCGTTGGTTGGGAGGCTTGGTACTATGGTTGGTGGGGACCAAGATTAGAGCCAGCAAGGGCGGAGATTGGAGTTGGTAGTGGTCTGGGTGATGAAGCTTATAGTAAGAATGGAGAAGCGGCATCAATGGAATGAGCAAATGAATTAGGGATGGAGTAGAATTAGATTTTAGATATATAAAGTATTTTTGAAGTTCAAACTTATGTGTATAATATATGTGTTATCTATCATTATATGTTTTGTAATATTTAATATAATAATATATGTTTAGGCTAGGCCTAATCAGATTGGGTTAAATTATAGCAAGCTTGTGCTCAGCCCATGTCTTAATTGACTCAAGACTTCTAAACTTGGTTGGTCTAGCTGGTCAGGCTAGAATTTATTGTCCATGCCGACACAAAATCGGGCTAGAAAGCTAGGCCGAATACTATTAGGTCTGTGGAGAAGATACATGCGTATAGTTATTAGTTAGCCTAATTAGCCACTTACTTTGATTAAATATACATACTGAGATAGCTTCAGAATTCCGTGGCTGCCACATAATCGTTGGTTGATATATAGAGGAATCAAAAAATACAAGGTTTACTTCACATGGTTAGAGTGTATATCTTGAGCATGCATCCTTAAAGACAGGTGATAGTGATTGAAGGGATGCCATTAAAGGATCAACAAAGTCAAGAAAACTGTATAGATAGTACTTGAAGGCAATATATGAGCCAAAACTTTGCACATCTGTTGGGTGACACTCATGGAGGCAACGTATGGGCTCAGCTTGGCATAGAAGGAATATTATTAACATCCAACTTCTTTGAAAAGTTAAGAGGTCTTGTTATTGATAATCAGAGTACAAAGAGCATGGTGTTTCTTGAACTTGAGGAAAAGCTAAAACTCTAAATGGAGTGGGAAGAGCATTCGTGTTTGGTGCTTCTCCTTTAGATGATATAATTTATGATCTTGTGTGATATGATTTAGTTCACTCTACCCAAGTCTATTAGGATGCCCATGGGCCTACGATAAGAAGATCAAGCTCGATGCTTTCTCCAGCACATACACCTTTGTCGACATGAACAAGTAGTTGACCTTCCACTATGCAAAGCCTCCATGGTTAGGTATGGCATGAAATATGATGCAAAGTAATAGAGGTGGACCTTTGGTTCTGCTTTGGGATGGAAGCACTAGATGCCTTTCATGCCAAAACTTGAGGATGAGCCGTGTGTAACTAGAAGCAAATGATTAATGTGATTCATGAATTCTGATTGCTGATTTTAGTGCTTAGCTTTAACTATTTTGTCTTCATTATCAGTCTAATAGTTTTTGGTATTGATTGGTGAGGTTAAAAGTTGTGTCAAGAGTTTGGACTTTGGAAAGCCAGGTCTGGTGCTTATGTGGTATATATTAGTTGTTTGCCATATAATTGAGCTTTTAAATTTCTTAGGACCCACAAGAGGTTAATCGAAGAAAGAGGAGACTGAGTTTGGTATCTGTATGCCCCCCTTGGGTGTCCATATACCCTTCTACAACATCTTATGTGGTATATCTTAGTTATTTGCTGTATAATGGAGCTATTAAATTTCTTGGGATCCACAAAGGGTGTCCATATGCCCCTCTACAACATCTTATGTGGTATATCTTAGTTATTTGCCATATAATTGAGCTTTTAAATTTCTTGGGATCCACAAGGGGTTAAAGAAAGAGGAGATAGAGTTGGGTATCTATATGGCCTACATGGGTGTCCATATGCCCCTCGACAACAACCTTTCTTTTCTTAAGGAGTTGATCATGGTTTAGCTAAAAGGCAGCTTTGGCATTATCTTTTCAATTTGAAAATAAAATTGAAAAGAAAGAAAGGTTTTCTCTTCTCTTAGCCCTCTTGGAAGTCATTTCTATTAGATGTATGCCCTAGAAGTCAATTTGGCTGACACATTTATTCTTTCTAGAATATATTTTTGTACTTGATCCTTTTATTTATTAGTAAAATTGTGCAGTTTTCTTTCATTCATGTTGTGTATATGTCCATGAATCATCCAATGAATTAATAAGATGATGATACGTATTCTCAAGAGTTGAGAATTTGAGGCATGTGTCATTGATGATTAATTCATAAATTGCTCTCGATCAATAGATCATCATAGGAATGGTGTTTGATCCAATTAGATTGATGCACGGATCACTTTTCTTTGGATAGACGAGTCTCAAGTCTACAGTGTGGGGACACTAGAGTGAGAGTGCAGGTGGTTGTTAGAGAACAAAGGTACCGAGTGTGACCAACACGAAAAGTCACTTGAATGTCTACCCATTCGTTAGTAACTTAATGCTGCAGTGGTATGAATAGTTCTTTGTTCTGCGGTGCCTCGGTTATTTACAATGAGGTTGCTGTAATTGACTGTATATACACTTGGTTACCTAGTCATATGGAGCCTTGCAATGCATATTGGCTGCAGTAGGTTCATTGTAAGAGTAGGGTGTGCGCCTAGATGGGATTTATTGATCTTGGTAGACAAAAAATAGTCCTATGTGATTTATGAGATCAAGTTCTGAAGACCATGGCCATGACGGTGTGAATGATGGAAAAGAGTTTTCATGAGATTTCACAAATGAACTCAAGTCGAATAAATCTTATATATGACAAATGATGGGGTTTAACTAGTTTTCGATAACCTCCATCTTATCGGGACTCATGATAGAAGAACTGAATTATACAATAACTACACTTAGTAGTTCATCTATTCCATTCTGCTGGGTTGCCACTATATATTGCTAAGTATCACCGATGGATTATGAGATCAATGAGAATTATTTTGATGATCAATAATTCTTAGTTGGTTAAATTGGAATTGTTTTAATCTATTGAAAAGAGTTTCAATAATATTATTGATGGTGATTGCAATATATCTCACTATCAGATAGAATAGAACGTATGGGGTCATATACAAAATAAAATTGGTCTATGATTTGATATTAGGCTTAAGAAGTTCTAATTGGATTAGGATTTATAAAATTCTAATGGGATTAGATTCCCTTAGCACATGGTTAAATCCAAATCCCCATAAGACTTGGACTCCTTATTAGATAAGGAGTTGACTAGTCAAAGCACACTAAGATGGGGTGCTAAGGGTTGGGATGCCCAACTTGATTTTGTGCGTGAAAAGAAGAGGAGGTGGCGGCATCCAAAGAGTTGCACGTCCAAAAAGAGGAGTTCTTCTACATTAAGGCGTTGACTGGTCAAAGCCTTAAGCTTTTAGGATTTTTTAGATCTATTTAAACTTCTAACCCTAAGAGATTATGATGAGAATTTTTGTGAGATCTCACATCCCACCTAGCCTCACGCCCTCTCTCTCTCATGCCCCTAGCCTCCACGCACACCCAAGGTGGTTGGGTGTCCTCTTTCTCACGCCCAAGAGAAGAGAGTTTCCTCTCTTTATTTCTTGTATTTGGATCAACTGTTGATTTGTGGTTGAAGGCTGGATTCAAGATTGTGTGTGCTGATTTTTTTTGGAGAACAAAAATCAAAATTAGGGGAGCATCCTAAATTGTTCCTGTGTGGATACCTGTAGAGGGCAGATGCATGAACCCATGAAGAAATCCACGATCATCGAATCACGGTGAAGATCTACCCGTGCAAGGTGAAGTTCTGATCTTCATAATTTTATTTTTCATCTCGATCTTAATTATGAGGGATCTTGTTTTTGAGATACGATCTCATGCCTGCATGTGTATTTTAATATGATTTTATTCTGCTGCATTTTTAATTTTAATCATGCATGCCTGTCGGATTTACTTCATCTTCCCCCCCATTCTCTCTTACTTTACATATTTCCCTTTTTGCGTGCTGTTATTGTCATTATTCCATAGGATCCAAGTAGAACTGAATTAGAAAGATTGCTAATTCACTATCATTCTTTCAATTAACCACCTTCAGCTGGGCCTACATTAGTTGATATTGGAGTCTAATCAAAGCCTTTGTCCGCTAGATTGGGAAACATAGATCATGATTGTTGGTTGTCTATATTCACAAAAAGATTAAGAAGACAAATTGGCTTTCTTCACATGCATCTGACAATCCATAAATGTGTTTTGTTTCATTTTTTTGCTGTGAAATTAAGGATATGCAAGAATTTAGAGGACAAGATCAAAGTAATTCGGTTGAAGTTCTACAATTTGTACGAACATGAACTTTAAGGGGTGCCTTGGTTTTCAAGTTTATGAAAACTGGTTTTTTGTAAAACTTGATTTTTATGGAAATAGGTTTTCATAGTATTTCTACTAAAATTAGTTTTCTTTAGTTTGTTGTTTGGTGGCATAAATTTTGTGGGGTTTCATAATAGATTGGGAGAAGGAAAATGACAGGCAAGATGAAGGTAGTGTAGGAAGACAACAGGGCCAAGGGAGGAGAATATGACAGTACATGTGGGAGTGGAGGGGTGCACGAAGGAAGGGAAGAAAAATTAGAGAGTGCAGATGGATGAGAGGAGAAAGAGGATATGATGAGGGTGTCTTTCTTTCCTTGATATGGGAGGATGTAATCAGTGGGTGGATATTTGGCTCCATAGAGAGTATTATTTGATATTTTAAGAAATAAATCTTCAAAAAATAATTGGTGCTTAGGTATTTTGGTATCCATAAAATACTTGGTGAATCTCAAACTTAGTTTGACATTTTATGAAACTTATGAATCGACAAAACCAATCAATTATTTTTTTGCAAAATTTTATTGACATGAAACTAGCAACCAAGTAGCGCTTGGTAAATTTGGTGTTTGAGCACTTTTCTTAATATTATATATGTTGTTTTGTTTTTTGGTCTGAATATGTCTTGATATCAGGTTGACTATTGCATCAAGAAAAGGCTCAATATTAGACTGTTTTGGACCTTAAATATTGGGCTTAATACTCTCCATTGTCTTATTGAATAACCTTTAACCTAACTATAGTGTATAGGTGCATTTCTACCCTTGAGTGTTAAGCATTCTCATAATTCCACATCAATCCTGGTTGAGTTCTAATCCAATGGCTGGCTATGTGGTTTAATCCCATGTGTATGCTGACCATCTATTGAGGGTGGGGAAAAAGGAGGGAATTAAATACACTCCTATAAATTACATCTTCTCCCTTTTCTTTCTTTATTTCAGAAAAAAAGAAACTAGGAATGTAAATTAACTAAAGTGAAGGTTGTTTTCTTAATTGATTCCTGTGATAAGGATCACAACCCTCCATTAGATGTTTCTCCTCAATTATTCATGTGCATAAGATATTCCGAGTTTTAGTTTCTTACGTGAATCTGTGATGGTACCATTCTTCATTTGGCAAAAATTGATCTCCATGAAAGGAACCTTGTAGAACTTTGAGTATACTCAATGCAACCTGACATTATTTATTCCCCTTCCGAGGAATATTAATGTAACATAATTACATAAAAAAGCTATATATGTTAGCAACCACTTACAATTCTTAGATGATTCTCTATTTCATAGTTTTAACTTTTGTAACAAGGTTTGCTGAGCCGGTATCATGACCTGTACTGGTCAACTATTGATACGGTATGATACGGATTCGTATTGTGCCATGTTGGATTATATCAAAACAGAGAAGGAGAGGAAGGGAGGGGGAGAGATAGGGAGGGAGGAGGGGTGAGACAGGGAGAGATAACCCTATCTCTAAGAGAGAGAGAGAGAACCCTAAACCTGAGAGGGAGAGAGTGGGAGAAAGAACCCTAACCCTAACCCTCACTCTAAGGGTCGCATAGAAGAAGGGGAGGAGGGATGCGGAGAGGGGGAGAAGGGGAGAGGGATAGAGAGATCGAGAGTCATACTTAGGTATCTCTATCGGAAAATTGTAGCCATAGCTGGAGATAAAGGTGGTGAAGGAGGCCCGCCGTGGGAGATCGTCAAGGGGACCACACCAAGGGGGTCTCGGTATTGAGCAAGGAGGTGTCTATGCGAGGGCTCAGGATCATCAGAGGCTTCCTTTGTCTTTCCAACTAAAAGGGGAGATCAGGTGAGGGGATGATGGGAGGAAGGGGCGTGCAATTGATATTTTATTGGGCCCCAAACCATTCTAATTCTTGATCAGTTCAATATGGCTTGGACCACCTAGTTTGAGATGGTTCAACTAACCTTGTTTTGTAATGTTATGTACTTGGAGGGAGCTTACGGTTACAATTATCAAATCTTATATATTTTAAGCGCTACTTTGTACTGTAATCCTATAACTATCTTGTTTTGTTATTCCTTTTTGGTTTTCACTGCTATTCTTGAGCGGAGATCTTGTAGAATTTTTGTTTTATTTTCTTTTTTTTTTTTTCGTGAGATGATGAGAAATGATTCATGTGGCATTTTTATGACTTGCAGTTCGTGCTTGCTAGTTTAGCTGGCTGGTTCTTGCTAGGTTATGGAGGGTACAAACTTTTTGGTGGAAAGAAGGGAAAGAAGGAAGAGGTAATTGTTAGTCTTAAAACTGTGAAAACTGCACCTTTCATTTCGGATACGTCATTCTTTGGAATTATATATACTTTGTATGCTGGATGGAGGTTATCGTGCTTTTTTTTAATAATTTAGTTTTATATCTACTTGAAGAGGATTCCCATACATCAAGTTCAAGAGCATCTTGGAAAAATTGTAGCATAACAATTATGTGCAAAGTGATATTCTGAATATTTATGCAGATGCTTCTCTGATAAGTTTCAGTAAGGTAAACAGTAGGGGGAGGGGATGGGGTTGGGGCTTCAGAATTCATGGCCTGCTAACATGTTGGGCTAGTGGTATATCTAGTAAGAATTTGTATGCATTTTATTCATATCCACTTTCAAAGCAGATAGAATATACTGTATCTTGAAGAATTTTGAGATCATAATTCCAACTAAATGAATGGGTCCATCTCTCTCCATTGGTGATTTTTTTTGAGTAAGATAAAATGTTTTTGGCATTTTTCAGAGTGTAACAATTCAAGCAATCCCAAAATGTAAGGGCTCACATATCATCTTCTAGGGATGTCACTAATAAGTGATCCTAATTTGAATTTTTTTCAGCTGTTTGATGCCTTTTAATCTATTAATGCATCTGATGTTCTTAATTGATTTCTTTTTTTTTTTTTTGAAATACTCTGGATGGCACCTGTAAATGCATCTCAGAAAGAAGAGATTTGAAACATCAGTAATTTTATTGAGTTGGTTGGAATAGATTCTTGGAAGAGATAGATCGGTTAACCATGGGAGAGGTAGTTCGATAACTAGACCCAACTTTTACAAATTTTTTTCTCAACACCCAATACCAAAGCTGGTCAATGGTTTTCTTCTTGCCTCTGATGACTAGTGACTTTGTCCAATTGGTTGTCAGCGTGAGGTTGGTCAGATGGGCCTACTACTTTGATTAACAGAGAGTCGTGAATCTGGTAGGTTAATTGAGTCCATGGATTTGCTCTCATTCCCTGGTTAGTTGATCCCAGATCCAACTTAGATAAGCCCCAGAATATTCTTCTAGTATTTTCTGCCAGTGGCTCAGTCAATTTCCCTTTAATTTTTCTCCATCTCAATCAAACGTCTCTACCAAGTGATTTCTGCAGGTAGTGGCAGGGAGTACATGAGGTGTCTCAGTTTAATCCGAGTACTTGAAGGTAACAACAGTTCACAGGTGGGTGTCTCTGTGTTTGAAGTTGACTGTGCTATTCTAGCAGAAAAGACCTAGCAGTTGGGGTGGTGGATCCTCCTGCCTTATTCTTAGACTTCTCTGCTCGCACCTCTTCTTCCTTTTTCTCACCCTGTTTGCAATATCTCACCAAGATGCCAATCTGCAAAAGTTCTAGAAAGCATATATAATTGCAGCACCTTAGTTCATCCTTGGTCTTACTTGTTGACCTGTTCACCTGTTCACCTTTTAGGTGTAAGCATGCTTCCAATGTATATAGTTGTTACCTAGTTATTTTGTGAATCATATTAGTATTGATGCTAATCAACTGTTTGTTGAAATGCCTTATTCATTATCTAATTGCAGTGTGTGACAAAATGAAAATGTATTTGAGAAGATTTTATTATCTTTTCCCTTCTTTTCTTATATTAAATGCCATTTATTGCTAAGTCTAACCTCGGGTTATTGATAGGTTTTCTTCAACTTTTATAGCGTGCCCTCGGGGCTTAGCAATTCCTGGATTGTATAACTATAAAAAAGAGTTAAACAAAAGTTTATTAGTGATGTAATATGACCATCTTGTGATAGTATTTTTATTCAACTGTTTCAGGAGATCAGCTTCATTTTAATTTACACCTTATTAGACAAGATCATGAGCAGACATAATTCACATTTTGAGCAATTATTCCTCTGGATTAACACTACTGGCATGTCCAACGCACATGCCAGCAACTATTTTATTCTCATCACAACAAATACGCTTGGCTGATCCATGGTTCAAGTGGCTCCCTTTTACATGGTACAAATATGCGTGGCACAAGTTTTATTGTTGTTTTTCATGCTTGAGTTTCGCTTCTGTATTTGCTGTATATGTCCTAAAAATGAAAACTAGTATCTTAATTTCAATTAGGAAAAAGAAAAGAAGACTGATCTTAATTTTTTAGGTGTGAACATCATAACAAATCTGGCTTCTATAATTTTTATCAATATGTATGAAAATTTTTCTCCTAATGGTTATCTTATAGAATGTCTCGTATGAAATTAATGGTTCCCTAATGTTTCTTGTTGCAGGAAGTTGGAGAATCAGCGAAGTAGATTTGTTATGTCTGTACTACTGTTTTCTTTCTTGTGTGAAGACTTGGAAATAAAGCATTTGCAACGGCATGAATGAAACCTCTTGAAGGGTCATAACTTTGTTCAGTTTTATTAAGTTTCGTGGTAGGCTGTATAATTTGAGAGCTTCTCCTGTAATCGCAGTGAATACTTAGATAAGTGACAAACTCATTGTTTTGTCGGGTTTAATCACATTATGATAAATTTCCACAATAACTTTGTTATAAATTTATCACTCCCGGAGATTGTTAACTTCACTCTTGAGCATTTTTTAGAACCTTTTCTTTCTATATTTCTCATCTGAATAAGTCAGCATTCCTTCACAGAGAAATCAATTTTTTATTACATTTTGCCAGTCACTGATTGTTATCAGCCTGATTTCAGTGTTCTTTTAAATTCTGCTTCTCTATAGGTTTATGGCAGACTTGACTTCCAAGGCTCTTTGGTGAAAACGACCGCCGGCCCTTGGCAATACCCAAAACTTATGGAATTATCATTTGTTATTTTGAATTCTTTTAATTAAAATGTGTAATGATTTCTTGCTAATATTTTGAGCAATGACCACCGCCTGTGCTGAACTGGGCAATTCGGGTAGTACCGATCAGTTGGTAACCAATATAGTTTGGTGGTTCAATCCTATGTGGCTCTTTCAAAGCTTTTCTCTGGCTCCTGCTCTTCCTCGATTCTTCTCTTTCCCTCTCTTTTTCATTGTGATCTCTCTCTCCCACCAATTTCTCTCATCCCTGGTGATCTATGTCGATCGATGTCGGTAGTGACCCCCCCCCCCCCTCTCTCTCTCCATCCAGCATAGTGTTTATGCCTTTGATTGATGTTGATGTCAATGCTGTCGTTCTTAATCGATGCTAACGTCTCTCTTTTGATATGCCTCTCTCTCCATCTCTCTCTCTCTCTGCTCTTGCTTATTCCCCTTTCTTTCCTTCATCTTTTCTCTCTCTCTCTCTCTCTCTCTCTCTCTCTCTCTCTCTCATGGTTCTCTTTTTAGGGTTGAGGTTAGTGTTAGGATCTCTCTCTCTCCTCAATCTCAATCTTTCTTTTTTGATACACCTTAGCTAGGTACTATTTTTGGTAAACGTAGCTCAGTACTTACATACTAGTATTGGACCAAATCAATTGCTGGCTAGTACGAGTCTCGGTGCCAGTTAGGTGAATCTGGATTTTGAGTTCTATAAATTCTAATTTTTTTTGTTGCTTTTCGAGTAGCTCAATCAAATTATTTTTATGATAAAATATAATCCTTAATAAATCTTTAAATTAAGGATTCAGATTCTAGTGGGACATCAGGATGAGGTACCCTCCTATATATTGGGATAGGACTGTCCCGCTAGCATCCCAGCATCTCAATCAGGATGCCTTGGGACATCATCGGGACAGTCGCATCCCACGGGATTTAAAATCTTGCTTTGGGATGCCTCCCACGGGATTTAAAATCTTGCTTTGGGATGCCTTAGAACATCATCAGGACAGTCGCATCCCATAGGATTTAAAACTTTGTCTGAAATTAGGATCTTTGATGTAATTAGTAGATGGTGCTTGTCATGTTGTGCAAGGATCCCTTGACATTGTTGAGGCTGAAGGAAGAGTGGGGCGTGCCTTCTTCCTCCAAGCTTGGAGGTGCGCCCCCTAGGGCACCTTGGTGCGTGAAAAAATCAGAGAGATGAAGAAATATGGGAGAAAATGGTTCTATTGTTACTCTCTCTGTCTTACAACTAGGGTTTCCAATATATATGTATATATATACCTTTTCATGGACCGAAATCCTAACTCATAAAAAACTTCCTAGGCTAACCCAGTCCTAATGCACTCATCCAAACCCATGTACACCCATGATCTGATCATGCACTCAACCCATGGACCCAAACCTAGTCTAAACTTTGAGTAGCCCCCATAAGATCCAAACTAGAACCTCATGACCATGGAGGGCTGAACCTCCATCATAGAATCAAATCGGTCCTAGCCCTAGGACCACACCTATCCTAGTCTCCCAGAGTCAACACCCTGACTCCTCCAGTGGCCTCGCAAGGCTTGGGAACACCATTAATTCTAACAATCTCCATCTTAGTGCTCCAAGTCTTGGCAAATCTTGTGTGAACCATCTGCACCATCCTGCTGCCTCCAGAATTGGCACCGTCCCGTCGAAGCCACCTCACCTCCTTAGCTGCAACACCGATCTATGCTCCATAGCCTCTGAGACTCATGCTCCACCGCACTCCTTAGCCTCAAACTAATGTCCTCCTGCTCTGATTCTGTGGCTGCAACACCAACCTGTGCTCCACAGCATACCCATATAGCTTCCTATGCAAACTCTAACACCTCCGTCAATCCTCTTCAGCTGCTGTGTATCCTTGGAGACCTTTGGGATGACCACCTCCATAGCTGAAGATCTGGCTTGCTCTTTCGCACCATCTTGAAATTATAGGATTCCTTCTGCTTAGCAGCTGCATCATTTTTTCTAAACTTTCCTAGAGAACCTACAGCATTTCTATGCTAGCACATGCTATACCACCTGACACGATCTCCTTAGAGCTACGTCTGTTCACCTGCACACGCCGCTCCACTTAGATCTATGCATCACCAGCGCTGATGCTAGGATATCGATCCTCTTGCACTTCTCTATTTTGAACTCATGCCAAATTTTCTCTTCACTTGTGAAGCCACCACTCCAAAGCTTCACCCGATCCGAAGTCCATCTGATGCCGCAAAAAAATCTAACTCTATCACCGAGTCATTCGAGGCCAACTACTCAACGTTGCACTACTGATCTTATCGCTGCACCTCGAACAGCATCGCTGCTCCTTCGGATTCTCCGCTCTCCACGAATCCTATCAAAGCCGTCTTAGATACCTCTACAACCCGCGGGCACCTCCGAAACATATAAGAGCTCATCCAACTCCTATGAATCCAGTGACTGAACCTTAGAAAATTCCATCCTAGCATTTTTTTCTCTTCTACTCCTGCACCAACCATCGCTTCAGTTGCGTCCGATGGAACTACAGCACAAATCCTGTCCTAGGCTCAGACCCACTTATCTCATCCCAAGACTCCTGAGACTCCCTAGCTCTCCCTGAGATCTACTCCCGGTCTCTCTGAGATGCCTCCTGACACTCTCCATTGAGATACCTTCTTCGACCGCTGCACCATTGAGCTTCTTTCAATCCCATACCTCTAGGAAAGCACTACTACAGCACTCTAGTGCTCTCTGCCTCGTCTCGACACCGCCTCCTCATAGATATCCAGATCATCTCTTGCTATATACAAACCATCTTTCACTTGAATCGCGACTCTCCCTGATGCTCCTATAAAAAATATTTGATCCAAGATACTCTCGACTGCTAGATGCCCCTGGCGATCCCTGAAACCTCCTGGCTCTCCCTAAGACCTGCTCTTGATCTTGAGATTCTTCTGACACTCTTTGCTGAGATACCTCCCTCGATTGCTGCACCGCCGAGCCTTTCTCAGCTTCTATGCCTCCAAGATAGCACTACTAAAGTACTCCAACATTTTCTGACTCATCTTTGCATCGCTCTACAGCCACCCATTCCTAATCTATTGGACCTTTATGCATCATCCATCTTCATTATCCTCAAAACTTCAATTGATCGCATCGCTTAATACACCTCAACTATTTTTCACAACATTCTACCAGACTGAATAGTTGCTTCTTCACCTCCATTTTGACCCTGAGCCCTTGAGTGACCTTTCCTCTAACAAATTAAATCACCAGCAACCCAAGCTTCGTATATTTTTATTTTTAACATCATGTGAAGCTGCAACTAGAAGAATAATTGCGTGCAAAATAGAAAAAAATTAAAAAATAAAAAATTTAAAATTTCTTCAATTTTTCTTTTTCTTTTTTTTCTCTCTCCTAGAAGACTCTCCTTCGGCTCCTTCCTCCTCCCGTGGTTTCGTCCCAAAAACAGAACACCCGATCGCCTGCTGCCATGACTGCCGGCTGACCGATCTGTGCCTGCACGCCACCATAGGATCCGAGCATCGCCACCACGGCTTCTTCCTCTTCGTTCCGACCAACCCAGAAAACAGGGCCTGCTGCCATGGATTGCCGCCGACCGCCTTTGCCCGCGCGACTTCCGGATCCGAGCACCGCCACCACCGGATCTCCACCGCGGCACATCACTGCCGCTGTTCGTTGCCCGCCATCGCCTGATCCAGGCGCCACCGTGCCGAATCCCACGCATCGGGGGGAAGAGGACGGCCTGCGCCATCTCGCCGGCTCGGATCCGCACGCCACCGTCGGATCTGGGCGCCGCCACCACCGGACCAACACTGTAGCATGCCATCACTGCCGTAGTTCGCGTGCCATCGTCGCCGGATCTGGGCGCGCCACCACCAGATCGATGCTCCCCGGCCGGATTCCAACCTTCCGCTGCGCCATCTCGCACCACCAGCGCTGGATCCAACATCTGCCCGCGCGCCATCTCGCACCAAAAGGGGAAGATCCGACCGATCTCCCCTGCTCCAACTGCCTCCCCGACCGGCTCCCGCTGCACGTGCGCCTGCTGGCCGCATTCCACCAGCCGTCACCACTGGTTGGTCGCCGCTGCTCGCACGCACTTACACTGTCGTGCGCCACCACCGGAGTTGATGCCACTGCCTGCGACGTTCCTCCCCAGAGAAGAAGACGGCCGTGCCGCCCCCCTCCGGATCTCCCGCATTCTACCTGCGAGCGCCACCGCCGACCGCCTGCGGGATCCGCCTCCGCACGCCGTGCTCGGCCACCTGGTCGCCGAAAACCGCCTCCACACGTCGGTTCACTGATTGTCAGCCGCTAAGCCCGGGATCGGTGGCCAATCACCGCCGCCGCCAATGGAGAGGAAGAAAGGGCCCTACCTGCCTCCCAAAATTTTTTTTTTTGTTCGAAATCATTTTCTATCTGTTCTACACGCGTCAAGATGGCTTTGATACTAATTATCATGCAAGATCCCTTAATGTTGTTGAAAAGGATGCGTCTTCTTCTTCCGAGGCGTTCCACTCTTCTTTCAACCTCAATAGCATCAAGAGATTCTTACACAATAGATAACTTGCATCTTCTATAATGGCTTAGTTATCTTTCTTTAGATTAATGTTTGAAATAAAGGATGCTTTTTCAAAAGAAAGGATTATGTTTATGAACTTTAAAATGAGAACTTGCATTCAGTTAAAACTCCTTTCCAAGGATTTCATGTAATATATCACAAGAGCTCCATTCCGAGGGTGCTTGGATAAATGAGGTGATGGTTGGAGCTTTGTCAAGCAGGCTCTCTTTGGATGGCGACTGAGATTGAGCAGTGGTGAGCAATGAATGGAGGATTCTAGAAGAGTTATTTCATGGATTACATTAGAAGACTGTTCACAAGGATATATTCATCAATTATTGTTGGATATTTGGAGACTAAAGTCTATCATCACTCTGTGTGAAGCAAGATATGTCTTGAGAAAGGCTAATAGAGCAGCTAATTGAATGGTATCTTTTGTTGCTGATCATAGTGGTTCATTTATTCGAGAGGCACGCAAGCTGCTTATTAAACAAAAATCTTTTGGTGGGGTGGGGGTTGGGGTGGAGTGGGGTGATGCTGTTAACGCCGAGGCAGTTTTGAGCAAGCCCAGGGTGCAAGCATAAAGCTTTGGGTTTGAGAGGCCTGTCAGCTTGAAAACCGAGGGGAAAAAAGATCTGAGAATTCACAAATTCTATGTGTTTTTACCCATGCGGAGTTCTTTTTTGATTTGCATTGTTAGTTTTTGTTATGGTGGTAATATGAACGCCTCGAATCGAACTGTCCGATGTCTGAATTATCTGGGATCGACATCAGGACATCAGTATTTCGAGGTCAAAATGCTTCAAACATTCTCTCCCAACCTGCAAAATGATCCAAAGCACTTTGTCAATTCCAATAATTCCATTCCAAAATAAATGGTGACATAGTTGTGATCCAACCATGATCAAACTAGCTATTCCCCACTAAGCCAAAAATGGTGAAAGTAAATAAGAAATTTCAATCACGCCAGCGACGGCCTTCTTATCCTAAAAAATGGCCACGATCTTGGAACGACGTGATTAGCAGAATGGTATAACAACCATGAAATCTCCTTCTACAAATAGAAAAAGCCCTAAGGACCCAGGTAAGTAAGAAATCCTTCTCAGAGAATCCATTGTTATTTCTTTGTTCTCTACTAACTTGAGCATCGGAGGGTCCTCGTTGGAGTCAAATCCTTTAGCTCGGACTTTATTTTGCAGGTCACTCCAGCACCTCCTGCAAGAAGCCGACCGCTCCACTCTTGAAGCAAACCATTTTAAGCAATAATAGATAAAGAAAGAAATGTACCATTCAAACATGCCACCTGAAAAAGCATCTTCGTGCCTCACGGACGCCACCGCCTCCCATCAGGCGGAGCTCAGAGGCGACGACCTCGCCCAGCCCTCGGTAGTAAAAGTTTTTCTACCTCCTCAACTGGTCCCCGTGACGATGGACCAATTCAACTTATTCTTCCAGTAGGTTAATACACTGACTACTGCTCTTCAAGTAGTCCAAAACACTCTTGCGCCCCCTTCTACGGTGCCACAGGCGAGTTAGTCAATCCCAGTTCCTGCACCTCCCTTGATGGTGTAGCCTGTTCCTCCCTTGGTGGTTCCGACTGCACCCCCTGCCATGGTACCACCTCAACCACCGGCCTCCAACCTACAACCACAAGCCGACCCTCTTTGGACATTCCCTCAAAGTTCGAGGAAACAGACCCACTAGCGGTTTATTAGCCCACAATCTGGGCATGGTTCAACCCTCAATCATCATTCTCCTCAACAGTCTAAGACATATACAGTCCGGGACCAAATTCTGGAGAAGAGGCTTCAGGAGCTTGACAAACGAATCGAAGCTATTAATAAGACCTCATTTTCCAAGCCTTATGATGGTTTTAGCGGAGAATCTCCCTTCAATAAGAGGATATTGAGTGAGCCTTTTCCGCCAAACTTCAAGCTGCCCCAGTTCGAAACTTACGATGGAACTACTGACCCCGTCGACCGTGTGGAGACCTTCAAGGCAGTACTGCTTTTTCAAGAAGCATTCGATGCCATCCTCTGTTGGGCACTCCCTGCGACCCTCAAAGGGGTAGCTCGGTAGTGGTATTCGAGTTTGAAGTCGGCCTTCATTCACTTCTTTGAAGAGCTGAGCCAGTCCCTAGCTGCATATTTTGTCAGTAGCCGAAAGCAGCAAAGGCGGTCCGACTACCTCAACACCATCCGCTAAAGAAAAGGAGAGTCGATCCACAGCTATGTCAACCGCTTCAATGCGGCAACTTTAGAAGTCCGTGGCCTTGATCAGTCGGTCGCGATGACCATCCTAATGAATGGATTATAGAAGAATGACTTGAAAAAGTCGTTAATAAAGTCCTCCCCCAGGACTATGCAGAAATGCTGAAAAAGACGGCAAAATATTTTCATTTAGAAGAATCTTTTGATGATGATGTCCCTGCCAGTTCTGTCCTGGCAGAACCCAATAAGAAGCATTTTTTCAAAGCGCAGGAAGCTTATCGCCGGCACTCCCGATCTCCACCTCAAAAGCAGAGGGCTAGAGGTCCTTCTAACAATCACCAATCTCCGAGTCCCCAAAGGAGGGACCGACAGCGCTCTCCTTCGAGGCCTTATCACAACTACATGCCTTTGAATGCCTCCCGGAAAGAGGTATTAATGCAAATCCAATCCAAGCTCCCCCAGCCTCTGAAGATGCAAATAAAATCTGAATGCTGCGATCCCACGAGGTACTGCTTTTATCACCGTGACCATGGTCATGATACCGAGGATTGCCGCCTCCTCCGAGACGTGATCGAAAGACTTATTTGTGAGGGGAGGCTCAATCACTTCGTCCGAGGAAGAACTCCCTCATGCCAACCTCCTTCAAGAGCTCGGCAACTGCCTCAACACCCCTTGCCAACACCAGCTCCAGAGGCAGATGGACCAATGGGGGCAGAAGAGCGACCCCTTCAAGGTGAAATCCACATAATCATTGGGGGGTTGTTAGATTCGGTAGCACATAAGAAGCTGAGGCTTGAGGATCGGCTCAGAGATCCAATAACTTTCACTAAACAAGATGTGGAGGATATACAACAGTCACATAATGATACTGTGGTTGTAACTTTAAACATAGCTGATTATAATGTACACCGTATATTCATTGATAATAGAAGCTTAGTGGATATTCTGTACTTTTCTGTCTTCTTCAAAATGAAATTTTCTCCTAATTGGTTAAGTAAATTCAATACACTGATCCAAGAATTTTTTGAAAACTCAATAATTTTGGAAGAAATAATTAAGTTGCCCATCATAGTAGGCACCCCACCACAATGGGTGACGTTCCACGTCAATTTTCTTATAGTAAAGCTTCCATCAGCCTATAATACAATTCTCAAATGACCCAATCTCTAGATATTGAAAGCTGTGGTCTCCAGCTATCATTTGACGGTCAAATTCCCAACACTTAATAAAGTGGGGAGAATTCGAGGTGACCAGATGGTGTGGCAGCAATGCTTCACCGCCAGACTATAGGTAGAAGATCGGCCAAAAAGTCAGCCAGAGCTTCCAATAGGGCTCGATGCTCAAGATGATCTGATCGAGGAACGTGCTCAGCCATTCGAGGAACTCTTAGAGATCCTATTGAGGTAAGAAAACTCTCATCAAACTGTGAAAATTGGCTCATGCCTTGACCAGCTAACCAAAAGCCAGCTAATCGCTCTTTTGTAGACAAATGTAGAACTATTCACCGGTTAGCCGCAGACATGTCCGGCATTGACCTGGAGGTCATGGCTCATTATCTAAAGGTGGACCTAACCTACTACTGGATAAACCAAAAGAAATAGAGTTTCATCTTGAAGCGTCAAATGCCAAAGAGCTCGACAAACTGCTTAAAGCTAGCTTTATCAAAGAGACGATGTACCCTGACTGGCTAGCAAACATCATGCTAGTAAAAAAGACGAATGAAAATGGTGAATGTGTATCAACTTTACCGACCTGAATAAAGTCTGCCCAAAGAACAGCTATCCACTTTTTCGAATCGATCAACTGGTCGACGCCACCTCTGGGCACGAGCTCTCTAGCTTCATGGATGCCTTTTTCGACTATAACTAGATCTGGATGGCACTTGAAGATGAGGAGAAGACGGCCTTTATAACTGACCAAGGATTATTTTATTACAGGATGATGCCCTTTGGTCTGAAAAATACTAAAGCCACTTACCAAAGGCTGGTCAATAAGATCTTCAAGGATCAGATCAGCAAAAATATGGAGGCGTATGTAGACGACATGTTGGTCAAAAATCATAAAACTTCTGACCATGTCGCAGACATCCGGAAAACCTTCAGCACCCTTCACCAAATCAGATGAGATTGAATCCTATGAAGTATGCTTTTGGAGTCATAGTCGATAAGTTTCTTGGCTTCATGATTTCCTGTAAAGCCATCGAGGCTAATTTTGAGAAAATTAAAGCGATCCTAGAAATGACTCTACCAAAAATGGTCAAAGAGGTACAATGCCTAACTGGTAAATTAGCCTCTCTTAATCGCTTCATTTCTAGATCAGCCGAGAGGTGCCTTCCTTTTTTTCGGATTCTCAAACAGTCGAAGCATTTTCAATGGATCCCTGAATGCCAAAAAGCCTTCGAAGAGCTGAACAAGTATCTTAATTCTCCACTCCTGCTCGTTAAGCCACAATCGGGAGAAGAGCTCCTCTTATACTTGCCCATTTCTCTGGTGGCTATTAGCGCAGTTCTCGCTCGAGAAGAAGGATGGCTACAAAAGTTGATTTATTATACCAGCAAGGTCCTCCATGATGCAGAGATCAGGTACACTAGATTGGAGAAACTAATCTTCGCACTGATCATCACTGCAAGAAAGCTTCGACCTTACTTTCAAGCCCATACTGTGGTACTACTCACTAACCAACCAATTAAAATGGTGCTTCACCGACCAGACATCTTAGGTTGGATTGCCAAATGGGCTTTGGAGCTTTCAAAATTGGACATACACTATCAACCAAGACCCTCCATCAAGGCCCAAATTTTGGCTGATTTCATCCTTGAATGCACTATCCCAGTACAAGAAAATCTAGAAGGGAACATCAAGGAGAGGTTGGAGGACCTTTCAAGCTCAGGAGATAATGAAAGTTGGGGACTAGACCCTGAAGAACCATGGAGCTTATATGTTGACGGCCCATCTAACTCGTCCGAATCAGGAGCCGGGCTCATCTTATCCAGACCTGAAGGAGAGGTAGCGCCATACGCTCTATGCTTTGAATTTTTCACTACAAATAATGAGGTAGAGTATGAGGCCCTGATCACTGGATTGAAGATCGTCAAGGAGGCTAGAGCCCAACATCTAAAAGTCTTCAGTGACTCACAACTGATGGTCGAACAAGTCAAGGGCGAGTACCAAGCTAAAGAGGATAACATAAAAAGATACCTCCTCAAGATAAAAAGCTTAACCTCCTCCTTCCCATACTTTGATGTACAACAAGTCCCAAAGTCTTAGAATATCAAAGTAGATGCCCTATCAAAATTGGCATCATCATTAACTGCTGACTTGAAGAAGGAGACCTACTTCGAAATGCTAAGAACTTCGAGTTTGGAAGAACCCATTGCCATTCAGTAGATCGATGAGGAGCCGAGTTAGATTGACCCTCTTTTGAAATATCTGAGATCGGGCGAGCTCCTACTAGATCAAAAAGAAGCTCGAAAGATTAGAAATAAGGCCGTAAGATATGTACTTCTAGATAATGAATTATACAGGTAGTCCTTATCTCTTCCACTTCTAAGGTGTCTACACCTATTAGAAGCTAATTACGCCCTACAGAAAGTTCATGAGAAAATCTACAGAAGCCACTTGGGGAGTAGGTCTCTATCATACAAAATTCTTTACTGGGAGTATTATTAGCCAACAATGCAACAAGATGCGTAAAACTTCGTTAGAAAGTATGATCAGTGGCAACAAAATGCTAGGATTCGGCATTAACCGGCATCACTTCTTACCCCAATAGAAGTGCCTAGGCCTTTCGTCCAATGGGGACTAGACATCCTAGGTCCATTCCCTCGTGCCTTGGGCCAACAAAAATTTCTTATAATGGCCATTGATTACTTCACAAAGTGGATAAAAGTCGAACCTTTAGCTCACATTTTTGAAGCGAAGGTCAGAGACTTCATATGAAAGTTAATCATTTGTCGATATGGGCTTTCCAAAGTGATGATTTCAGACAATGACAGATAATTTAGCAGTGCAAAACTCTATGAATTTTGTGAAGATCATGTGATAGAGTAGCACTTCACCTTAGTAGATCATCCACAGGTGAATAGAGAGGTCGAGGTCACGAATAGGACCCTCCTACAAGGCCTTAAGGCCCGACCTAATTGAACTTGGGGGTCATGGATAGAAGAGCTTTATCATGTCCTCTAGTCTTATCGAACTACCCAAAGAGTTTCCACCGATGAGACACTTTTCAATCTAGCATTTGAAACTGAGGTGGTAATACTGGTGGAGTTCGGGCTTCTCTCCCTTAGAGTTGAGGAGTATGATGAAGACACCAACCCTATTTGGCTAAGGGCTAACCTCGACCTAATCGAGGAGACCAGAGAGCGTGTAGCAATAAAAATGGTGGCTTATCATCAAAAGGTGGTGAAATATTACAATGCATGTGTCAAAGCCAAGAAATTTTGGGCTGGCGATCTTGTCGTTCGACGAACTGAATTCTCGAAGCCTACAGAGCAAGAGAAACTTACGTTGAATTGGAAAGGTTCTTACTAGGTCGATAAGGTGATCCACCCAGAAACCTACCATCTAAAATAACTAAATGGGAATCTACTCCCAAAGCCTTGAAATTTGGCTAATCTCTGCATGTATTATCAGTAATACAAATGAAATGAATGAACCATTGAGTTTTTTTTTTCAAAATAGTCAATCGATAGTTGTATGACAAAATGGGTATGACTTGGATCACTTCAAAATAAAGTTCTTTTATTCGAGACTATAGCTTAGCAAACTCCTTGGATCAGAGTCACATCAAAATAAAATCCTTTTGTCCGAAACTACAGCTTAGCGAACTCCTCGGATCGGAGTCGCTTCAAAAATAAAGTTTCTTTGTTCGGAACTATAGCTCAGTGAACTGCTCGGATCAAAGTCGCTTCGAAAATAAAATCTCTTTGTTCGGGATTATAGCTCAGCGAACTTCTCGAGTCGGAGTCGCTTTGAAAATAAAGTTTTTTATTCAGAACTACAGCTCAGTGAACTCCTCGGATCGGAGTTGCTTTGAAAATGAAGTTCCTTTATTCGGGACTACAGCTCAACGAACTCCTCGGATTGGAATTGCTTCAAAAATAAAGTTTTTTTGTTCGGGACTATGACTTAGCGGGCTCCTCAGATCGGAACCACATCAAGTCAAAAAAAAATTCTCTAATCGGGGTAACGAAATCCTAAGAGATAGGATATCAGTTCAAAACAACTTCAAGAAGTTCAAAGTTATTACGAAGGAAAAGAAGACGATTCTTCATTAGAAAGAATTCTTACAAGAGCAATATTGCTATTATTTTTATAAAATAAATAAATAAATAAATTCAACATCATAGTTATAATGGAACCTACGAAATCAGGATCCTGTTTATCGCCTTTTCTTCATCGAAAATAAAAAAATGCGATCAAAAAGCTCATTGGAGTTGAAATTGCATTCATCCGGTACTCGTTCCTCCATGGTGCCAAGGCTTTGGGAGCCCATAAGAGGTGCTTGAACTGAGGGGAGCGACAAGCTGGAGGTGATGGAGATCCCTCTAAGGTTGAAACTAGGTTTGCTTGGAATCCAATTCTTCTCAACCTGGAACCAGGGGACCCTCCATCAGTGCGGACGCATGCTGAAAATTCTAGAAAATAATGCTTAGGATTGCATCAAAGCCTTCCATTAATGTCTCAAGACTGTGGTCTAGGATAAAACCATAGCTGAGTGAGTCTTAGGAGAATAAGATGCAATCTTCGCCTGTGTTCCCCACGGCGGTCCGACTCTTTCCTTCCTCCCCCCTCTATGGAGGTGGTATAACCTCGAGCATCACCGAGAGAGTAGCGAGTCAGAAGTAACGAGGAAGATCTCGCCAAGGTTGAAGCAGTGTTGGTTTGGAGTCCAACTCTGCCAAGCCTCGGACCGAGAAGCCCTCGGATAATTCAAATGCATGATAGATACCTCGAAAAAATAGTTAGGTTGACACCGAAACAATCCACCAAAGCATCCCGCATAAGAGGAAGCTTTGAAGGTGGGGTATGCAACCCAAACTATCACTCTCGAGGGATGGCTCGACTCCCTCCTCCTCCCTGATGGAAGCAGTGCACCAAGCAAGCACCCAAAGAACTATCATTGATTTTTCGCCTTTACTGGACAAGAAAATAGTGACAAAGCTCTCTAGGCCAAGAGAGCGACTGCCTTCACGAGGAGGAGCAAAATGAAAAAGATCTCAAGATCGAAAATGTAAATGCCCCACGGTTGGGATATCTATCATGAGTCTTCCTAAAGTAGCAAAGGACTAGGAAGGCCCTGCAGCCTCCTTGAGCAAGCAATCATGACCACGATAAAGGAGACTAACTTCTTTCTCCTAGAGAGGTTGCACCTCTCTATCTCCATCCTATAGAATGTTCAGAATGTTGCCAATGGAAAGCAAGGCCTACAGGAGCTCCCCTTTATAAAGAAAAAATCCATCATAATGGCTCCATCAAATCATTCCACGTGCTAACCCACGATTGGTTAAATCCACCACTAGACAAATGTGCGTCAAAGTCTTATGTATGGATTATGGTTATGACACTTCTAAAACTATGTGCATTCAATGCTGTGCAGAAAAATGAGCACCATCCGTCAATCGAGCGCATGGTTAGCGAGAAGATTGATTCATATACCTCTGGATTAGAATTAATTAATTCAAATATTCAAGCAGGACTCTTCAACTCCTCAGATTAGAGTAAAATAGACAAGAGAGAAATATAAAAAGAAGAAATCTTCAAAAAGTAAAAAGCTTTCATTCATTAAAATTTTTTTTACGAGGGTTTCTAACAACCCGAGAAAATACATAAGTAAAGATGGGGTCAAGATACATCCTTCGGATTGGATTGTGCCCCCGCCACATTGATATCAGTTGCCTCTAAGTCCTCATCTAAAAAATTTAGATTCAATCCTAGATAATGGAAAGCTACCTCACTTCGAACATAATGCCTCCCTTCATCATAGGCATCGATTGTAAATCTATCTTTCTCATCTTCAAATTCTTCTGATGCTTAGAACTTCTCGACAGCCCTAACAGTGGTAACTTCAATCTATGCCTTCATGTCGCTCTACAACATGGCCATCCTCTCCTTTGCATCCTTTAACGTAGCTTGAGCCCCCTCCTCAAATACCTCGGCTTCGATAAGTCATGCTTTTAGTGCCTCCATCTCCGAGGTCAGAGCCTCATTTACATCAAATAAATGAGAGTTCTCCTCAGCAGACTTCATTAGCACCATCTCAGCATCCTAGGTCCTCTTCTTAGTAGCTTCGACCTTGGTGGAAGCTTCTTCGGCCTCCTTTGATGTCCTATCCTTAGCGACCTTAAGCATTTTGGCTTCAATCCTATACCTCGTCGCCTCGGAGGACAGCTCAAAAATATGCTCCATGAATCCATTTAAGTAATGGGTGAGCTATCAAAATATTCACTGAAATTCATGACGAAAATGTTCCATAATAAAAGAACTAACTAAAATTTGAGGATACACATCCTCAACTTACTCGGAGAAAGTAGTCCCCTGCTTTGTGCCTCCTCATCTTTAAAGGCTCAATTAATAACTTTGTGGCATCGACTGGATAGAGGATGCTCGAGAACACCTTGCATGCCAGGCTATAATCCTCCAGGATGGAGCCATGTAGCTCCACTCCAGCTGGTGCGGTCCTAGAAGGCTCTATAGTCGCAGTAGGCTGTGCTTCAATTGTCGGAGCATTAGGGGTCTTCGCAACCTCAATTGACTTGGCTTTATCTAAAGTAGCCATGGAAATCCCCATGACTTCAACTGGATCTTCCTCAGGAAAAAGGTCAGAAACATCGGGGGCAGGCAGGCTCAAAACGACCTTGCTGAATAAGCATTCGATAGGGCTCCTCTGACGTCGCTCAGGAATCGAAAGGTCTAAATCATGCAAGATTTGTACAATCTCAAAGCCCTCAATAGTTGGAGATTTAGGATCTTTCGACCTAAAAATTGGAGGCGCAGGAAGAAGGCCAACTCGAGTGCGGGCAGATTTACCACCTACTATCTCCATCCTCTTTCGAAAGATCTTCCAACTCGATAGTTATGGCAAATTTGGATCCGCTCTTGTAACCAAATACGTTTACCCATCGACATCGAATTTTGGAGTTTAGAAAAGCGAGATTGCAAGAATAAAAAGTGGATACATACCTTCGGGATAGGTCGAGCTGATGCCCACATTAAACAAGCTTTGCTTAGAAAGAAGCTCTTTCAGCTCTGGAACTTCAAAATCATGCAAAGTCTTCAAGTCTTGCACCCGACGCTGATTGAGTGGTGGTTCTCTTAGCACAGCCTCCTACAGCTCTCCCAAATCCACGAAACCCTACTCTTCGCTTGAAGAGTGGGACACAAACAAGAAGTGCTCCTTCCAACCGGGAGTGAAGGTAGGAGCACTTCGAATCAATGAAGGAACATTCTTTCTGCTCCTGAGGGTTACGTACCACCATCCGTGGGAGCTAGGATGTTTCTTCAAAGTGAAGTAATAACAGAAAAGTGCAATGCTAGGCTTAATCCCAGCTAAAACACATGCCATGATAAAGCCATAGATATGTCACCACGAGTTTGGCACCACCAAATAGAATGATATTTTCAAAAAATGAAAGAGGGCGACGAAGAAGAGATGAAGAGAAAACCTCAGTCCGGCTCAGAGGCACTTCTCGTACACACTAATCCGACCAGGAGGAGGCTTGTAGATGCGCTCTTCAGCCTTTGGAACCTCTAATTGAAATTCAAGAGAAATGTGAAACTGATTGTGGATCAACACTAAATCTCTCTCCATCACCTCAGATCGAAAGGTCATAGGCGCAAATCCTGCATCCCTAGTTAAAGCCATCTCTTTGATAAAAAAAGAAAAAAGAAGAAGATAGAAGAAGATAGCCCAGAGAAAAAAAACCTATGATGGAAAACAAGGGGGCAAAACTCCTTGTCCTACCCAAGATTTATATATACATTTTAAATCAAAGAGATTTTCGAATTCTCCATCCTCTCAGAGCATTAAATGAAAAGAGCGTAAATCGATACAATCAGGACGCGTAGCAAGCGTTCCTTGGATACAAACACCATCACTGATACAATAATTAAAGTAGGTAGCTGCAATCATATTCTATCTCACTCTTGAAGGAATGTGTGGAGACGTACGGCAGCGTTCACCATGTGCTGGATGGTTTCGATCCCACTTCTTTTAGGTCCCTACAAGCTGAACCATAAGCGCTTCGAAAATGATAAAGCGTACCTTGCACTACTACAAAAATGGCCTATGACAGCACTTACTATGGCAGCGGTTTTCGAAATTGCTGTCATAGCTCCTACGTTAGCGATTTTTGTTAACTACTGTGATAGGTCAGACCTATGACAGCGATTTTTGTAACCGCTGCCATAGGTCCGATATATAGCAGCGGTTACAAAAAATCGCTACCGTAAGTCGGACTTATAGCAGCGGTTATAAAAAATCACTACCATAGGTCGATCTATAGCAGTGGTTCATTGTAACCACTGCTATAAGTCAGATCTATAACAGCGATTAGTAGGAACCGCTGCTATAATATGATTTATGGTAGCGATTAATTGTAACCACAGCCATATATATATATATTTTAAATATTATATAATTTTAAAATTTAATATCCATCTTCACCATTCATTATCTAAATAATTATCATTAGAGTATCATCGCAAAAGATCACCTCGATCCGATGGCCCTAGCTTTGTTGATCAAAAAAATTTGATTTCGACGATCACGAACGATGATACAATGATCTAATAGATGGAGATCTTCGATGGATCCAAAAACCTATAATGATGATCTCGGTGATATTTATAGCATACTATCAAAGTTTCACTTCAATCGGATATCATTATCTTGGTCAATTTAGTATAGGTTAGTTTCGACCGTTAAATGATAAACGAGTGATCAAAGGATCAAATGATGTCCAATTATAAGATAATTTTTTTATAAATGATCTTGGCTATTATTTTAATCATTTTTTATGATGGTGATTAAAAAATTTAACTCGTAAGATGAAGTACGTCTCCTGATATCGATTCTGAAACTTCACTGATTGTTATGCTCATGCTTTTGCAATATCTGCTTAATATGAATAATTTATATAAAAATAATTTAAATTTTACTATCATTACTGTATAAAATATTTAAAATTATAATAAAAATTATTTAACTAAAAAATTATCTTATAATCGAATGCCATTTAATCTTTTGATCGCTTGTTTCTAATTTAACGGTTGAAATCATTCCATACTAAATTAACCATGATAACGATATTTGATTGAAGTAAAACTTTGATAGTATACTACAAACATTATCGAGATCATCATTGTAGATTTTTGGATCCATCAGAGATCTCCATCTATCAGATCAATACATCATCATTCGTGATCATTGAAATCAAATTTTTCTGATCGATGAAACTAGGGCCATCGAATCGAGGCGATCTTTTATAATGATACTCTAATGATAATTATTTAGATAATTAATGATGAAGATGAGCATTAAATTTTAAAATTATATAATATTTAGAAAAAAATAAGAAAAAAATTATTTTCGAGAGAGGATGAGACAATAGAGAGCCAATAGTCGCGTAAAACAATTGAAGTATTATGCGCTTTACTAAGAAATAAAGAAACTATTCTCTCTCGATAGTAAGAACTTATTTCTGATCATGTAACATAGAGACTGGACTCAGGCACTTTGTTTATTTTGCAAGTAAAAAAATAGCAAACAAAAAAGATTTTAGTGACATCATATTTGAAGAATATTAGAAAGATCAGAGAAATAGTGAGCTCGTCACAAAAATCTCAATCTACCTTACCTTTATAATTATTGAAACATCATAGCCATCAAAAGCAAATTTTTTGAAATAAACTGCCTAGTCCCTCTAGACTCCTATGTAGGTCACCAATAGACTACCGACTCAATGGCTCTTGTCAAGAAATCTGACTACACAGACACAATTATACTTCCAAGAGGTCGCAATGACTCCCACAGGAGATTGATGCTGGTCTTTTCGAGCTTCTTGCCGTTAATTATCCATTCAAGCTTTTGAAGACTACCATAGATAGATAGCAGGAACGTAAGGGCTCCGTAACTCTCTCTAATATTATTTGATATGAACCTCCTACTAGTAGTAGAGTCGTCGCCAAAACCTGAGCGCGACACCCATTTGATATCATCATATAACACATCCGGAAGTCTATTGGAGCGTGGGATCTTGCATCGCGAAACAAATTGAGCTGCCCATCTTTTATTTATCAAAGAAAAAACTTCATTAATCCCCATTTAGCAGCTCCACTAAAACACTTGCTTTAACAAGCCTCGCTAATTTAGTTGCTCTTCATGTACAACTTTGGTAGAGTTTAAATTTTTTAATGAAATTCTGGATCGCCCAAATTGTTAAAATATAAGTAGACTGGATGACATTTAACAATATGATCGCAAAATTGGAAGGGGTGGAAAAGCAAGACAATCCACTATGAATAACTAGAAGTTGGTTCTTAATGTTTGACTGCAATAACTGATTTCTATTATTATAATATCAATTGGACCCTTAATTAGTCAGTTTACCTCTTATACAAGTGCATCTGCACATACACTTTGAACCATAAGAAATAGTTAATCAATCACCCTTTCATAAACTGCGCCAAAATAAATCACCTCTATTGATTACTCTTTTCTCTCCAGCACTGCCTCTCCTCACACACACCACATTCATTACATGCACCAAGTAATATATATCTAACAAATAATGTATCTTGGAAAGAATAAATAACCCAAGACATAAAAAACTTGGAGCAAAAAAACATGAAAGAAAAATATTTTATACATTACATGCGGTATATAGAAAAATACATTGTTCCATTGAATAGGATGCACGTACCATACACCTTTCTAAGCATATTTAATACCTATAATTTAATAATTTTATTTAAAATTCTTAAATAATAAAAATATTTTTTTATTTTTAAAAATTAAAAATCTTATGAATCATTATGATTTTGTTACGGTCTACAACTTTTTTTTCAAAAAAAATTATAAAAAATATTTCTTCAATCATTGACACAAGTTATAAATAATCTGTCTAATAAATACGCTTCCTTATGACGATCAATCATATTAAGAATATAAACTTTTATTTTCAAAAATACAAAAAATATGCACATACAAACATTCATACATTTAATAACATAGGAAAGTAATGCAACGGTTGGCCCTTCATGGAATGATTTAATTTTCTGCATTGCCGGTGTACAAAAATTACTCTTAATCATGGATCTAGTGCGTTTCCTTCTTGCGTGCCATTTTACCCAAATCTGGCCATCTAGTCATTCCCATATTATTTTGGCATTGTAATTAAACTCATAAGCAAAATAGTTATAAAAATTCTATAAGGCATATTATTGAATATCACAATTCGAATTGATGCCCTTGGAGTATATCATTTGCCCACGAACAACCTACGCAAACTTGCCTTCCGGCAGGGACCCAAGCGAAATCTGGCTTATTTACATCCAGTGCCCTATATCCACAGCGAGTCTATAGGGAGCCATAAGCCGCCCCACGAAGTCCACCAACCAGTATACTTTGAAAAAACGCACAAATTTCCCTGTAAACGTCAATGATAGGAACATTAAGGGAAAGTCATAGCACCTTGGCTCGGACAACAAGAAAACTTGCCTAGATTCCACATTCAGGCCACAACCAATAATTGTAATCCACACAATGTACTGGGAAGCATTTCATGGAAACACCAAATTCCAATAAATCAAAAGGGTCAAACAAGAATGGAACAGAAAGAAGAAAAAAAAACAAACAATGAGGGTCCTAGATTTTGGAAATAGTGATCGCATTAAGTTGCGATATCCCGAAATGGGGACGAAAGTAAAAAAATTACTAAAACTCAATACCATGTTGAAAACAAATGCGAAAGCATGGGTTCTACTAAGCCCACCAACACGAGTTTCAATTTTGCTTTCCGAACATAACCCACGCTTCTTCATGCGCACGCGCAGTTTAGAACAAGCAAGCTGAAAGGTTACCTTCATGAGTTTGCAAAAGCAAAGACTTGGTGAATTATAAAAACGCTTTTCCCAGAAACAATGTTTTAAGAACAAGTAAACTGCACCTCTAACATTTAACACATCAAACAGCACTCAAAGGCTAGTACTATGTCTAAGTGTCAAGGAAGCGTATTAGTAACCATACTCCGCTAGTATCAAGCTCGTATCAAGTTAGAGAACAGATCATATGAATTTTAAAAAAACACAGAAAACGCCAAAATTTCCCAGCATCTAAATTCAAAAGTGATGCAGGCAGTATACAGTCCCCACACGAACTGCCCATCATTCCAGAGACCTCGCAACTCAATAATTCATACGTCCCAGTCCAATCTAATAACTGGTTAAATATTGAAGCCAACTCAGAATGCTCTATAATAAAATATAGCTTTGTGAAAAAAAGTTACTTAGTGTGAGAAACATGATATTTAGAGCACCACTGTTTGCCATCTGCAAGATATCCGACGGAAATTGTGAATGGTATTTACGCTCTCGAGTTCTTCAATTGACATTCTAAATTGCACAAGGAGTCAAAAATCAGACCACTCTATAGAACCACCAAAATCTAATGTAATGCTCAAGAAAATGTGTGAGCATGCACTGATTTCATGAATGCTTAGAGATATATCTAAATTGAACCAATTCCAAATTGAACAAAATATTCATAAACTATTTTAGTTCCATCACCCAATTAGGTCCAATTGTTATGACATGGCATCATCATCGTCCTCATTGTGGTGCAGAAATCTGATCACGCCGAATCGAGCTGAAATCAAGAAGACAGTCGCCGCGGTAAATTGAGAGGTAACTCTAGCTAGTTCCACCACACTTCGTGGTGGGCTCCGTGCTAGGTAACCTGCATCTCGTGATCAAAGGTCAACAACTTCAAAACCAACAAATGGAGTGCTCCAGTTAGGATTAAGAGCAATTCGAGAAAAAGAGAAACAACTAGAGAAAAACGTGATATGAAGGATCCCAATTTTATCTAAGATCCGTAGCACCTGTAACGGACTGATATCACGACCGTAACCATCGGCAGTAGTACCCGCTCGGGTCACGTGCGAAGTTTGAGTAGAACACAGATTCCAGTATAATGGATCGCTCAGAACGGGCTCACTAACGTGGATTTTGCTGTAGATTAGGAGAGACATATCTCGTTGCTGTGTATGCTCACATAACTACTGTATGAATTTTAATAGGTCGAAGTTCGGAAGGAAGCTAGACAGCGGGTTATAGTCAACTTACCATGACCGATATCATCCCGGAAGGAGTTCAGACCTCCCTAAAGAAAATCTTTGACTATAGAAAAATTCCGAAAGAAAGTTTACAGTCCTGCTCTAATTAGAATCCGACTGTAAAGGAAGAAGATCCCGAAGGAGTGTACGGCTCGCATAAATAACAAATCCTCGATCGAAAGAAAAAATGCGGAAAGAAATTCGGCCTCCTGAAGGCCAATAACGACTGAAGGAGAGTCCGCAAGGATCGCAACTTTCTAAAGGAATCCGACCTGAGGAGAAATTCCGGAAAGAGCTCGCTTCCTGTACGGAATCCGACTGAAGGAGAGATCGGAAGAAAAGTTGACTCCGTAGGATCCGAACTGAATGAGAGGTCCGAAAGGAGTTCGCTCTGGACATCTGACTGAAGCAGAAATCCGGAAGAAGCCCGGCTCCTATAGGAATTCGACTGAAGAAGAGGTCTGGAGGAGTTCGCTTCTAAGCATCTGATTGAAGGAGAAATCCAAAGGAGCTCGCTCTTATAAGAATCCAGACTGAAGAGAAGGTTTCCGAAGGAGTTCAGCTCCTAAAGAACTTGCTGAAGGAGAAAGTCCAAAGGAGTTCGACTCTGAGGCCAATCTGAATGAAAAGAGAATTCGGAAAGAAGCTCGACTCCTCATAGGAATCCGAATGAAGGGAAATCCGAAGAGATGTCGACTTCCTTAGAAATCCGAGCTGAAGGAGAGTCCGAAGGGAAGTTCTGATTCCTATTAGGAATCCGACTGACAGGAGAAAGTCCAGAAAAGAGTCGGCACTTCTGAAGGCATCTGACACTGAAGGAGAAATCCAGAAAGAAGCTCGGCTCTCTCGTCAGGGAAGTCCAACTGAAAGAGAGGTTTCGGAAGGAGTTCCTCCTGAGCATCCTGCAGCTGAAAAGAAAATACACCATGAATGGGAAAGGTCGTGCTACCTCGTATTAGAGGAACCGACTGAAGAGCAAGACAGCGCCTTAATAGCGTACATATCAGTGAGATACTCCTGAACGTTTCATTTCCTCGAGTACTAATCGAGGTAGGAGCGTCCCAGAAAGGAAAGACTTCTGTAGTTTCATCTAGCTGCAAGTAAGACACACCGACTCTTACAGGTAGAGATTCGAGACAGTTAACTGTGAACTCTATATCAGAATACAATCTGACACCTGATCCGAGATATGTCAATTGATAGCCGAAGATCACGCCCTCCTGGAGGCAGTTATCTCAAATCGACGTTGATATATACTAGAATGAGCACCACGCCTCAGTCTCATTGTCGAATTATTCAGCTTCGAATGTGAGAAGATCGTAATGAGTGTATCGTGGATGTCATCCGATCTGTTCTAGAATCCATATCCGACATCAATGACTCGGAGAAACGTGAAGCTGAAGAAACTTTGCTCGAAATGCAAGTACTTGCACAGACTCTTTCTGAATTCGAAAAGAGAGCGCCGAGACACATACAGACTATGCATCTCGATAATGGACTCGACCTGCATAAAGAAGAGTGCCGAAGAAATGTCCTGACTCACTCCTAGACTAAAAACTGACTGAGAGAGCCGTAAAAGCGACGCACTCACCTACCAAGCTCAACGAACCACTGAGCAGAGATATATATTAATCGAAAGAGACGAACAACAGATCTCACTAGTGCTGAAGTGCCTGAAACCTCTTGGAGATGGAGAGTGCGCAGGCTAAAGGAGACCGCTGTCGATTCTCTCTAAGAATGCCTAAAATCTATCCTTGAGCCTCGATCATATTAGGGTAAGGTAAACTCGTCAAACCCTAGTTTCTGTCATATGATGTAATCATTCGATTCGAGTTCAATGTGAAAATCTAAATAGAAACTCTTTCTATTATTTCACTCTCCATGGCCATGGACTTCTAGACTTGATTCTCATGATTATCATAGGGTTGCTCTCTACCACCGAGGTAGATAGATTCCATCTTGATCCATCCAGTTCCTACAATGAACATGCTATAGCCAACATACACCTCAGGGTTCCATATGGCTAGGAGACGAGTAATGGTGTAGTTAAACTATAACACCCTCAAGGTGAACTCGATGCACCACTCAGGTCAAAGAACAACACTACTGCAGCATCGAGTCAGTCATTGACGAGAAGGTAGACTCCCTAATGACTACTCGAGGTGTCAGCTCAGACCTCATTCTCTAACGAGTATCTGTACTCTCCTGGTGTCTCCACACCATAGACTAAAGACTCATCTACTAAAGAGAAGCGATTGTACACCAACCTTTCGGATCAATCACCATCCTCATGATGATCCTATGGTCAGGAGCAATTTATGAGTTAATAATGATTATTCATGTCTTAAATTTTCAACTCTTGAAAATATGAATTATCATTGCCATTAACTCAAAGGATGTATCACAGACACTAAATACACATATATGATAGAAAATAACCCATTTATTGATTTTAGTCAAAATTATAATTTTGCCCCTAAAAATGTATTACAAGTGTCAGCCAATTCTGGCTTCTAGGGCACATATATCTAACACCTCTCTCACTGACTCGAAGGATAGTCCTGTATCTAGGGAACAAGCTCCCTCTGAAGTATCTCATCGGTGCTCGAGCCATCCTCTATGGAGCTTGACCTTATAATCCCGATACAACTCTCCGATCTTCTTCGGTCGGGCATCTTGAGCCCTCTCATGATCCGAAAAGTCATACCTTCTCTGCACAAATTTATCAAAAATCAGTTACAAAATTATTCTAATCAAACATATATAGTGTAAACATATAAAATGCATAAATATAACTAAGATGCGCGTACTTACTCATATCTCCTCCCATATCCAATCCTTGATGGCATCATCCATCAAATGCCAGTCTCTGGGCTCTATGAGAATGATGTCTGATTGCCTCACAAGCACTCTAAAAAAGGAATGCATCTCCTATGCGGTCTTTCTTACCGACCTTCCCTCCGGATCATACTGTACCATCGCCTGATGCTGACGGTTCCACACATGTGCCATACATGTGGGACCGTAAAATATCCGACTGAATGATACACCTACAATGCAAATATGTTATGCAAATATATAAGTGTATAAATACTATATAAAAAAATAAAGTTATGCTAATATAATAAAAACGTATACTTAGATACCTGCATAGTAGTATGTGCCTCAGATATGGACGACGGTAGAGGCTTAGCTGCCGATGGAGTAGATATCGTCGATGGAGTAGATGCCGATGATGGAGGTCCTTGAGCAGTCGATGTCGAGGTGAATGGAGTATGCTCTGACTGCTCCTCGAATGCTGAACTACGCGTAACCCATCAAGGGGTAGGGTTGAAAGCTAGATGGAGTTTCGGTGCCATCATGACCTACAATGTTAATGAACATTAATCAATATAACATCGTGACATATCAAATTCTATTCACTCGAAAGTCGAGCCGGCTTCATGCCTGAGACATCCGGCTAGGGTCCTCCCCCAGCTAGCTCGATCATAGCCCGAGTTGGCTTGGCTGCGTATCTGAGCCGGCTCGACTGTGTGCCATCCCCTCGATCACTTCCTCTCTCAATTTCTCTCGCCGACGATGGCGGTGAGGCCGAACCCCTCCCTCCTAACTTTTTCATCTCTCGATCTTCCTCTCTCCCTCTCTTGATCTCCCTCGCCAGCGAGGTCGGACCCCATCCCTCTCTCTCTCTCTCTCTCGATCTCCCTCATCAACAAGGTCAGATCCCATCCCTCCTAGTGATGCCGACGAGGTCGGACTCCCTTCCTCCCTCTCTCGCTCTCTCGATCTCCCACTCTCCCTCTCTCGATTTTCTTCGTCGGAGAGGCCGGACCCCCTCCCTCCCAATGATGGCGGCGAGGTCGGATTTCTTCCTTCCTCTCTCAAGTACAGACCTATTGGGTATTCGGGTTCAGATCCGGTATCAGTAATTAAAATTGGATCCAGATCTGAATATTCAGATTTTGATCCAAATTCAATCTATTGACAGATCTAGTCCACAGCTGCCGACATGGCACGGCCCAAGGTTGCCACCATGGTATAGCCCAAAAACTATGACATGCAGATAATTATAATATTTATAATAAATATTTATAATATTTATTATAAATATTTTATAAATTATTATAAATATACATGATTAATAAATAATATTATAAAATTTAAAAAATTTATACCTATGGCTATAGAGAGTGAGTCGCACTGAAAGCTCCGAGGGTCGCCGGCGATGACGTTAGAGGAGGACGACGGCACTAGAGGTAACCTACAAAACAAAAGCAAGATAGTGAGATAGAGAATAAAGAAAAAGAGGAAAGAGAAAAGAGAGAGCAGGGGTGGCCGAGGATGGGGGTCAGGAGGAGGGAGGCACAGTGACGAGGAGGCAGAAGGAGGCTTCGCACTCGACCGGAGGAGGGTCAGAATGATGTAGTGGTGGGGGAGTGGGGTTTCGCAGGTGCCGAAGGAGGGTGGAGGGGGGCTCACCAAAAGGGGGTTTACTTTCGCACCAGAGCCGGAGGAGGATAGAGTGTGGGGGAGGGGTTTCACAGGGGGCCGTCGGAGGGTCGAGGGTGGATGGGGGTTCGCCAAAGGAGATTTTCATAGGGGCCGAGGGAGGGTCGAGTGGAGGGATGGGGGGCCGGGTTGGGGTGATGGGTGGTGGGGTGGGGCGATCGGGATGGAGAGCCAGAGGAGGAGGGGGAACGAGGGGCAGCACCGACCGAGGGAGAAGGAGGGCGATGCCGACTAGGAGAAAGGAGGGGCGATGTCGGTCGAAGGAGAAGGAGCCTCACCGATGACGAAGAGGAGGGGGAAAGAGAGAGATCGAGCATGCATGGAGGAAAGAAAAAATTTAAAAATTTTAAACCTAACCTATGACAGCGGTTATCTAAAACGCTACCATAAATCTACTAGCGCAGCAGTTCTATAACCGCTATCGTAGATCTATAGCAGTGGTTTTTGATAACCGCTGCCATAAGGTT
>QRFJ01000798.1:175423-345298 GCA_006176705.1 Cocos nucifera | reverse complement strand
CCATCTTTCTTTCGATGAAAGGTGTGCTCTGAAAGGAGAGGGAGCTCAGCGCCAAATGGAGGATGCCCTGAGATCTTTAGCTTTGCTGGGGCACTATTTAGTCAATTTTGTTGGCGTCGTCCCTGGGGCTTCAACTTTAGAGCTGGCTGAAGCAAAGGAGGAGATAGACCGATTAAGGTACCACTTGGAGTAGGAGAAGGCCGCTAATGCCCATTTGGTTAAGAAAATCGACTGTTCCGAGAAGGCACTTTTCGAGGCTCAGAAAATGATCGATCGTTGAGATGTCAAGATAGAGTGGATCCGCAAAAGGAATGAAGTCCTTGAGAGGCATAGATCTGAGGTTGAACGGGACTGCCATCGAGCCCGTAATGACATCAGTCATCTGAGAAGGATGCTCGAAGGGAGAGGAGGTTCAGCATCCGACACTCATTCCTCGAGGGATTCCACTAGAAGATCAAAGAAAAGGTCTAGAACTTCAGACGAGAGACATCCTACAGAGGGAGTATCCCAAAGATCTAATGGTCCCTAGCTCGCGGCATAATTGTAATCCATGAGCCTTCAACCGAGACTAAGCTGCAAAAGGCTAATAAGCGGTTTGATCGGCTTTACCAAAATGGGGCTAACGTTGTGATCAAAGCTTGCAGACTAGGATTTTTCGTTGGCTTTAAGAGATGTAAGGAGATGGTCCAGGCTCCTCTTCCACTAGGTGATTTAGTCCACATCGAGTCTCTACGGGTGGATTCTCCTAATAACAATTTGAGGGGTAGTAATACACAATTGTCTTGATAAATTTGCGAATTCATCAGACATGCCCACGATAATGAACAAAGATGAATCCATCACGTAGATAGGAGAGGTTGGTGCTAGGGAGAGCCATTCTCGAGGCTGATCGTTGAAGGAATTATTTGAGATTGTATCTCCTCTTCATTTTCTTGTAAGCCAGTTTGGGCATTAAATAATACTGTAAATAAAGTTTATTTCTCTCTAAAGTTGTCGATCCTTTTCTTTGTTTTTTTTATATGCTTAATTATTGCTCCTAGCCAACACTACTACAAAAAAGGACTACGGTAGTGGTTCATAACCGCTGCCGTAGCCCAAAAAATTGCTGCCATAAGCTATGGCAGTGGTTTTCTAACCGCTGCTACTACGGCCATCGCCGTAGTTATATGACAATGATTGTTGCAGCGGTTGTTTGAACCGCTGTCATAGATAATCTATTACAGTGATTTATAAACCGTTGTAATAGATCGACCTATAGCAGCGGTTATGTAACCATTGCCATAGTTAATCTATAGCAGCAGTTACATAACCGCTGCCATAGATACTATGGCAGCGGTTACATAACCGCTGCCATAAGTATCTATAGCAGCGGTTTCTTAACCGCTACCATAGATCTAATGCAGCGGTTAATACTATTTACACCAATAACCTATGGCAGCGATTAGCATGGATATGGCAGTAGTTATAAAATTGCTATTGTAGATCTTGAATAATTAAAAAAATAAAATTTTTATTTTTTATATATTTTATCTAATAAATATAGATATATAATGCAAGAAAATATAATAAACACAAAAATTAGTCTGAAATGCTAAAATTTTATTATCGAATAAAATTTATTATAATAATTTTTTTAAAAAATAAAATACATCAAAAGTCTCTTAAATCTACATTATCGTCGTCATCACCAGGAGCCCAAGCTGAAGCCGAAGCCGAAGCTAGAGCTGGAATGCAGGCTAACATATCCTCGAAGCTCGTGACTCCAAAATATGTATTGAGCATCGACATCATATCTCTCATGATGCCCTCTAGATGAGATGTGTGCTCCTCAGCTCGATCTACCTGCATTGCAGCATGATCTGCCCGTGCCAACGCCTCCTCAAGCTCCTTCCGAATGACCATACTGAAAGTGTATGAGAAGACGCTCACCTCAAACCAGTAGCTCATCGGCGTGTGTCCGGGTCTGCATCGGATCCTCCTAAAGTGCACAAGCCCAAAGACCTAAGACAAATGGTCATGGGGCCCAGAGATATCTAGGCCCTCACTCACGAGCATATCTAACTGATCCTGTAATTATAAATTAAAATAAAATTTTATAAGAAATGCTATAATACTAATCATATATACTAATATATTTAATACTTATAAAAATACGTCCGATCGCTGCGTTCATCAGCCTGTCCGTCTTGTTCGTGCGGCTGGATCGAAAGATCTCGCTACGGCTAAGCATCACTCCATCTCTCATCAGCTATAACAAAAAATAAATTTATCAGAAAGATGATAAAAATATGAATTTAATTTATCTAGTAAGATTTAGAATTAATTACCTCTCTATGTACACGACTGGCCATAGACTCGCAGCCTAGAGTGTGCGTATACTCCTGGGCTGCACAGTTCTTCCGATTCTGACGAAAGGTAGCCTAACAAGTATTCAAATAAATAATAAATATTTAAAAAATATTTAAATAAAACTTGAGGCGTATTGAAAAATTCAAAAGTTAAAAATTTTACCTCGAACTCTTGGCTCCTCTAGTATCTAACCATCCTCTTGAAGGAAAATCCTGATTTTTCGGTCTAGGTTCGTTCAGATCTGATCAGATCAAGAGATATATTTCAAAAATTTTCTCTTTGATCTGTATCAGATCTAGAATATTTCAGATCTAATTAATATTATTTTAATAAATAAAATAAATAAAGATAAATTAAATCAAATTTAATTTACCTGATTTGGGTAAACCTATTATCCTATTGATGATCATGTATGCAGCGGAAGGTTCTGGATCTAGCCATGCAAGCGCCTGACCTCTACCGGTATCCACTCAGGCTGGATCTGGAGATCCTCTTCTTTTCTATCATGTCTCCAAAAATCAGATCTGGATCTAATCTGGAGGATCTTCAAAACTCCTTTTGAAGATCAGCAGTCGTCCTTTGCAGCAGCGTAGCCTTCTTGCTTTTGATCGCCTTTCTCTTGCTTGAATCGCACCAGCAAAAAATCCAAAACTCCTTTTGGACGTGGAGAGCAAGGGAAGAAGGTGGTTTGGCGTGGAGAAGGAGGGGAGAGGCAGCCTTGGGGCGTATGGAAACTCTTAGCTTCAATCTCATGTTAATCTAAGTTGGGTATAGGGTCTTATTTATAGACTAGCTGTGATCTAACTCCTCTTCTTTCCAACCAATCACAATCCTTTGTGAAATCAGATCTAAATCTGATTGGTGAAAATAGAGTCCCCTGGATTTATCCTTAGAGGGCGCCTAAGATCAGTCAAAGTTGGTTCTTAGAAGAACTCTAATTGGAATCCAAAAAGGAGATGGAGTCCTTGTCCAACAAGGACTCCTAGGCACCTCCAACTTGGGCACATGCCTAGGGTGGCGTGCGCCCTTCTCCTTGTCAAGTTCTGGTAGGGGGACAGGCCCCACCAGCTCTCCAATAGGTGCGTGATATGTGGTCAAAAGTCAAAGTGTCAATGGTCAATGTTTGACTAGTCAAAGATAGACCTTTGATCAAAGTCAAAGAACAAGAAATGGCAGGTGACCAAAAATGGTAGGTAATATCTTACAAAATAAGACAATCTTTTCTAACTTGGACATCCTTCAGTTAGACCATATGAAGGCCTCTGATTGAGCACAAACTTCTTTGGCTCAGATAGGATAACTTATTTATGATAGCAAAAGAAGAACGCTAGGTTCAATCGAGTGCTAGCACGATTTCCTTGAACTTAATTGAATCTCATTCAGATCAATTAAACTGGATCAGTTCAATTGATGATCACCAGATTCAAACCCTTATTTGTGTGACCCAGTTAGGTTCAGTTCTGTATGGTAATGGAATATGTCATGATCTCTATCATCGACATCATCGAAACTCCTTTCGATGGATCAAAACTCTTCTGATTCGAACAGCTAGAATGATTGATCATCTAAATCATTCTAATTGCTCCCAAAATCCACCAGTGACACCTAGCAGTATATGGTGGCAACCCATCAGAGCTGAATGCGAACCTCTTGGTGCAGCTACCTGTGTGATTCAGTCCTTCTATCTTGAGCCCCGATCAGATTAGGGTTAAGGTAAACTCGTCAAACCCTAGTTTCTGTCATATGATGTAATCATTCGATTCGAGTCCAATGTGAAAATCTAAATAGAAACTCTTTCTATTATTTCACTCTACCATGGCCATGGGCTTCTGAACTTGATTCTCATGATTATCATAGGGCTGCTCCTCTACCACCGAGGTAGATAGATTCCATCTTGATTCCATCCAGTTCCTACAATGAACATGCTATAGCCAACATACACCTCAGGGTTCCATATGGCTAGGAGACCGAGTAATGGTGTAGTCAAACTATAACACCCTCAAGATGAACTAACGATGCACCTTAGGTCAAAGAACCAAACACACTACTGCAGCATCGAGTCAGTCATTGACGAGAAGGTAGACTCCCTAATGACTACTCGAGGTGATCATGCTCAATGCCCTCATTCTCTAACGAGTATCTGTACTCTCACTCCGGTGTCTCCACACCATAGACTCAAGACTCATCTACTAAAGAGAAGCGATTGTACACCAACCTTCTGGATCAATCACCATCCTCGTGATGATCCTATGGTCAGGAGCAATTTATGAGTTAATAATGATTATTCATGTCTTAAATCCCAGCAAAGCTAAAGATCTCAGGGCATCCTCCATTTGGCGCTGAGCTCCCTCTCCTTTCAGAGCACACCTTTCATCGAAAGAAAGATGGCTCCATAAAAACTCCGCAACCACCCTTAGAGTTTCGATGATAGTTGGAGGAGAAGGCAGTGTTTGAGAAGTCTCCACCTGGGCTTTAACTGGAGGATGACTTATGGCGGGAATGGCCTCTGCGACCTCAGTGAACCCCTCCGATGCCTTAGGGTCAAACGTTCCTACGGTTCCCTCCATCTTTGTGGTGGTAACCTTCACAGGAACTTCAACAGGAGAAGCCAAAAGAGTTGTTTCTACCACAGGCTTCATCCTCGGATCCGCCAGCACAGTTATGACTTCCACCGATGGATTTATCGACTCAGTCCTAGATTTCAGCACAGCCACCAATGAATCGTCTGCGCGGAGAATATTCTTCTCCCCTTGGTCCACCATGCTAGAAGGAGGCGCGACTGGGAGAACGACATCTAGATCCCTAGTGGAAAGCCCCTTACAGACCTGAGACTGAGTGGAAGGAGTCCCAGTCTGTCTTCTTCGAATCGATAACCTCCATAGCTTTTTCGCTCGTGCAGGATCCATTCAGTCTCTAAGATCTGAAAAAAGAATTTCAAACAAAGGAGACGATAAATATTGCAGTCGTCGCCTTTTCGCCCTATGGATGTGCTTAAAAGGAGGAAGAAGATGAATGGATGCCCCTTTTTTAAATCATCTCCTCAAAAGGATTAATGGTCAAATAGACCCCTCGATCATAATTATTCGTGCACCACGAAATGACGTCATCGACTACTAATGCTAAAAACATCGTCGGAAATGAAGAGGCACATTGCTCAATCTGAAGTATCCTGAAAAAATAGTCCTTTCATCTCATCTTCAAACTTAGCCTAAGAGGATAGTATTATGGTGGTAATGTGAACTTCTCAGATCGAGTTGTCCGATGCCTGGATTACCTCTGATCGACACCAGAATATCAGTATTCTGAGGTCGAAATGCTTCATACACTCTCTTCCGATCCGCAAAATAATTCAAAGCACTTTGCAAATCCCAATAATTTCGTTTCAAGATAAATGGCGACACAGCTGTGATCTAACCATGATTAAGCTATTTTCCACTAAGCCGAAAATGATGGAAGTAAATAAAAAATTTCAATCATGCCAATGACAACTTTTATATCTTGAAAAACAGCCACGATCTTGGAACGACATGATTAGCGGAATGGCATAACAACCACGAAATCTCCTTCTACAAATAGAAAAAGTTTCAAGGACCTAGGTAAGCAAGAAATCCTTCTCAAAGAACTCATTGTTGCTTTTTCGTTACTTTATTTTGCAGATCATTCCAGCATCTTCTATGAGAAGTCGACTGCTCCACTTTCGAAGTAAATTATTTTAAGTTTTCAAAATCTCCTCTACGTGGAGTCCGAATGTTGTACTGTATGTACCATGCTGATAAACAAAATATGAGGATTGCCCGCCTCTCTCTTTTCCATCTCAAGTGATCTATTAGTATCTGGGAGGCTATCCTTCGGGCTTTGCTGCCTTTGCCAGCAATACCTGGTATAATAGAGGCTATGGGCACAAAACAGCAACTAGGAACAACCGGTCATAGAAGAACGGATAAATCCAGTTATCGCCCACTCATGTATGATGTATCTATGGCTTTACCTGTATTTTATTTTGGATCCTCCCGTCCTGCATATTATTAAAGATGATTTCTTTTTTGAAATCTCCTTTCCAATCACTTTTTGCACATTACCATATGAATCTCGGTGACCATCATTACTCATTGCACTTGCATGTAATTTTGATCAACTGATCAATGGTGCAGCTGCAAGTTTCATGTATGCTTTTGCATGCTACATTTTTCATTCTTTGAACCAGATGAAATTTTTAAGTGGGCTATAAGAATTCTTTAAAGCATCTTCATTTTTTACTTGGTAAACATACAACTGAACACCTTCATATCGCCTGCCAACGCTCATCTGCCATGTTGATTAATTTTGGATTAGTTTGATTATCTCAGTCATAATTCTTTTCTTTCTTTTTAAAAAAATTATGGAGATCATCATTCAATAGATATTGTTGTTTTCTGAGTTTCTTGTAAAACAGGCGTGCTTTCACTTCGAGAAAATTAATTAATCACTGAATGGACAAATAGGCAAAAAATTCAAGTGTAAGATTATTGCAATTACAAATATCTGACTGATGGCATCATGTCAGTCTTTCTGCAGCTAAACATGGTCATGTAGTCCTTTATTGTATTATAGTTTCATCCATCACCACAGCTCTATTTACCCCAATCAGCTCTCAATATTCATCCAAAGTATTAACTTTTCTGGTAGCCAAAATCAACTAACCAGGATAAATTAAATTATTGCTTGTTCAAATTCTAAGTGACAATAACAGTAATTTTATTGTATCAAAAAAAGTAACAATAAGTTATTGTGACACAACGACGCAGTTTGTTCTTGCATATCAAGCGAAACTATTGGTGTCCCATTGTTGAGGAACATATATAAAATATAATGGCTTAAGCTTTTAGGCTGAGTTGGGTTTCGATATGTATATCAAGTCATACTACGTTCTACTCTTGCTAATATTCCATCATATCTTTGATGAGTCCCTTAAAACCAAGGATTGTTGTAGTGGACTGCATCACCCTGTTGGTCATAGCTGTACCCTATAAACTACGAACCGAGATGGTTCATGGTCTTCACACGAAATAGGGCCAACATTTGTGTGAACTGGTCATTACCGGGCTGAACTACCTAGAACCACTCGATTGTGAGGGTTTTGGCTTGGTAAGGGCTTACTATGGACTCGATGAGTCCCTCCTCGATAATTGAGGGAGGAAAGGTCGCCACACCTTTTTCTCCATTTGTTTCACCTATGAGCAGTGCAAAAGAGGAGATATCAAGCCAAAATATTATGTTTTGGCATGATTTCGTGATTTGCATAGATATTATTTAAATTTACATGATGATATAACTTCTTATGTTTTACATTTATTTATTTTTTATTAAAAATATATTTTTGATAAAAAGGCAATAGAAAATAAATAGTATGTTGGATTCTAAAAAAATAGTATCACGTTTGGAATCTAACATGCTATCTACTATCTTTTTGATAGTACTTACATATTAATTGCTGCTTGTATAAAAGCCAAACTTTCAACTAATTCCTAGATTAATTAGGCTATTAGTACTTAATATGGATGAGAAAATATATATGATACTTCTATCAAAGACTACATTAGATAGAATTTAAATTTAATTTACAAAGTTTTACTCAACCTAAATATTAATATTAGTTTTAATAGAAATAATAATAATTTATTATTAATTCAAAATTTATGAAACTTTTGGAGCATGCATTATATTTTCTGATCGTTATGCAATTTAAATATTTTTAGAAAAGTTAAAAGATATTAATAGAATAAAAAATAAAAATTTAGAATTATGTAAGTATAGTTTATAAGTAATTCAGAGGCAAGTAACACTTTTTAGGATTTTTGAAATTTTTTAAATTTTTTGAGTAATTTTAAATTAGAAAATTAATTAATTCATAAGTTAAATAAAGAGAAAAGAAAAGAATGATATTGTATTTCTCATTATCAACTTCATGAATATAGCTCTATAAATATACAAAAGTATAAAGGCCACTTTGTTAGCTTTATAATTGTATCTAAACAAATATGGTAGCTATACAATTATATTTAACAATCACAATCAAGTAAATAAGGTAAATTTGATCTTGGAATTCCTGTAATGATGCGATCAAAACAGCTATGATATTTTATGAGTATAATAGGTAGAGCTGTCAAGATAGGCCATCCCGCTCTGATCCGCCCCGACCCATCCCGATCCACCTTTAAATGAGGTGGGATGGGCTGACCTGTTTAACTGACGGGTTGGAATTTTTCCAACCCGACCTGATCCATCATGGGTCGCGGGTTAAACGAGTTAAACCGTCAAAATTCTATATATATATATATATATATATAATGATAGAATTCTATGGAATCGAGCGGAAAGGTCGGGAGAGGATGGAGGGAGGAGAGGTAGTCGGGGTGAGGGGGATGATCGAGCGTTGGAGCCAAGGGAGGGGTGTGGGACGGAGGGGTTGAGTAGAGAAAGGGGCTGGGGACGAAGAGGGAGAAAAGCGGCCGAGAGGCCGGGGGATGGGTGGCAAGCAGGGAGGGTGGGGCAGTCAGAGGGAGAGGTAGCTTGGGGAGGGGGGTGGCAGGGGTGAGTGGGGAGGAGCATGCGGGTGGGGCAACGAGAGACGAGAGGGCAACTGGTAGGGGGTCGGTGCGATGAACGGGGAGGCCGAGGGTGGGGTGCAGTGATGGGAGGGGTGGCCTAAAGGGTGGCGGGGGTTGGGTGGTTGAGAGGGGAGGGTGGGGCACTGAGGAAGGGTTTGGGGGGGGGCGGTCGGTGGATGGCGGAACCGAGAAAGGATGGGGGGTGGACCGAGAGGCGGGGTGCCGGAGGGGGGCTGGCAGGGAGGGGCAGGGGTGGGGTTTGGTCGGGGTGGGTGGGGGTTAGGGGGTGGGGCGCGGGGCATTGTGGCCGAGACGAGAAGGGAGGAGGGTCAAACAAAAAAGGCAGGAGGTCAAAAAAAAAAGAAAAAAAGATGGGCCAACTTGTCCCGACCTGCTCTAAATCCGCAATCCAAATGGGACGGGCTATTTAACCTGCTTTTAGATGGGTTGCTAGAACATGAACCCAACCCACCCTATTTACATGGGGGTGGGCCAATCCGACGGGCCTAGCCCAAATTGACAACTTTAATAATAGACATGATATTTTGATCTTGACAACTCAAGATAATATTTTAACACTTTTTCTTAAGTTGGAGCATAGATATCAAACATTTCCAGCTTGGTAAATAAAGAAGAAAAATGTGTAGGCCTAAGAGCCTTAATAAGAATATCAACCAATTGATCCTCTGATATCGTGTGAGGAGTAACAAACTTTTCTGACAAAACAACATTCTGAATGAAGTGACAGTCAACCTTAATATACTTAGTCTGTTCATGAAAGATATGATTGTTTGCAATATATATAGCAGACTGATTATCACAATACATCACCATAGGCTCAGAACAAGATACATCAAGTTCTTCTAATAAAGAATTGACCCACATCATCTCATAAGCTGTGTGAGCCATCGCTCTATATTCAGCCTTAGTACTTGAATAGGCCACCACTAATATTTATTTTTTACTTTTTTATGTGATAAGACTTTCTTCAATAAAGATGCAAAAACCTAATGTAGATCTCCTGTTACTCACCAAGCCAGCATAGTCAGCATCAAAATAGGCTTTAATTTGTAAATGTCCATTTCTTTTATACAAAAGTCCTTACCTTAGGGCTCTTTTAATGTAATGCAAGATTTTTAATACAGCATTCCAATGACATACCTTAGGCTTCTGCATATACTGACTAACTACCCCCACTATAATGAAAATGTCAAGTCTTGTGATTGTCAAATAGACAAGCTTCCCCACTAGTCTATGGTATCAAGTGACATCCTTAAAATCATCTCTAAAATTATTAATCTCTGATAGTAATTGAGAATTAATAGGAGTAGAACTTGGTTTATAACCTAGTAAGCCTATCTCCATCAATAAATTAATGGCATATTTTCTTTGAGAAAGAAACACTCCTTACGATCTATATGCCACTTAAATTCTCAGGAAATATCAAGGTTGGCCCAAATTTTTTGTGACAAAATAATTTTCTAAGTATTTTTTGATCCGAACAAACTCATTATAATCACTACCTATTAGAAGAATATCATTCACATACACAATAAGAACAACCAATCCCAAGGATGTTTGCTTCACAAAAAATTAAGTGATCAAACTTGCTATAATGAAATCTAATTTTACCAACTACGTGGCAAAACTTGTCAAATCAAGCCCTTGGACTCTGCTTTCGATCATAGCTAGCTTTCTTTAAGTTGCATACTTTCTCCTCCTGAGCAACATAACTGCTTCATATATACAATCTCAGATAAATCTCCATATAAAAATGCATTACTTACATCCATCTAATGTAGTTTCCATCCTGATTAATTGTAATGAAGAAGAGAATTTGGATTGAGTTGAGACAAGCAACTGGAGAAGAAGTCTTAAAATAGTCAACACCATAGATTTGAGTGTATCCTTTAGCGACAAGATGAGCCTTAAAATACTCCATAGTGCCATCAGGTTGGTATTTGACCGTAAAGATCCATCGATATGTAATAAGATGAATATCGGCGATGGTGATACTAGCTCTCAAGTGCCATGACTAGCCATCTCTTAATCCATGGTCTGTCTCCATTTGGGATCAAACTAAGTCTCCTGGTAGGTCCTGAAAATAGATATGAAAAATAGAGATCCAACAAAAGATCAAAAAGAAGGTAGAAGACAATCAAAAGTCATGGAAGTAGATATTGGATGTAATGTATAAGATCGTGTACCTTTTTGTAATGCAATGGGCAAATCTGAATCTGTGAGATGGTCAGCAGGAATCTCAAACAGAGATGACATAGTCGGTGGTGGTAAAGATGGAGGAGCTATTTTTTGACGACTATAAACATGCAAAGATGGACAAGTAGAAGTACTAGAAGGTGGAGCTATGGGAGTACTAGGAGAAGGAGCAATAGGTGGTAGAGGAATACCATATGATTTGAAAGAGATGGGAAAGAATGGAGTGATCTCAAAGAATGAGACATCGGTACAGATAAAGTATCGTCTAGAAAGAGAATCATAATATCGATATCCTTTCTAAGTATGAGAATATCTCAGAAAGATACAACAAACAGATCGAGAAGACAACTAATTTCTGCCAGGTCTAAAGAGATGAACGAAATAGAGGCATCCAAACACTCCTAGGATGAGTGGGAAGGGATCCATAAAAAGATAGAGAATGAAAAATGGAGATTTTCAATCCAATATACTTGATAAGCCCTATTTATAAGATAACATGCTATAAGAACAGCATCACCATAGTAAGGTTTGGATACCTGCATGTGAAACATAAGACTCCGTGCCATATTTAAAAGATGTCTATGTTTTTTCTCAGTTACTCCATTCTATTAAGAGGTAGTGTAAGAACATGAGATTTGATGTATTATATTATGAGAAGCACAAAAATTTAAAAAACTATACTACATGTATTCAGAGATATTATCAGTATGAAGAACTTTAATAGATGTAGAAAACTGAGTTTTTATCTTATGATAAAAGTTTTGAAATATAGAAAAAACTTCAGACCGACACTTGAAGAGATACAACCAGGTCATCTTAGTATGGTTATCGATAAAAATCACATAATATTTAAAACCTAATTGGGTCAGGACAAAACTCGGCCCCAGATATCTAAATGGATTAACATAAGGGGAGAAGAACAACGCTTACTAATAGAAGAAAATGATAGATGATTTCCTAACTAACAAGCTTCATATTCAAGACTACCCGAAGATCTAGCAAGAAGATCAAGATTCTTCAGGACTTCTATAGATGGATGACCAAGATGACAATGCCACTGATAAGCTGAAATGGAAGATGACAACATCACATAAGCAGGAGATGAAGTACCAGCAAGGAAGTAAACTCCATCCACCTTAACATCGCCACCAATCGTCTTCCCTATGCTGAGATCCTAAAAGAGATAATGAGAAGGGTAAAACGTAACAAGTAGTTTAAGGATTTAATAAGGCATCCAATAGATAATAAATTCAAATGATATTTAAGATCATATAGAGCATTTATAAGAATGAGAGTAGAGAAAATCCTCACAGTACCATATTCAAGAGTAGGAACTGAAGTGGCATCCACGATAGTGACGGATAACACATGACACAATGAAGTGTTGTATGCAAAAAAAAGATCTCTATTACCTGTGATATAAAAAGCATCTAAATCTAATAACCAGGACATACCAAGAGTGACTGCAGTAGCCATCCCAAGAGTAGAAGGCACAACTGGAGAAGCTGAAGATGTGAAGGCACTAATGGATTGGAGAAATCGCTTGTAGTCAGCCTGTGAAATCAAAACTAGTCATCAGTGGCAGGAGAGGCACCAATGTCAGATGGAGCTATAGAGGATGCAGTACTAGCAAGATGAGAGGCAGGAGGCTTCCTATGAGATCTCACCATGTAGCGGAATGCTTGAGAGCAAAGAAGGTAATTGGCGCTATTAAATTTTACGTTGGTTTCTTAAGTCATTCGAGGAAGAAGCCATAGAGAAAATCTAGAACAAGAGAGAAGGACAGCAGCGGCAGCAGGAGGGAACAATGATGGCGGCGGCAAGGAGATGGTGAGATGGAAGGCAGCCTTGATTAGAAATAGGGTTAGGCTCTGATATGAAGTTAAATAGAGAGAAGAGAAATGAATGATATTGTATTCTCATTATCAACTTCATGAACATAGCTCTATAAATATACAAAAATAGAAGGCTCCTATGGTAGCTTTACAATTGTATCCAAATAAATATTGTAGCTATATAATTGTATCTAATAATCACAATCAAGTAAATAAGGTAAGTTTGACCATGGAATCCCTATAGTGATGCGGTCAAAATAGCTATGATATTTTACGATCATAATAGGTATGATATTTTGATCTTGATAACTCAAGATAATATTCTAACACCATAAAATGTTATAGATAATTCATAGATGCATAATGATAATTTACATAACTTTTTAACTTAGTAGAGACAATATATATATATAGGTCTATATGCACCACAATATGCATTTGAGATTGAAATGCCTCTAGCAAAACGTAGATCTAGAGTATTAGGACCCACTCTGCAATGACTTTGTATATGGCAAGGAGGATCCTATGTTAGGTTGGCTGGAAGGCCAATGAGCTTAGCTAGAGCTTTATAGATGAGGATCACCCCCTAGGCTAGCTAGTCTTATAGATGAGCAAGCTAGGATTGATGAACATAAAAAACTTGGTAGATCGATGTATGCCACATCCTCAGCCAACCGATGCCTAGTGGTAGCCACTACAAAGTTAATGGAGAAAGCTAGTTAAGGTCATAGTTTGATTTAGAATTAGAGACCTCCAGGCTGAGATTTGATAGAGATGTTGAGGAGAGATCATCATGATACCAGGGCCAATAAGGGCCACAAGGCCAGCCAGAATGGCAAAAGCCATTTAGGGTAGTCTACCTATTCGAGCCAATTAGAAAAGTTGATCGAGTGAGGTACGAAGCTAGTATCCTAGACATCCACTTAGGCAAACCAAAAGAAAGAAAACAAGGTATCAAACCCATTGGAGAGTGGATGAGGATCCAGTTCATAATTCAAAAACTATCTAGCCCTTTGATAGCATATTGCCCAAGTCTTTAATGACACAAGCAATGATGATAACTCTTCCTACGATGAACGGTTCAATGGTCACGTGGAGGCAATAGATAGGGAGGGGTTAACATGGAGTTCCCTTTGTTTACTCCATTTAGTAGGGACTCTTGGTTTGAATATGTGATGTAGGATAGGGAGTGCTAGCATAGGGCAAAGGAGGACACCATAATATATGGAAGAAGGGGAATGGGACTTGAAGGTTGTGGATGTTGTAACGAGGTGGTGCATCAAGTGGGAATCATGGACGTATCGGCATCACCGATGCTCGACTCAAAAATATCTTATTTTTACTCAAACCAAAATAGAAGAAGCTTAAATACCTTGAAAACAAATACCAAAAAATATATTTTTTGGAAACACTGGTATATTTCAGTATCATACCATATCGGTCACCTACATTTATCAGTACAGTGCCATCGAAACAAAAATATGGAAATGATCATGGATGAGTGTCCATATGAACTTCATTTGCATATGTAATTAATTGTAAATTCAATGACCTTTGCTTGTCCTCAATATTTGTAGTACTCATTCATCACCTTTGAAATTTCCATGGTATGGTACTTTCCACTTTTATAGTTCCATTTAATTGGTGATTGCTAAATGGATGAGTAACTTTTTTGGTATTTTTCTCTCATTAAAATATTTTATTTTGCTTTATTTTTTTTGTATAATTATATTTTAAATCTGCAAAAAGATTCTATTAAATCTTGTTAAAATACGATCTAAATGGTTGCAAATACAAAAAATCATTTTATAACTAGAGATAAGCAAAGTCTATGAAAAATGAAACTTGATTCTCCCGTCACGCGATGGCTATGCTTTACTTTGCCAAGCCAGTAGATCTTAGGTTCAGAATTCAGCAATATTGTTGCTGTTTTTATTTTCTGCATTCTCCTTTATCCCTTTATCTTCCTCATCTTTTGCATCACCGGTATTAGAGCTATTAGCTGTTTCAGTTTTTTTTTCAGTAGGCTTGCTTTGATGGCCATCAGCGTTGCTGTTAGCCTCACTTTGTGCTGGGTCTGATACAGCATTGACAGTCACTGTTTGCTCCATGACTCCATCTTGTCCTTCAGCATCACTCTTACTGTTGTCGATTGAGTCAGCAATGATTCTGCCTTCATCATCATCACTCTTATTCTCATCTCCAATTCCATGAGGGTCATCAGATTTTTCCTGTTTACCATCTGTGGATGTCATTTCCTGTTCATCTCCCATCTGTGCAGTTTCATCAAGACCGTCTTCTTCATGATCTTGCAAACCTTCACCACCTTCCGGTTTTTGTGTTTTCTCTTGTGAATCATCGGGCATTTCTACATTCCCAGAGTTGGAAACTGAATCCTGCTTTACATCATCTAATTCACTTTTATCACCAGCATCATGGCTAACTCCTATACCATCATTAACCTGCAACAATTCTTTGCTTTCCAAGTTTGTCTCTGAAATCTCATCGCCATGAGAATTTGTAACCGTTTCCATGCTTTCATGTTGTGGAAGAAGCATCTGTTGTTTACTCTTTGATGCATCGCCATCATCCCTTCCATCTCTTACTATTGAATTTCCCGTGACTCGAGAATTTTCAAGCATGTTGAGCTGACTGTCGCTAAAATCTGTGTTCTTTCTGTAAATTTCCTCTTTACCGGTATCTGCGCTCTCTTTCTTTCTTACTAGATTTCCATCATTTTGAGAGATCTCAAAGTGCATACTGTCATGCTTCTCCAATTCTTTTTCTTTAGAGACTCTCTGCCGTCTTCGACTCTTGGTTTTTGTCTTTCGACCATGTCTATGTCTCATTTTAGCATCCTCATTTTTTACTGCCACCTTCAGGCCTGCAGAAGTTAATTGCTGTTCATTTCCATTTTGTAGATTTTGAAGTTTTTCTGCATCCCCATTTTCAGGGACATGTTGTTCTTTACCTTCTATGTCATTTGAGTTCTCACCAGTTTTTCCATTGCCTGCACTGTGAATTTGTTTCCCATTTGTAGATTCCAACGACTGTTCTTTAGCCTCCTCATTGCTTCCTTGATCTGTTTCTTTGCTCTGCACAGAATCTTCACTCCCCTGAGAAACTTCAAGCTTCTCCAGCTGGTTATCTCCTGAAACTCCTGCATTTGGATCAACTTTACTTCCTGTTTCATTCTTTAAGCCTTCATCCTCTGGATTGGTTTGGAGTGTTACCCATGTTCCTTCTTTAGGAATATCTTTGTTTTGGTCGCTAGCCATTTCATTTCCAGTGTTGACTTGTTTTGTCTCTATCATGGTACTGTCACCTCCGGTAGTTGAACGTTCTTCCAATTGCACATCTTCAGAAGCCACACTCTCTTTCTTGTAGTCTGGAACATTGCCATTCCTGCCGACATTATTTGTTTCTGCAGCAGTGTTCTCAGATGGCTGTAGGCTTGAAAGATGATGCTTCATTTCTTCAATTTTGGCTTCTTTCTCTTTCAAAAGTTCTGTCAGATTTGTTATCTGAAGATTTGATGCAGTGGATTCTGCTGCCTTTTCTGCTAGTCCATTTATCTGGTTCTGTTTCTCCTCAAGAGCAGCTTCCGACTCTTTCTGTGTTCTTTTAAGGTAGGCAATTGTGCTTTCTGTTTCTATAAGCTTGTTATTAAGCTCAGCATTTTCACTTCTTAAAGAGATTGCGTTGGCTTTGAAGACCTCCAATTTCTCTCTTATTTCTATTTTGTTCTCTCTTTCTTTCTGTCCATCAACAAGACGAGTCAATGAATACAATTAATCTAGAGCTTCCATAAGTATAATAAATGAAAATATCAACCAATATAAATACTACTGGTTAATAATAGCAGAAATTTTTGAATTTCGATCTCTTCTGTCCTCTGTTTGTGTGTGCATGTATGTGTGTGTGTGTGTGTGAGAGAGAGAGAGAGAGAGAGAGATGTGTCTTTGGTTCAGATAGAAAGATCAGAAGACTGGACATGGTTTATTACAAATGTTTAGTTACATCTTTTTTGTTTTGGTAACCAAACTGGTTGTACTAGCTTTCCCATCAAGTTGAACAACTAGCAATATCTGAATCATGGTCATTACCCATTTTGCATTAGGATCCTTGCAGTTGCTTAACGATGATCTGTAGCCTCGAAACATTCCAATATTTATGAATGAACTGGTCCTTGTGCCTGTAGCTATGAGGTATATATCTGGTAAAACCATGCTTGTTCTGATTAACTATATAATTATAATGAAGTGATCATTCTTACTGCAAGTGCTTGTGCATGCACCTGCATTCCCCAAGTTACTAGATGCAAGGGGATTCTGGATGGATGTGATTTGGTATGTTGCTTCGTGCATTCTATTTGGGAACATAGACCCCAAAACCATGTTATAAGGAGATCATAATGTTCCCCATGTATCATTTGAGATGTGCATTTTCTCATGCAACCACTTACGCTGATTGGCTGATGACAATTATTGTTGATGGACCATGTACTTTACATCGTAGTTTTGTATATCATGTATCCATGCATATATCAAGATTTCTGATTTTGCGTAAGCAAGATTTATGAACTTTGATGTGCATTGCTATTGTTTAGATGAGTGCGTATCCATCGATGTGTCTGCTTACATTTTACAGAAACATTGAATGCAGATGAAGCCTCTTAATCTAGGATTTTCCATACTTTTATCGATTTGTTTCTTTCTTTCCCAAGCTCGGCTACTTTCTTTTTCTGGTCTTTTCTTAATTGAACCAGTGTTTTGAGACTATTGTATGTCAACACTCATGAATGCATCGTTTAGAAGAAGAATAGTGAAGATTAGAAAGAATAGACAAGGGACTTTATGGCTTTCTATGGTTTGACATGTGTATTGCATATTGCATGTGACAGGAAAAAATTAATCTCCCAAGTGGAGCTTCATGAATGCCATTTGGGAATTTGCTTTGCAGTAGAATAAATGTGCATAAAACTAGCTTTCAACGGTGTGAAAAGATTGATTGATTACTAATTTGTTTCCATTCTTTTGACTGGTTACTAATTATGTTTTTATTCTTTTGGTGAAAGAAGATCATAATCTCTACTTAGGCTAAATAATTGATGATTCAATTTGTAAGTTTTCTAATGTTAAAGACTTCTTATGTAATCGAATATTTCATAGTGAAAAAAAATGACCTTTCATTGTGTTGTTTTGACTTTAGTGGCATGTCAGATTCCTTGAGTCATAATGCAATTATAAAATATAGTTAGGTTTAATAGAACCCTCTCCCAGATATGCCTAACCCCCTTGGTGGAGGTGGGATTTGTCCTCGATAGAAGTACCATAGACTTTACCAGCTTACCTGGAAGCAGGTTTCTAAATAATTTATGACAGGAATTATATTTTTAGCATTTTTATTGTACTTACTGATAACAATAATTTTGCCAATGCATAAGTTTCTAAATTCCATTCTTAAATTTCCTCTTTATGGTAAGAATTATATTTTTAGCATTTTTATTGTAATTACTGGTAACTATAATTTTTCCAATGCCCAAGTTTCTAAATTTCATTCTTAAATTTCCTCTTTCTTACAGATGTAATTTCCTGAACTATTTTCGAAGCAGTTTTTTTGTAATCAACCTAATTATATCAATTCTTAAATTTTGAGTTTTGATTCCAGTCTTGTTATTTTCTGTATTTTTCTTTGATGTAATGACATAGGGGATTGGACTCCCTAATTCATAATGCAATTATGAGATATTCTTAGTTTTCGACATAGCATAGTCTTAATTAAGCCTGTCACCACCAAGTTCCTAATATAACATTATAAAGAATTTGCAGCAGGAAGTTTATTTTTTGCATTCTTATGTAATTACTGATTTTAATATTTATGCTACCATATAAGTTTCTAATCCCTAGTCTTTGATTTCCTCTATCCCATTGATGTAAACCTCCCGAAATATTTTTCTGAGCTTTCTTCTTTTTTGTAATTACTGATTTTTATCAATGCTTCAATTTTTTTTTTCCAGTCTAGCATTTTCTCTCTATTTTCAAATGATAAAATGCCAATGGCTTTTGTCACTAAAACCTGAGAGAACATAAGAGAACAAGCTTATTTTTGGTGTAAATGTACTGGTGGAAATCCAATATCAAGATTTCGGACCATGATGATGAAGAATTGCATGCATATTTTGAATGTTAAATGTTAATATATGTTAACAATCTAATTGAGAGTGCAACTAGTACAGATGTTAAGGTCATTGGTGATTATTACCAGTGGCCTGGTTTGACTTCCTCTCTCATCAGCTTTCGGCTGTGGATTCCTGATTTAAATAATTCAAGTTGACCTGATCTATTTTATAAACTGAGGATCAGATCTAGAAAAGATGTCAGTCAACTGTATTAGAATATCCTTTTTAATTTAGTTAGCCTTTAAGACTTTGTGCCACTCCTCAGAATATGTTAGTCCTAATGCTTTCAAATTATTTATAGAGTGGAATCAGAATGCAAACAATGATCGTAATTTGTTCTCTTAAGAACCATCTCAGCTGGAACAACATCATATTCTCTTTCATAAGAAATTGTAGAATTGAAATCTGAAATTGCCAATTGTCATTTTCAGTGTTATCTGCAAAACTCTGAACAGCTCTAGCACAATGAGACTAAAGTTTCAGTGCATAACGCATTTGTCTTTCTCAGCTATTCCAAATTTTGATTAGTACTCAATTTTTTTTACAAAACTAAACGCAAGTTTGAAGTCATGATCTATTTTACACTAGTACATTTTCAAATGAGATTAGGACAGATAGAGAAAAATTGGTGTTTCTTATAAGATCACAGTCATCATGATATATATATATATATATATATATATATATATATATATATATATATATATATATATATATATTTTCCTCTTTTGGTGGGAATGTGGGTACCTGTAAGAGAAGCTCAAGAGCAAGCAGCTGTTGATCTCGGTCTTGGAGGAGGAGGCTGAAGACACGCCTCTCCCTCATCTTGTGGAGCAGGACAACGCTGAGCACCGCCGCACCAAGTGCCAGCAGCAGCAGCATTCCGTATGGCCTCTTCCTGTTGTTGCCTGCCATCTTCTTGGTCTTGAACCTGAACTTGGATTCCAATCTCATAACCCCTTCACTTCCCTTCCCTCCCTTTCTAATTTTTACTCTAAATACAGGCTTTAAGGAAGATGGTTTCTTCTTTTAAAGTTGCAGCAAGCTCAAGGAAAGGAGGGTGCTTTTTGTTCGCTTTGTAGCTAGAACAAGAGTTCTTTCACCTAGGACGGAGAAAGGTCCAAGCGCTGGATAGGTTGGGGGGTATGATTTAGACACCTATTTCTTATATACAAGTATAAAAATTGGTCAATGGGGGCTCGCTCTCTTAATTGTTGTCTACTGACTACCAGCGAGGTGATTAGGTAAATTATATGCAATGTTTTCCAAGGTGGGTAGATCTTGAAAGTTTAACTATCAAACCAGTTTATCTATTATTTGGAGGATCTCCTAATTATGTGGTGTTGGCTTTTCTAAATCCTTGTTTCCGATCCCTTTTATTTGGGACAATTCCTGATGTTATGTCAAATTTTTTCATAAATCTTTTCGCAATATCTATTAATGTTATATTAGATCTCTCTTTCTTTCTTGTAATACTTTTTTTTTTTAAAAAAAAAAGAGTTAATAGCAGCAAATTTATTAATTCTCCATCACTTATGCTCAAACTTGGTGCAATTTCCAGGGCATGTACTCATTTTTCAATCTTTTATTTTTCAATTTCACCACAAATCTATCTTACTATTTATATTTCTACTATAATTAACTTGTTTTCTTGAACTTTCTATTGCCTATTATAGATGTAAAAATTATAGTTGAGCATGTTAAGTATTACACTAGTAGGATATAAAAATATACGGTGGTAGGCTTATTTACTGTTTTGTAGATGTAATGATTTAGGTGAGTGGTCCTTGATGGAAGATCATGATATGAAAATAAGGCTAATTGAACCATGGTTACATGATAATTGAACCATGGAAAACTGAATAAATCACACTTTTTGTATCCAATGAGTCCATATACATGCGCATGCATGCATGCATATCTGCTGTTGATTAATGATTTTAAGAACATAAGTAAACATATTTATATGCATGGACACTCAAGAGTCCTGCATCTCTAATTTAGTGTCCACATACAACCAATATATCAATTTAATAATTAAATAAAAATAAGAGGCACTTTTGAATATTAGAAGGGACTAATCCCCTACCTTCTACCCCATACCTTAGAGAGGGGCTCAAAGTAGAATCGAACCTGTATCCCTTCACCCGAGTAGCAAGGGTGGCACCACCTAAGAGCGGTGTGTCTATTATTAAATACTATCTGGATGTTGACATTTAAGTGCTAGAAAGTAGCAATCACCAGAACTCCTTTAATGCATGATGCAAGTTAGAAAAATTGGGTAAGAATGGATTGAAAGGATTAGAAATAGAAGCCCCAATTCTTTACATTCCATTTGCATCATTATGTTTTCACTCTACATACGCGAAAGACAAACTTGCTTTAGATAACAAAATCTGAAAGAATATGGTATGGAAATGGACTACAGTTAATTTGAATCAAATGGCTTAGATCAAGTTTCGAGTAACTTGTTGAGTTGACCAAGACAATACGAGTTTTATACAGTCGAGTCTCCTACTGAGTCAGCCCGAGAACTTGTGGAGTTGAATATGGCCAAGTTTCAACTCAACTCGTTGTGTTGGAGTAATTTCGATGAGTTTATAAAAAAGAAAACTAATGAGAGCTGCTAATGCGTCCAAACGATCACATCAAGTCAAGTAAATGCTTCCGAAGAATTCAGGACCTCTTGCATATGCGTGAAGCCCGAGATAGAACGCATTGGGAAGCTAATCAGCTCAAACTTCGAAGGAGAGTGTGGCAGGGCAAATTGCTGCCGCCCGAATAACATATGCGTGTTGGTTTTAAAAGAACTTTGCATTTTTTAAGGCGCAAGTTTATGTCTCAAGTCCCAAAAGTCAGACGCTTAGAAATCCGAACACCAAATTAATTATCTAAAGATAAAAAATTAGACCAAGAAAGTTAGAGGAAAGGGATGGCTGGCCACTCGTTCATTGGCCTCCTTGGCTCTGTTTTGGGTCCTCAACTTAAGATTTAGCATGTTGGATGGCAATAGAATATGGAGATGTTATTTGTGTCCACGTTGGCTATACGTGCATACGAATCTATGTTTCTGTTTTCTAAATTTGATGGGAAATGGTAAGCGTTATTCTGTAAAGTATAATTAAATAATTCCACAGTGCTTCGAAGAGGTTTTAGGGTGAGATATTGATTCCATGCATCGTCGCTAGTCTGCTGGATTTTCCGAAAACTCTGATTTAAATGCATAAAAAGTTTTGGCATTCGTATTGCTATCAGAATCCTTACATAGAATTCAAGACGTATGGTTAAGGGGAGTTGGATTTTGGAATGAAAAGGGGGGAGACCCATGTCTATTCTAATTTGATAAGGGATGCGTATATACCGATATTCCAAAACTCAATTCATACTTTTTATTCAAATTTTATTTCAATTTGATTCCAATTCCAATTCTGATGGTCATAGAAAACCATGCAAAATCTCCTCAAATTCTTTACAAATATAACATGCATAAGTTCATTTATCAACTGAACATTTTTTAAAAAAAGAGTGTAGAAAAAAAAAGCAAGTGACATCATGGAGAGTTCATGAAATATATTCATTTAGTGTTTCATAAAACTTTGTTATCAAAAAAGCATCCAGTCAGCCCGTGTTGGATTGATCAAATACACATTCTTTACTAATATAACATCTAGAGAAAAACCTTTTCGTTTATTATTTCCATCAAAAGCAAGGAATAATCTTTGAATTTTCTAATCAAAATTAGTCAAACCTTTACACAGCTAGTATTTTGTCATTAACACTTCATCTTTTTCTCCCCTCCTCTAATCTTCGCTGATGAGGCCTTCATTTGGTGATTAGAGGAGGAAGTTGCACATTAAATGTATAGTTGAGAGATTTCTTTTATGACATGGCTTATTCTAGTATGATCTTGGGTCTGGCATTGACATCATTTATTGATAAACGGGTGGTACGCATGATCTGGCTCGAGTTCCAGAGTGTCCACTAAATTTCCAAACCCTCAAGGGTTGAGGACCATGGGATAAATATGTTGACCCGAAAACGTTGGGCATAATCTGCGTTAAACATGCCGTTAAAAGATGAGGACCGTTCCGGGTCTTTATGAATCCAATTTCTCTCTGGTAAGATATCTAAGGGTGCATTTGATTAGTCCTTAAAAAAACATTTTTATTTTTTTATTTTTAAAAAATAAAAATTAAAAAGTAGCATTTGATAATAATTTAAAAAATAAAAATTAAAAATATTTACTTTACGTGGAAAGCAAATTTTAGAAAGATAATTTTTTTTTTTTTATTTTTGCTTCTTCTCAACTTACCTCAACTCATCCTGCACGCCGCCTCCACCTACCCCTCCCCCTCCCTTTGGTTCTCTGCCTGCTTGGCCAGCGAGTGTCGTCGATCGATGGGGCTCCGACCTCTGCTGTCCAAGTGCGCCTCTTCAACCTCCGCAATAGCTTCTACTTGGAGGCATACCAGGATGCCATCAATAAGAGCGACATCCCCAACCTCTCCCTCGACAATACCGTCGGACGCGACTCCCTCGTCTACCGCTTCTACATCGCCCTCAGCTCCTACCAGGTAGCTTGTCCCTCTCTTTCCTCCAGATCCTTGATCTCTTGCTTCCTTTATTCTTCTTTGATTCCTAGGATCTATCATTCCTCTATAGCTCGTGATCAGCGAGATTGATTCCTCGGCCTCCACTGTCCTCCAGGCCATCAAGTTGCTTGCTCTCTACCACACCGGAGATAAGATTGGTTTTTCTGGTACCCAAACTGAATCTAATTGGACTTTCTTTTAGGTCTGTTGGTTTAATTTGTTTGGATCTAGAGCAGTGAAACCCAAACCGTTTGATTTGTCATGGATTTATTTTTTCCTGCTATTTCTTGTGATATGATATAAAATTCTCGTCCAAGACATGATTTTGGTTGTTAGGATTGAAAGACTTTGAGTATGTTTCTTTGGAGTTTCTTTGTTCAGATCAGATATTATATTTTCATGTCTATGATGGTGAGCATAATATGCTTTCTTATTGTTTAAAGAAAAGTCTGACTCACTTTAAATTCATAATATTTCTTATCATTTCATTGTAGCCATCATAAATTATAAAAGGCTTGCTTGCTGCTGCTGGCTTCATCTTCTGATCCAATTGAAGATTTTCTATTATATTATCCTAGCAAATTTGTTCCTTTGTATCTGTTGGAAATACTCATGCATGCATGAGCCAATGGGTGCTGCATTAGAAATGCTACAAAGTCATGTGGGAATTTTTTATGCCAATAATGTATTTTATGGTTGCATTTGGTGCATTACCAGATAGTGGTAATCTAGATTATCTAGTAATCTATATTACTTGCAATCTAGATAGATTATCAGTAACGATGATTTTTATGTTTGGTACACATAGGTAATATTATAGTAAAATTACTGAAAATCTTGATTGACATGTTTGGTATGATAATAAAATTACTGATAATATAACATCAAATTTTTAAAATATTCTCAAATTAAATTTATTAAAAATAATATCCCATGCATAAAATATAAAATATAATATATAATATCATATATTATAATATATTATATATAATATATTATATTCAAATATATATTTATATTTATAATGTATATTATAATATATAATAATTATAATATAATATAATATAATATAATATAATATTATAATATAACATATTATTATATTATTATTATAATAATATTATTATATTATAGATACTATGTTTATAATATATATATATATATATAATATTATATATTTATAATATCTATTATTATAATATTATATTATACTATATTATATTATATTATTCTAATATTATTATAATATATTATAATATGTTATTATTATATTATCATATAATATTAAATTATAAAATAATAATATTATTATAATATATTATTATATTTTAATATTATTATATTATATTATATATACTTTTTGAATGAGGGTATTTTCATCCAAACTTATCATTATCAGATTACCAAATATTTGGTAATCTGGATAACCACCCATCTTATTGGTAATCCAGATTATCTCATGTCCGAATTATCTGACAATCCGGATTACCAACCTAAAAGGTATACCAAACATGATAATTTGATGAAATTTTTTTAAATTATCAGCAATCTGGATAGATTGCTGGCTATCAAACTCAACCTATGAGTGTAGTGGTCATTCATTTGGGCATATTGTCTATATACAAACTGTGCAGTCCCAGGTGAGAGAAGCTCGGTGTAAGGGGTGTGGATATTGTTTGATGAGGTTTGTTTATAGAGGACACTTTGAAGCTTTTATGGCAGAAGAGATGTTTTTTGATTGCAGAATGGCTGTAAAGGCCATTGGTACAAGCTTACAACCTTACATAATGAGTCCTCGATGTATCAGGAATCAAAATTATCCATAAGCACCCCATGATATATAATCATTCAAAACCCAATTAATCCTAGATGAGCCACAACATTGTCCTAACCAAGTATGCCTCATTGGTTGACTAGACTTAGATGTAGCAGGAGACTAAGCATTAACTATCATTTCTATCTTTTTGCCTTGCTTCCCTGTATTCCATGGGTCTTTTGCTTGTATATAACTAGTCCTATTTTAAGGCAAATAAAATAAACTCATTGATGTAGTAATAAAATATGTAGACAAACATACTGATTTCATCAATCTCACAGTTCTATATTTTTTTATAGAAGGCAGTTCTATATTTGGATATCTTTCTGTTTATACGAGTAGATGATTGATCTAATATTGATTTGGGTTTTGCACATCTTTCTAAAGTCATATATAATCTTCAAACTATTGGTTCTGATAATCTAGATATGTTGGTTCCGCATTAAGAGATGAGGTTAATATGACATATGTGCTAGTTCTTAAGCTTTAAATGTTATTGAGACTTTATATATGTTAAGCTTTAAATGATAATGTTGTGTTGTGGCAGGTTGGTCCTGCAATAAGCTAAATACTATCATCCCTCCATGCAACTCATTTGGCATCAAACAAAAGTAAGTTCAAGCTTTAAGTAATAATTGACCATATGATAAGACTCAAACCAAGGGTTGAATCTAGATGGAGTTTGATTTAAAGTTTCACTAAGGGCTGAATTTGTTACTTGCTATTATGTAATTGATATAAATTAAGTAAATTTTATTATTATTATTAGTTATATAGTTACTTAAGATTATTAATTATACAGTGATAAGTTTTAGAGTTTCATCGTTCATTAATTTTAAAGATACTGCAGTATCTTCTGCAAATTGGATAGTAGAACAGAAAAATATATTCATAGATTTAATGATGAAGCAAGTTCAGAAAGAGAATAGGTTAACCACAATATTTATAAAAAAATTTTGGAAGAAAATATGTGCCCAATTTTATATAAAAACTGAAAAGAAGTATGAGTTGAAATAATTCTAAAATAAGTTCAATCAACTAAAGAAGCGCTATAGAGTTTTTACTAACTTAAAGAAGTTACCAATCGGGTTTGGATGGGATCCAGTTTTGGAAACTGCTATTAGCTCCTAATGATGTCTGAAAAAGTTATATTACTGTAAGCAACCATTTGTTTTCCCTTTTTTCGATACTTTTTTTATAATTTATTACATTTTTACTCAATTAATTCAATCTTGTATGTCTCACATATAAATTTATTATTATAGGTTTATCTAGAAGTAAAGAGATTTCGAACTTCCACTTGTCTTAAATATGAAGAGCTCATAATAATATTTGGGGACACTACTACTACTGATAAAGAGGCGATGGCAAGCATCCAAGATGTGTCAAATAGTAGTGATTCTTAAGATAATGAGCTTTTTCTTGGTGATATTAGTATATGTTGTAACAAGACGTCAAATAAGAGGGAAATCAAAGAGAAATAAAGATTAATGTAAACACAAGATTTACGTGGAAAATCCCCTAAACTTAGAGAAAAAAAATCACGGGCGGAGATGGATAGAAATTTTTATACTCTTCAACTTGAAGATTAAAGAGTATAAGATAAAAAATCCTAGAAAAGCACTCACGTCTCCACAGGCAACATATCTCTCCAAAACAGGTATATAGAGATATAAATAAAATCGAATTGGATCCGTATGGATAGTGCTAATCTAAATGCAAGACATCTCTACAGTATAGATGGAGGGCCTAGTGGTTCAAGAAACCATCGTCGTCTAAGAAATCCAATCCATAGTGAGAGTATCCATCATGTGAGAAGTCAATCAAGAGTTTAAGAGTTCGCGGATGCCATCAGATCCCTAGCAGAGGCTAACCAGATGAGGAACAATATAATGATGCAAGAACATACAGTTGTAACTTTGAGTTCTGGATAGTACTTAATTGCAAATTGCATTAAAGTTCTTGAAAGTTTTGAAGGAGTGACTATGCCTACATATTTGAAGGCAATTAAGAAGTTGCAAGACGAGATGGAGGAAAACATTTATTGAGATGTCAAGCGCATGTAGGTTGGGGTAGTTGGCAAGTTTGTAGGATGTTCATGTGGCTTTTCATTGTTTAGATGGACTTTAAGTATTAGAATATTATATCAGAAGTTATGTATGTGCATATTATACTTTGTTTGGATTGATAATCCATCATCTTTTAAACTTTATGCTATGAATTTATGATGTTATGAAGATTATGTATCACTTGAATTGTTCTATGCTAATATTTGTGTTCTTATTTTCTCTCATTCTAACAGGATATGAACAGTGATGTAGAAATGAAGATCGACTCAGAAGTTGAAAAGAATTTAAATACTTCTAATTCTAGTGATGGAGAGAAAATAAAGAAATTTTGTTTATTTGATGAAAAGAAAGATGATGCTATAGAGCTTATTGTTACAGCAATAGTTGAGGAGTACTATAATTTGTATCTACGCAAGCAACTATATAGAAATGATAATTTGATCGGTGCTAAATATGTTATGGGGATAATTTTTGGAAATCTAGATAGGTGTCCAAATTTAATTAAGATGGACAGTTGTGTATTCCTTAACTTTTGCTCTAACTTGAGATTAAGAAATCTATTACATGATTCTCGATTTGTTGGAAAATGTTGCTATATTCTTGATGATAATTGGTCAAAGAGAGTCAAATTGAATGGTGGCAGATCATTTTCAGCATTCTGGATAGATAATTAGTCATAATTTTTGGAAAGATACTAAAGACAATTTTTTGATATACAAAGGAGCTTATAGTGCCACCTTCTTTTGCTGAAACTCCTCCAGAAATTCGCTATAATCCTAAATACTAAAGATAGTTGTTCGATATGCAAGGGTTCTTTATTGAGTATGCAGATGAAAATATTATTGTTAAAGATGAGATTGACGCCCCTTGCCAAACTACTATAAGTATTGATAGGACTGCTAACTTTTGACGAGAGATGGATGTAATTAAAGATAGAATTGCTAATTGATTAGCTCGAGAATATGGTTTGATTTAGTGATTTGAATCTTATTTTTTAATATATAAAATAATAGCAAAATATTATGTACTTACCAAACATGCCTTTTTTTTCCTTTTTTGCCTTTTGCTTTATAGCAATTAGTTACCAAACATATCAAAAATTAAAAAAAATAGAAAATAAAAATCAAAAATCAAAAAATGTAACCAAATGCATCCTAAGTTTCTTTGGTTATTGGCTTGTTTAGTGGTAATTTTGTTTTGTGACATTAACCACATAGGGCTTCGCGCTCTGCTTTGACTTCTTATTCAAGAGTTTGTGAATATTGCATAAAAATTCATTGAATTATTAATTTTTTAAATAAAAGTAGATTTTTTTTAAAAAAATATATATGTTAAGGATCATGTCACGCCTTCGATCCGAGATCATAAATTAGGGGTCATAACAACTACCGCATACTCATGGGAAATTCTTTCCATAAGCATGCAAGATATCTCATCATGATATCATAAAGTAATATTGGAATAAAATTTAAATAATTAATATTCAACTTTAATTTAAATAACTAAATCAAATATCTTATAAAATAATATTTCATAGTTTTCTATCAATTTTAATAAATTTTAATTTAAAATAAAGATATTAAATTCTGCTTCTAATTCATTCTTCTATATTGAATTCTCAAGTCATGTTAGTGCTCTGAACATGTAAAAATAGTAAAATATAGAGTAATGAATTAGACAGCTTAGTAAGTAATATATCCTTTGGCTAGATAAATCAAGCAATAATGATATGCTGAAAAATAAATATATAATATGCATCAATTCAAATATAAAACACTAATCAAAATAACATCCATATGAATTTATTTTTTTCAAAATTTATTTTTAAATTTATTTATATTTATAAATTAATTTATTTCAAAACATCTAGTTCACCTCGATAGCCATGAACTATGACCACACTTATATCCTATGTCTAGGCTAGATGTGCTCAGAATAAACATAATGCCAACGTATAACCCTTACTGGTATGGTGTCGATATACCAGCGCAAAATCCTCTTTGGCAAGGCATTGATGTACCAATGCACAACCCCCATAGGTAGCATGTTAACATACCTTCATACAATCTCTACTAGTAGAATATCGATATACCAGCACACAATCCTACTAACAGGATATTGATATGCCAACATATAATCCCTATTGGCAGGATTTCGATACATAGTCAGAGTGCAAGTCAAAATCTATCTTGAATCAAATATCTTTTTCAATAAAATTATTTTTATATTTCAATCAAACAATACACAACAATTTGGAATCAAAATCTATCGATTACAATTCCATAACAGAATTAATACATTTGGTAATGCATCAAAAATTATTCTACAGTGAAATAAATTTAACAAATAAATATCATACTTTATATTCATAAATCATAAATAATATAACTCAAAATTTAATAATATAAATACTATACAACTAGTCGGTAAATTTAGAAAAAGAGTCACATCACTTATCTCATCAGGACCAATTAACAAGTTAAATTAATTCTAAGAATCTTTCTTAGAGTCTATTATGATTACATTGGAAATATATGCATCTTATTGCATAAGAGCGTGGACCCTTCCTTAAGTTTCAAACTTCCATCTTTGTGTTGTTCATCTATCAGGATAGGCCAATTCTTTATTTTTTATAGACAATCAACTATTTTATGGCCTTTCTAACTATAACCAAAGTATGTATCAATATTTCATTGACAATCACTTACTGCATGATTTCTAGCACATTAAGAACACTTAATGTCATCAATCATTCTAGAGTTGTCATTCACTAACCTCTTATTCAAATCCCTAGTATTTTTATTATTCTATTCTTAGGATTGACCTATTTCTTTTCTTTTGATTTCTTTCCCTTTCTGCATATTCAGCTTTAACTTTTCTTTCAATCAATACTTTATTCACCATATATGCATAAATAATTAATTTATATGGCACCACTTATTTTCTAATTTCTGTCATTAGATCCATCTCAAATTTATACGTTTGTCATGCTCATCTTTGATCAACCTTTGAATAAACTTGGCAAGCTCTATAAATTTAGCTTCATATTCTGTAAATATCATTTTTATTTTATTTTAAATAAATAAATTTTTATTTTTATTTTTTATATCCTCATACTTTGAAAAAAATATTGGTCATAAAATATCATTTAGAATCTTTCCTAGATAAGTAGTTTTCCATCTTATTCATATTTATATTACAGTCTTTGCCACCAATTATATGCCTCACCTTGCAACATGAATGATCCATACAAGATCCATCATCACAATACCTCATAACAACAAATGCTTTTTCCATCTCCATAAGTTAATTCTCAGCTTTCAAAGGTACCATTGTCTCCTTGAAAGTCAATGGAGACAACTTAAATCTATAATATTACTTTGATACTCTGATTGCCCTCTACGTTCTTATGATGGCAGTGTTTGTTATTGCACTTGCTGTTGTTGCAAATTGCGATTGCACCAAACTAACTAAGGTCTGCATTATTTAGACCATTCTTAGTTCTAACTATCCATCTAGGTGTTTCTGATAGAATCAATGACTCCTTTCTGCTGAGGGATGCCACTAACCTGCTGAGGAGTACCGCCATCCCATTGGTTTGAAGTCTCTTTAGTAGTACCTTGAGCAATCCTTTTTATCTAATGTGGAGCTATCTTACATAGGGCTGGCAAATTCTCGAATTCCTGAATTTTCTATGTTTGTTATTGAATACTAACATTTGTTTGCTTGGCATTAGGATTTATAACATTTTATTTTAAATGTTTGAATCTATTTCCTTCTAACATGTTCTCAGTTCATTTGATAGTTTGACTCATCTTTCTTTCTAAATTTTTACTTCAATCTTTTTCCCAAGTAATGAAGGTGTTGGTGTTGCAGCGATTCCTCTTTCTATCATTATTCTTTATTCTTTTTCTTCTCTTTTTAGACAAAATATAGTCATTGCACCCTAGAAAATTATCAATATTACTCTACAAATGGAAGTCTTTGTTTCTCTTGCAACAACCTTATTGGGTTTGCTGGTTTCTATAATGCTATTCTCCTTTTGGATTGATTAGGGTTTTCATATTATTCAAATTTTTTTGTTAAATTTCTTTCCATGTTTTAGACACATCTACGAATTTCTTTGATCAAATTCTTAAAAAAATCAATCTCTCTATTTTGTATTATTTATCATGTTCATACACATTTTTGAATTCCTTAATCATATTATGTATTATTTAACATGTTTTGTAAAGAATCATAGATTCATTTGATCAGATATTTTAGTGCATGATATCATGGAAAGCCTTTTTGGTGCTAGCATATTTAATACATGATCTGGTCTATGTTTAATAGGTTAACTAGTTAACTACATAGTTAGGTAAATAGGTTACAAGCATCTATTCATTTTAACCTAATCCAATGTATGATGTTTATTAAATAGGTTGAATAGGTGGGATCGGGTAACTTTCTTAAGCATATCTGGTTCAGATTTCAAATCCTTACCCACTTATCAAGCATATTAGGTTTAGGCTTAGACTTTTCTAATCTAACCCATATCCGGCTCGATCTTTCGATCTAGCTCTATGGCCACCCTCATGTGAGAATAACCAGCCCTGTGAGAATAACCAGCCCTTTCTAAACTCACCACCAACTATCCCTCTGCATCCTTTGTACACTAAAACACACCATATGCAAACACATGCATGCATACATAAAGGGAGAGAGTGTGATGGAGAGAGAAGAGAGAGAGGGGTTTACAAGGACTTGGGTTGGGAGGGAAGAAAGGTTGATGGATCTAATCTAAGACAACGTTTATACATGTATTGGAAACACGACCTTATCTGCTAATATATTTAATTATATTATCAATGTATATAGCATGAGGTTTATCTCACATGTGAATAGAGAAGGAATAGATCTTCATTTTTTATTTATGTACGTTTGAGGACTTATTTTTTACCAGTAATTTATGTAGCCACATCAGATATATAGTGAACGAGTTTTCTATTCAATCTTCATCCTTCAACTAAAATTTATCGGTATTAGCACATGCCATGCATATGCATTTCAAGAGGGAGGAGAGAGAGAGATATGAGAATATACGTAGTGAAGTTTAAATTTGAACAGTTTTTGATGTTTCAAGATTTAGGTTTGGGTAGTCTTTGATAAATTTGCAATGATAATGTGATATGTTCTTGTCGTAAGAGTGATCAAAGATATTATTTTTAATCAAACTCCTAATTACATAAAACTGGTTGAGTTGGGTCGATCCATAGAGATCTTAGGTGATCATATTTAAAAAGTAAATAAGAGAAAATTCAGATTTTATTATGTGCTGAAATCTTTATTTAGAAACTTTTAGAAATTAAATAAACAAAGAAAATAAATTCTAAATTAATGATAGAAGTAATAAGGAAGGAAGTTCTCAGGGATTATGAATCATCCTTTTGCAAAATAGATTTAGTACTCAAAATCATGTAAGGATGGCTTCTTATCAATCGTCTTTGAGTATAATCTATCTCTATTTGAGTATAGACCGTATCTGATAGATCATCCCTTTATAAGCATAAATTATTCCAAGAAGCTTTATAAAGAAGTATTAAAAGATCAAACCCTAAGACAACCTATTTCTTTCTCAAGCACGCACTGTATCTTTTGGATCAAAATGCATCTCCAAAGAAGATAGCTTATTTAATGATCTAATCATTTATATTAAATAAAACCATAAAGATATTAAAAAAATAACTTTTATTTCATTGCATGAAAAAGAGTATATAAATATAAGTTCAGGAAAAGTAAATCAATTATAAAGAGAAGTCACTCCTCGAGATGGAGTCTTAGCCGCTCATAGTGTTGAAACATCTTGCTTATATCTTCATCTTCTAGATCACCAAACTCCTTGGAAGGAAGGGTGAAGGAAGAAAGAAGAAAAGAAGAGGGGAGAAAAGAGAAGGAAAGAGATGAGGTGTGGTGGTGAGGAGGATGATAGTGGCTAGGGAGAGAATGTATGGAAAGGTGGAGGCTTGATATGTCCTAGGGTGTTCTCAATATGTAAAAGGAGGAGAAGAGGGAGTTATTTATAGAGTGGGAAGTAGGGTACTAGGGTTTTATGGCATGGGATTTGAGAAAAGTTTTAGGTGCATAAGAAGTTTGAAATATGAAGGAATAGCACCGCATGACTTTGGATTGGCGTGAAGAAGAATTTCGTGAAGGCTTGCTGGATGCATGGGATATAGCACTAGGAAAGGTTTTGGGCGTTGAGAAAGGGACATGTGGAGGACTTGGGGAAGGATATGGCATATGAAATAAGGGAGTGGGGGCCGCATGACTTTAATTTGGTGCGTGAGATGTGGAGTTTAAGCATGAGACTCCTTAGATTGGAATTCTTAGGGGGCGTGTGGCATGTGAGAGATATAATTAGGAGAGGAAGTTTAGTGTGGAGTTTAGAGCGCACTCCTTTTCTCTCTTTCTTTTCATGTGAGAAATCAACCTAAAGAGATTTGGGGCAGCACATTAGAGGACTTTGGATGTGGCACCAAGATTGCTTCTAAGGTTTTGTTGAGTAGTCCTTGAATGATAGCCCTTGAATCTTCACTACTTGCTTCTGATCCATTGATTTTTAAGTCATATTTACACTTGGATCCATATGAAAGGTTATCTTCTAATCTGGACCCTCAAAGCTTAAGAACTTGCAGCTGATCTCCTCATGAGTAAGTCATGTTCATAGTTAAATTTGATTAGCCCTTGAGCTAGTTACCTAGTTCACGTGAATCTGAGCCAATCGAGTTCAATTTGAATTGTATGAACCCAAACTCTTAATTATCTGTAAAATAGATTAGAGAACATCAAATTCTCAATAAATAAGGATCAATTATCATAAATTAATACTTCTAGTGTTCTAATTTATGTATTTATCATAATGCAAATCTAAGCTAGCCTTAATAGCTTCTAAGGTCTAAAACTTTTATCCATAAAACATGGTGGATGCCCATTCTTTTATTAAGGAAGAGCAAGTGGCTTGAATCATATTGATAGAATGCAAGTCTACCTTGCTCCTTTTTTGCCCAAAGGCCATATCTTTTTCTTCCTATAATTTTCTCTTTCATTTGTTTTTTTATATTTGAATCCGTGCCTTGTCAATTGCCTCTCTATGCTTTCAAAAAAAATAAAACTATCAAATTCTCTAAATCGAAGCATTAATCCCATATTGCTTACCTGAGTAACCCTTCTATTTATTTATAGATCTTTACCAATTTGATTGACTAAGGCAATCTTGGCATGCTGCAAACTCTAACCGATCAGATTACTACAAAAAAATAAATGAACTCTCACCTCCAGAATGGCACTATTGTTCTTTTTTATGTTTCTCAATTGACTAAGCTGGGTAGATAATGGACCAAAGAAATAGCATCAGTTCACTGCTAAGATGCTTATAATTTTGCTTTAAATTATTTTCTTCTCTAAAGTAAAGAAAAGGAAGCATCAAAGTTCCTGTATCTAGCAAAAAGTACTCAAATTCCAATAGATCGTACAAGGAAGCAACCCATTCAAAGCTTAAATTTTGCAGTATCTAGAGCCATAAGATCCTAATCGACAGAGATTAGGGACTGATAAAATTTTTTATAATATTCATTTTTTTTGCTGAATTTATTTCCCTATTTTAGACAAATCAATGAATTTCTTTGATTGGATTCTTAAAAAGATCGGTCTCTCTATTTTATATTATTTATTATGTTTAGACACAATTTTGAATTTCTTTATCATATTTTGTATTATTTATCATGTTTTGTAGAGAATCATAGATTCATTTGATGGTTGATTGATATTTTAGTACATGATATCATGGGAAGCCTCTCATGTGCTAGTATATTTAATGTATAATCAGGCCTGTGTTAAATAGGTTAATAGGTTAACTAAGTAGTTAGGTTAATCGATAAACAGCACATATTCATTTTAACCTAATCCAGTGTAAGTTGTTCATAAAATAGATTTAGCAGATGGGGTTAGGGAACCTGCTTATTAGGTATATCAGGTTCAGGCTTCGAATCCTCACCCACTTATTAAGTATTTTAGCTTTCCGGCCATCCTCATGTGAGATATTAACTACCCCTTTCTAGACTCGCCACCAGCTGCCCCTCCACATCCTTTCTATAATGAAACACACCATATGCAAACACATGGATGCATACACTCACAGAGAGGTAGTGTGACAGAGAGAAAAGAGAGACGGGTTTATAGAACTTGGGTTGGGAGGGGAAAAGAGGCTGATGGATCCGATCTAGGATGACATTTATGCATGTATTAGAAATATGGTCTTGTCTATTGAAACATTTAATTGTATTATGAACATATATATATATAGCATGGGATTTATCTCATATGTGGATAGAAAAGGAATAGACCTTTATTTTCTTATTTATTGATATTGGAGGAGTTATTTTTGACCAGTACTTCATGTGGCCATATCAGATATATGGTAACCGGTTTTCCATTCAATCTTCAACCTTCAGCTAAAATTTTCCAATGCCTATCATGTTCCATGCATATGCATTTCAAGAAGGAAGAGAGAGAGAGAAATGGGAATATACCAGTAGAGTATATATTTGAAAAGTCCTCCATCAGCCAAGATTTAGGTTTGGCTAGTATTGGATAAATTTGCAATGATGGTAAGAATCAAAGCTAACTTGGACATCTTCTAAGGTCTAAAGCTTTCATCCATAGAACATAATGGATGCCCATTTTTCTATCAAGGAAGAGCAAGAGATTTGAATCCACTATAAGAAAAAAGATAATTAACTATGCAAACAAAACGTAGCTAAATCTTTCAAAAGCATCGCTAAATACATCTATCGACGTAAAATGTGTTGGAAAAAAAATGTCGGCAAAAGTGCCGTCGTTTAAAAAATTTACATCGGCAAAAATATGATTCACCGACATTTAATTAAACGTCGGCAATTAATTACCTACGCAAAATAGTCATCGAAAAAAAATATTTATCGACATTAATTTATCGTCGCTAATATTTTACCCACATAAAATAAATATCAATAAAAATATTTTTACCAACGAAAACTTACATCGGCAAAAATATTTTTACCCACGCTTATGTTAAGTTGAAAAATATTTGGTGACGTAAATTTATGTTGGTAATAGTAAAGCGTGGCCAAAGATGGCACGCTGGGATGCTTTTTGGTGACTATTTATATTGGATTTTGCTACATTAATTTGCATCGGTAAATATTTAGCGACGCTTAATTACGTCGATAATTATTAAGCATGGTTAAAAGTAGCATGCTGGTACGATAATTGACGATGATTATTCTCATTTATCGATGCTAAGTATCGTCGCTATTTATCTTTACCTATGCTTTTTTTACATCGATAAATATTTTTTTAAAAAAATAATTTTATTTATATGAATTTTTTAAAATCTATAGACATCCACATAACAGATAATATAAGATATAACAACCACATAACAAATAAATATATCTCAAAATCAAATTCATTCATTTTAAAATATCCATATAACATCCATATAAAAAAACATGTACATATACAAAATGTCATACATACTACATGTCCTTTTAAAAAAAATATAATAAAACAAAATAAAACTCTGTATTGATGGCAACATATCATAAACCTACATTAAATTAAAAAATTAAGTTAGCTAATAAATTATCTAATATAAATACTAAAAATATATTAATTAAAAAGAATATAAAATAATACTGGTGGGGGAGGCATCATCATCATCAATGGAGTTCTGATCATAAGCATCAGCAGGAACATCGGAAGTCAGTGAGAGAGGCATACAACGACATAACTCGTCGAGCTTCACCCCAAATGCCTGAAGCTGGGACGAAAGCTCGGCATTGATCCGCCGTAGGTCTGCTATCTCCTCCTAATGTCTCCTCTTAATCTCAGCATTTCTCCTCTCCGCCTCATGCAGATGAGCATCACAAGAAACATGTGCTGCTCGAGAGGAGCTAGGGGCCATAACTCCATATCCCAATCTTGTAACATAGCTAAGTCTCCTACTGAGCACCTCATCACAGATATCGTCATCTATGGGTGGGGTAGAGCCCTCAGCTGGGGTTGGGATCGTATCTCCATCATACGGTCCTAATTAAAGAAAAAAATAAATATAGCCAACTGTCTAAACTTTATAATGAAATTGAAATAGAACTTAATCACTTAATACTCACATGTCTCTCCCTAGTCCCGAGAAGCCACTCGCCCATCATTCGACGATGGGTCCTCTGGTAGATGTCAATCCGCCCAGGCAACTGTCCTATCTTGATGTCCCTCTAAAATTTATGAATGTAGGTATATTGACACAGATATACTCTAACAAATCATTAAAGATGTATGTATGTATACTTATCAGCTCATATTGATACTGTGCAAATGATTTTGATCCACCGCAATGCATCACCGTGAGCCTCGACCTGCTCTATGAGGTCTTGTCGTAGTAGGCCTAATAAACAACTACAATGAAGATATTAGTGAACATATTACAATAACATATCAATTCAATAATTAATATTTTTATTATACATAATAATTATATCCGATATGCAGGATCCTCATATCTGGTGCAGAGAAGATTCTAGTCAGGACATGATACACTCCTGTGTGGTGTCTCACGTGCCGTCGCCGCCCCACGTGCCTAAAAGACCTCCTTCCAGTGCGTATGGAGCTTATATCTAAATCCTTTGAGCAATCGCCTCATATGCTGAAAAATAGCCTCTCGCACACATAGGGTATTAATCTCTTGAATATCAAAATCATGCTGCAAAAATAATGTACAATATATGAGATTTATTAAAAAAATAAAAGTATCATAATTATCAAAAATTATATTTAGTTGTCTACAAATGGTCGAGAAGGATCTGTTGCTGTGGTCTCGTAACTCTGCGCCAATTAGTCAGCATCAGGAGAGCATATGAATGGATAATAATACATACCTCATACATGTATGGATCGCTGACATGACGCTTTACTGGCATGACATATCTCGGTGGGATGACAATCCTCATCCTCTCCCCAGGATGTGCCCTCCTCCATTCCTCCAACTTCTCATTTCTGGCGACTCCACGTGTCCACCTAATCACAGTATTAGTAGTTGCAATAAAATATAAAGCTTAAAATCAGTTATTTATACATGATAAAAATTTAAAGTAAATATAACATAAAAAAATAATCTATGATAGGAGATGATGTGCCTACCTCATCAATAGTGTGCAGCTGAGATGATGAAGAGGTACCGACATCTCCACGTCGGTCCCCCTCATCAGATCATCCTCCTAATGGCATAACTTAAAATCAATTATTTATAAATAATAAAAAAATTAAAATAAATTAAATATAAAAAATTATAATATGTAAAATCAATCTGGATTAGCTAGTGTGACCGTTTGATCATCAGGAGAAGTCGATGTACCGGCATCTCCTCGTGCAAGCCTCCAGGGTCGTCCTCCTAGTGCCATATCTATATCAAATAATATATTAGAGATAATATAATATTTGATAAAAATTATATCAATACTAAATGATATATGAAATTTAAGGCATGAGTTTCTTGAAAAATTACATATTATCAATCAATGTCTGTATCTTCATCAGGAGGATTATCGACATCTTCATCATCATAATCCATCAATGTATAATCTTCCTCTTCATCATTTATGAAGTTGTCATCACTGTCATCATGATCCTTCGACACGTTCAGATTTAATTCGCTAACATCAATATTATTAGGTTGCACATCATCCCTAGTTAGAGGAGATGTGCTTCTAATGTCGATACTGTATTGTCCAAAGTCAGCTATATTCTATTCCTCAAAGAAATCCTCATCTGTTTCTATTTCGGAATGACATCTATGTCATAAACGCCCCTTGGTGCAATCTTTTGTATAATATGCCATTCACCCTTATATCTCATATCCTTTAGGTATAATACCTATTTTGCCTGACTAGCGAGTATGAAAGGATCTGATTGATACCATGTTCTCGCAAAATTGACACTTGTGAAGTATGCATCTTTATGAATACCTATCCTATTATTATTGATAACCCACCATTGGCATTTAAACAGGTAAACAAATCATTTTAACCCATATCTTAACTGTATAATGTCGGAAAGGATATTATAATATTTGATCTCATTATCTCCATCGGTTTCCAATGTCATAATTTTACTATTTTGAGTCTGCCGCTGCATATCAAGCTCTCTTGTATGAAATCTCATACCACCAACAATACATGAGCTATAACACAAAATTCTAGGATCGAGGTGGCATGCTAAATCATATAATTCTTCGGTTGCACCATCTTCTTTATTATGATACATTAACATTATTTACAACAACATACACATAAGTTAAAATAAATTAGACTATGTACACATTACATGTAATAAAAAGTTGAATAAAATTATTATTATGCTTACACGTTGTCTGAACCAAGCTACGAACTTTCTTCGATGTCATCCCTCGATATCTCTATTATTTTATTGCAATAATACATCTCTTGCTCTCTACAATAAATACATGCTTATTATTTAATTTACCTCATGAAAAATATATAATATTGATTATGTAAAGATACTTACTCCATAAAATGATAGATTTCTTTGTAATTATTTAGTACATAGAAATACGCCAGCTTGTGTTCTTCTATGTTCATATGTTTGTACTTTCTTTAACTAATGGGACGAACATTAATCCTGGAAATAGATAATGTTGATTCAATGTTGGTCCAATCCTTATCTACATTGCACTCTTTACGATTGAATCATATTTTCACATCATCAAGGTATATCAAACAGAATGTAAGACACTCTGTAGAGATATATGCTTCCATAATTGATCCTTCTGGATGTGCTTTATTTCGTACATATTGTTTCAATTTATATGAGAATCTGCACATGCAAAATGATAAAAAATATGTAATTATTTTTTTGTTATGATTATAAATTAAGTAAAAAAATTAAATTTTTTGTAATATTATTATCGTTCAACAGGATACATTCATCAATACTGAATTAGCTCGGTAAGCAAAGCCTCCCTTGGAAGGTAAACAGCCAAGTGTACCATAATATCAAAAAATGATGGTGAAAATTTTTTTTCTAGCTTACATAATAATAGAGCAATATCTAATTGAAACTTCTTAAGTATATCAACTTGGAGTTTCTGATAATATAATTTTTGAAAAAAAAAATCTAATTTAATAAGTGCATTCTGTACCTCTACGGTAGAGAAACCATGCATCATAATAGGTATAAGATGTTGCAACAGTACATGAGAGTTGTGACTCTTCATATCCGAGATACTGCCATCTTTCAAGTTCACATGGCTTGAAATGTTGGAGGCAAAGCCATCAAGAAACTTTACGATTTTTAACCACTCACAGAAATTTCTTTTCTCATCGCCATACAATGTATAACTTATAGTTGGCATTAAAATTTTCCACCATCATGGGGCACCAAGTGCAACTCATGCCGTATTCCCATTCTTTCTAGGTCTAGTCGAGAATTCAAATTATCTTTTATTTTTTTTTTGATGTTAAGAAGTGTCCTGATAACATTATCATAAATATTCTTCTTAATGTGCATGATATCCAAATTATGATGATGTAGCACATGTTGCCAATAAGGTAATTCAAAAAATATGCTCCGCATCATCTAGTTCAACTCTGATTCATTATGCTTTCACTTGCGACTCACAGAAACTTTACCAAATTTAACACTGCAAATGGCCTCTAGTTGTGCCAATATGTTATCTCCACTCATCATACAAGGTGGCCCATGCATATCTGACTTTCTATTGAAGCATTGATTCTGATGGGTTCTCCAAGAATGATTAGATGGTAAAAACCTGCGATGACCCATATAGGCAATTTTTCTTCCATGCCTCAGTCCAATGGAGTAGCTATCACCATTGCAAATTGGATATGCCAAATATTCTTTTATACTCCATCCAGATAGGTTGCCATATGTCGAAAAATTATTAATTATCTACATTATCATCGCATACAATCGAAAGTTTCTTTTACTAACTGAATCGTATATTTCAACACCAATCTTTTAAAGTTCTCTCAATTCATCGATTAAGGATCGAAGATAAACATCTATCTCATTATCAGGAGCTTTAGGTCCATGAATAAGCAATGATAAAAATAAAAATGGCTCTTTCATATATTTTCATGGTGCAACATTATACGGCATTAGCATAATCGACCTTATACTGTAAGCATTGCTCATGCTTTCGAATGGATTGAAACCATTAGATGCTAGGCCAAGATGAATATTGCGTGGGTCACTAATAAATTGAGGATATTGTTTATCAAATTTCCTCCAAACTATAGAGTCTACTGGATGACTAATGATGTTATCCTCAGGAATTTGCATCTCATGATGCCATCTTATCGCCTCAGCGGTTTTCAATGACTGATAAAGTCTCTGAAGTCTTGGTGTTAATGGAAAGTATCTTAAAATCCTGTGAGGCCGCTTCTTACTTCTTTCGAAATCTTCAGCATACCTTGACTCACCATATTCTGGGCAATAATCTAAGTGTTGATGCTCTTTATAAAATAATGCACAATCATTCTTGCATGCATGTATTGGTGTATAACCCAGTCCAAGTTCATACATATACTCTTTTGCCTCTGAATACGATTTTGAAAGTTTTTCACCATCCAGTAATGCCTCCTTGATTAAGTTCAATATAAAGTCAAATGATTTTTGACTCCAACCAAGCATGGTTTTACCGTGGAGCAGTTTTATCAAGTACTCAAGCATCGAGAACTTCTTACAATTTGGATACAATGGCTCCTTGGCATCTCTCATGAGTTTTTCAAAATATCCATCATTTGCATTATCCGTACTTTTTGAAGAGTTATCAAAATATTGCCCCTCATATAAATCATCTAACATCTCATTGATGCTAACTGGTTCTGCCTATTGACCCATATATTGGTTTCTTGTGTTAGTAGGTCTGCTTTCCCCATGCAAATCCCAAATAGTATACTTTCTATCCATTCCCTAATTCAACAAGTGCTCCAATGCTGTATCTGTATGCTGGAAGTAATTATTGTGACATCTCCGATAAGAACATTTGATTCTATTGGGATCATCGACTCTTGAATGTGCAAATCTTATAAAATTTTTAATATCTTATCGGTATTCAGGTAAGATGATAGAGCGAGCATTCATTCAACTCTTGTCGATATTTTCCATCTATCCACGAAAAATATTCACCATTAAAGTACATGTTATTAATAAGATTTTAAGAATGCATAATCCTATCCATTTCTAACAGGCATGGCGCTATCCCTTTCAGAAAAGAATAATCTTATTATTGTTATTAGTCAATATTTTATTTCCATTATTGTAAAAATTTTGGTAGCAGCATCTTCTTCATGGTTCTCCTAAGTATACGATGTGAATACGATGCCTATGCATCCATATCCAATATATACCCAGTAGAACATATGAGAGAAATAACTACTAAACACCACATAATGAAACAAAATATCAATTAATAATAATAATAAGATTAAAGCTTTTCTAAAATGTCCTAAATTGGAGATCCAAGAGTCGATCTTGATCGAGATCGACTCTTGAACGGAAATCTATGGCTCAATGTATGCAATTTCGGATTCATCTTTGAACATACATTCAAAAATGGATAAATCTTAATTTATCAAAAAGGGATAACTCTTATATTTTTCATAGAGTTTCCTCTAAAATATGGCTAGAAGTGGGCTCAGGCCGTAGCCCTGAGGTCCATCAGGCTAAGGCGATTTTGGATCGGGCTTCGGGCTCAGCCCGAGACTATTCAGGCCGAGCTCAGGCCAAAAAAATAAAGCCCATATTATTTTCGGACTGAGCTCGAGCCTATCTTTGGCTTGGTCGGAGCCCGGCTCGGGCTCGGACCCGATCACAGTTCAAATCAACACCCCCTTCACCCCACCCTCTCCCCACTCTTCCAACCTACCCAGATCCCCCATGAATCCCCCCTCTGCCCTCCCTCCTCCACCCTCCCTCCCTCACGAAACCTCATTCCCTCCCTCCGACCCCCTTCCCTTCCCTCCCCTGCGAAACCTCCCTCACACCCCTCCCTCCTCGTAAACCCCAACACCCCCCTCCTCCCAGCCCCCCCCCAAACCCCCTCCCTCCCCCCACCGCACCTCCGCGGCGCACCTGGCACCCATGCCCCCCACCCCGTGGCTCCTCACCACCCCCCTTGGCGGCCCCGACATCCTCCCTCGCAAAACCCCCTCCCTCCCTCGCATCACACCCCCACAGTCGCGGCCTGGGCTACCCAGCACACCTCCACCTCCACACCCCCGCCCCGGACCCCAGACCTGTGGCTCCCCTTCGCCCCTCCTCCTCTCCAACCTCCATTCCCTAGCAACCAACCCCACCCTCTCCCTTCCCCGGGGATGCAAAAGCGAAAAAAAAAAATGAATTTTACATTTTTTGGGATGGCGGCAAAGGCGGCGACGGCAGCGGCAGAGGTGGAGGTGGGGACCATCAAGGGCGAGAGAGATCGAAAAAGAGAAGGGGGGAAAAGGAGGTAGCCGACGGAGAGGGTTCGGATGGGGGAAATAGGAGGGCGGGGGTGGGAGACGAAACATGCGGAGGATGAGATGGTAAATTTTTAAAAAAAATTATCGATGCAAATTTACATTGGTAATACTAATTATTGATGAATAAAAAATATCAAAAAATATTTAACAAAAAATTAATATTTTATCGACACAAAGTTACTTTGGCAAATCTAGACATAGCTATGTTTAAGAAAATGGAGATAATAAAATTATTACCGATGTCGGTGAAATGTCGAAATATGTTTAATAAAAATTAAAATATTAATAAAAATTATTATCGATGCAATATTTTTATCGCAACATAATCATTTACCAATAATAAGTACACATCACAAAAAGTTTATTTAAAATTAAAATTAGGTTCACAAAATATATAATTAAAATTTAAAAATAAAAAATTTAAAAAATAATTTTTGATAAAAACTAAACATCAAAAATAAGTAAATTTTCTACGTTAACCTTTAACGTAGGTAATTATTCTATTTGTCGATATTTTCTTACATTGCTAAAAGTTTATTTTTTGATGATTATTTTACGTTCGTAATAACTTAATTTTCTTTCATTGATTTTTAAATTAGTTTTTATATTTTATAAATAATTTATAGGTATAATTATTAAATTTAAAATCCATATTCATCATTCGTTATCTAAATAATTATTATTAGATTATCGCTATAAAAGTCTACCTCGATCAGGTTGCTCTAGCTATGTCGATCAATAAAATTCATCTCGACGGTTAGGAATGACCGCATGATGATCTGATAAATAAAGATCACTAATGAATCCAAAAACTTACAGCAATGATTTTGATGATATTTATAATATACTATCAAAATTTTACTTCAATTAGATATTATTGTAATGGTCAATTTAGTAAGGAATGATTTCAACCATTAAATAAAAAATGAGTAATCAAAAAATCAAACAACATCCGATTTAGATGATTTTTTAGATAAGTAATCTTTGCTACTACTTTCATCATTTATACGGTCGTGATTATAAAATTTAAACCATACGTATATGAACCATCCACGTTAAGCAAATCTTATAAAAATATAAATATATTTACCTAATGATCTCAAGAATTAGTATCAAAAGACATAAAATTTTGGATTATTCATATATATGCAGTTTGAATTTTATGATCATCAACATATAAACAATCAAAGTATTAGCAAAGATAATTAATCTAAAAAATTATTTTATAATCGGACACGTTTGGCCTTTTGATCACTAGTTTTTTATTTAACGGTTGAATTCAAATCGTGCTAAATTAACTATGATAATGATGTCCGATTGAGGTAAAATTTTGATAGTATGCTATAAATATCACTGAGATTATCTTTATAATTTTTTGAATCTATTAGTGGTCTCTATCTATTAGATCATCAAGCAATCATTCGTGGCCATCGAAATCAAATTTTATTGATGGACATAGCTAGGGCAACGTGATCGAGGTAGACTTTTGTAATGATAATCTAATAATAATTATTTAGATAATGAATGATGAAGATAAATTTTAAATTCTAAAATTATATTAATAAATTATTTATAAAAAAAATTATTAAAATGACTCAATATTTACATATGCTCTTAATTGCGTAGATAATGGATGCTACAAATAAGAAAATTACCTACAAAAACTAATAATAATTGGCCTTATTGCCTATGTTAGCTTAGCATCGATAAATTATTTATAAAAATAAAATAAATTAATCAAAAAAAATATTTATCAATGTTAAATAAGCATCGGCAATAAGCCTAATTACCTATAGAAGAATTAAGCATGGGTAATTAGACTTATTACCTAGGCTAACTTATCATTGATAAATTATTTATAAAAATAAAAAAATTAGTAAAAAAAATATTTGTCGATGTTAGTTTAGCGTAGGAAATAAGTCTAATTATCTACGTAAAACTTAAACATAGGCAATTGGCCTTATTGCCTATGTTAGCTTAGCGTCGATAAATTATTTATAAAAATAAAATAAATTAATCAAAAAAAAATATTTATCAATGTTAAATAAGCATCGGCAATAAGCCTAATTACCTATGAAAGAATTAAGCATAGGTAGTTAGACTTATTACCTACACTAACTTATCATCGGTAAATTATTTATAAAAATAAAAAATTAATAAAAAAAACTATTTGTCGATGTTAGTTTAGTGTAGGAAATAAGTCTAATTACCTACGTAAAACTTAAACGTAGGCAATTGGTCTTATTGCCTACGTTAGCTTAGCATCGATAAATTATTTATAAAAATAAAATAAATTAATCAAAAAAAAAATTTGCCGATGTTAAATAAGCGTCAGCAATAAGCCTAATTACCTATGGAAGAATTAAGCATGGGTAATTATCTTATTACCTACTTTAATTTATCATCGATAAATATTTATCAAATATTAAAAAATTAAGACCACCCATTATCGATGCTATTATTTAAATGCCGATGCTACTTTTATGTGGCTAATTATGTTTTACGATTTTTAATTTATAGCATAGCTAATTATACCAATTTTACCGCCGTTTATGATTTTACGCAGCTATTTATCCTCTTTACCTATGCAAAATTTTGCGTAGATAAATATTGCATCAGCAAAATCCCTATTTCTTGTAGTGATCCTATTAATAGATTGCAAGCCTACCTTACTCCTTTATTGCTCAAAGGCCATCCTCTTTTTCTTTCCTTATTTCTCTCTTTCATTTATTTATTTTTATATATTTATATCTATTTCTTGTGAATTGCCTATCCATGCTTTCAAAAAAAAATTTTTTTTTTCTAAGTCGAGACATTGATCCCATTTTATTTACCTAAGCAACCATTCAATTGATTTATAGATCTATGCCAATTTGATTGACTGAGGCAATTTTGGCATGCAACAAATTAAAACCAATCAGATTGCTATAAAAAATTAAATGATCTCTCACCTCCAAAATAGTACTATTATTCTTTTATATGTTCTTTAGTTGACTAAGTTGGGTAGATAATGGGTTTAAGAAATGGTATTAATTCACTGCTAAGATGCTCATAATTTTGTTTTAAATTATTTTCTTCTCTATAAGTGAAAAGAAGGGAGCATCAAAGTTCCTCTACCTATCAAAGAGAAGTACTTAAATTCTAACACATCATGCTAAGGCGCAACCCTTTCAAAGCTCAAATTTTGCAATATTCGAAGCCATAGGATCCTAACAGACAGTGATTAGGGATGGATTAGGGTTTTCAAAATATTCATCTTTTTTGGAGAATTCATTTCCATGTTTTAAGCACATCAATGAATTTCTTTTATTCTTGAAAAGATCGATCTCTCTATTTTATATTATTTTATCATGTTCCGACATATTTTTGAATTTCTTCACCATATTTTGTATTATTTATGATGTTTTGTAGAGAATCATAGATTCATTTGATGGTTGATTGATATTTTTGTACATGATATCATGGGAAGCCTCTTATGTGCTAGCATATTTAATGTGTGATCAGCTCTATGTTAAATAGGTCAACCAATTAATTATGTAGTTAGATAAATAGGTAACAAGCATTTATTCATTTTAGCCTCATCCAATATAAGATATTTATAAAATAGGTTTAGTAGGTAGGGTTTGGTAACATTCTTGTTAAGCATATGATGTTTAGATTTCAAATCCTCATCCACTTATATTAGGTGATACTCAAACTTTTCTAATCGGACCATATCTAGCCTTGACCTTTCGATCTAGGTTCATGGCCACCCTCATGCGAGACTAATCATCCCTTTTGAGACTCACCACCAATTGCCCCTTTACATCCTTTTTACACAGAGACATACCATATGCAAGCATATGCACCGATACACAAAGAGAGGGAGAGTGTGATAGAGAGAAGAAAGAGATGGGTTTATAGTGACTTAGGTTGGAAGGGGAAGAGAGGTCGATTGATCCGATCTAGGATAATTATTTATGTATGTATTTGAAACATGGCCTTGTTGAGAAACATACAGGATTTTATGCATAGATTTTAAAAATTTTTCGAAATATAGAGCAGCACAAAACATAAATTAAACTATTTAATCTATAATATACATGTAATCAAATTATAAAATCCTACATTAAGAATCTATAACATGTTATGATGCAAATATAAATCTGAAATTAAATTAATCATAAGTGGTATTAATCATATCAATACCTAGATCTAGAATAATTCTAGATCTAATCCTAGATCGCGTCTAGGTCACGAAGAGATCAGATCTCTTACCTTTGCGCGGGTTGAGAACTCCACAGTTGAATCCGTTGTTATCTTTGGAGCTGCACAAGCGTCCGGCCTCTATAGGTGATCCACACGAATCTGCAACACAGATCGAAGGTTCATCGAATGAAGATCTGCTCGAAGTGCTAACTTCTCGCAGATTCCTCCTGATGGTTAATCAAAAACATATTTTTCGGATATCTTGAACACTCCAAGAAATGAAGAACATGAGAAGGAATAAGGAAGAAATCCAACCCTTGAATCTTTCATAAATTAGAAATTAAAATCAAGAAAAAATAAATCCTAAGAGAAGATAAATCTTTCCCATTAGGACATCAACGGTTGATGTTCTGAAAACATCTCTATGCTAGGTTAAGAGGAGACCTTCTCCTCTAGAATTTTTTCTAAGTTTTTATATCTAATATTTTTGATTTTATTCGTACAAAAATTCTCACAAAAATTAGAGAGGAAAGGTTCTCCAAGAAACCCCAAGAGAAGACCTTTCTTCTCTTCTCCTTCTCTCATCAGGATATGATCAGATCATATCCAAAAAATTAACACCATGCCCTAACAACTTGGAACACTCATCCCCACACCCAAATCCTCTCTATCTCTCTCTCTCTCAAATTTTTATCATATAAAAATTATAAATAAAATAGGAAGAGAGAAATATAAAAGAAAAATATAAGAGAAGACAATCTTCTCTTACCTTATCTCTTCAAGACATCAACATTTGATGTCTTAATTGAGGGCTCTTCTCCAAGAATCTTGGCACCATAAATCCTCCACACCTCCTCCTTCTTCTCTAATTTTTTATGATTTTTCTAGAAATTTTCACATTCTAAAACCATCTCAAAGGAGGCACCCCTTTTTACTACAAGACTAGGTCAAAACATAGTCAAAGGGGAAACTTCTATGGGGCTCTTGGACGCCCTTCCCACTTATTTTTTTATATAACCACTGATTCTCATGCACAAAATAAAGGAAAAAAGGGCTGAATAAGATAGAGAGGTGTGGGTAGAGTTGGCACACAAGGGAGGGAGGAGTTTGGGTCAAAGAAGACTCTTCCAAGTAGGAAACAATTTCCAACTTCCTTCAAGTTTTGACCAAGTCAAAACAAATTTTCAAAAATATGAATTATGGGGCATGGAAGCTAGGCCTTCTTGGGTGTGGGAATACACGTATAAAAATTAAGAATTAATTAAGATGGGTGTGAGGTCTTAGGTGCAAGAGAAAGAGAGAGAGTCCCAGTCCAACTGGGACTCCTCTTGTTTGACTAGATCAAAATTATTTTAAACTTAATTTAAATTTTATTTAAATTAAATCAAATACAATCCAATTAAAGATGATCCTAGTCCAACTAGGAGCCTAATTAAATCAGATTAAATCAAGATTTAAATCTAATTTAAATGCTAAATCAATTAGGTGCACCCAAGTCCTAGTCAAACAAGAAATTATTCTTTCCTTGCAATTGGCTTATCCAATAAATTAATTGGACTTAACCCAATTAAGTCCAAACCAATTCTAATTGAATCTAATTTTATTAGACTTGATCTCAGTCCGATTGCTCAATAAAATTGAGCTAATTAGCAATCCAATTGCTAATCAATCATCTTACAATACTTGCATTAGGTCAAACATCAATCGCATTGAATGTTTGACCTCAAAATGATTCTCAATCATCGATTAACCATCTGATTAGATTACAAGCTCTAATATGTGTGACCCCATAGATTCGAACCTAAGTCGGTAGCATAGAAACTAATTTCTGTACCAATCGAAGTTACCATCTAGCAATGATTTTTGACGTCCGAATAGATCGAATGTATGCAAAGCAATATTCTTAGAACCCTGGCCCATGATTACTGTATAATTCATCTCTTTGACCAATAATACTCAAGACAACTTTGAGTACACTATCGGCACTTATACAAGTCATCGCTATTGTGTCTCAAAATTTTGCAAATTTTGTGACACCTCACGAGGATTACTCATGCCTTGGTTTTGCTAAATTAAAATACAGTGAGTCATTCTCTTCCTAAATTTAATCAGGAGTGGTCAATCCCATCTTGACTCACACACCGACTTTATAAGTACTTGACTGTACTTAGAAATCTTACAAACCTATATTAGAAATATAGGCAGTCCGACACCAAAGTATAGTGAGTTGCTTGCAAGTCACTATGGTGATCTCAGATCGAAGGAACACTTATATCCATTGGCCTTAGCTAGCTACTCTTGATAGTAGAGTGCTACATTGATCACGTTCAGTACAGATGGTACTTCTACATCTCACCTAGATGCTATACCAGTATCTCCATACCACTTGGTTACGAGGACAACCAACGCATATGGCATACAGCGATCTACACTCGATAAGTTATCTTTCTTATTAATAACTTATCATTTGATCGTGAACAATTTAAGAACCATCCAATAAATCCTTCTTTATCAATTTATTGTGGTTCTAAGAACTTCATTATAATTTAGGAGTTCATTTAAGGAAGATAGAATTTTTATGATAAACCAACCAAATAACTATTATTATTAGATAATTTATATACTAATTTCAATCATCTACTGCTTAGATGATTGGCTTTAGGACACATTTCTCAACAATTCTCACTTAAACTAAAATCAATCAAAACGATATCAAATATCCTATCTTTACTTAAGTTCATAGAACTCCTTAGTTTTGAGGCCTTAGCAAATGGGTCGGTCAAGTTCTCTTTTTCCATCGATTTTTTAAAGATCGACGTTATCCTGATCAAAAATCAAAGGTGATAGCAATGCAGAATATGCTAGTTTTTTTGTTTTTTAGCCTGAGCTATGGCTCCAGTGCTATAATAAGACTGGACCATCTGTGAAGGGTGCCACTTCCATCTTGCTAATGAACCTCAACAACTATACAGCTTACATGGTAGCATCATATGCCACGATGTCTCTACATCACTAACTAAATAGGCTAAAGTATTCTACTTGGAACCTTTCCAGCAGATTGCTCCTATAATTAGGGTATGAGCCAATATTCTCTTGTTGTCATCTTGTTCTGACTGAAATTAAAACATCCGCATGTTTTAAGTCAGTACTTTCATATTTGAGTCACTGGATCTTAGTATTTTTCAAATACTTAAGGATTGTCTATACAATCTTCCAATGGTTCTCGCTTGGATCAGATTGGTAGCTGATCATTATCTTTAGTGAGTATACCATGTCTGATCACGTACATGGAGAAATAAGATGATAGCTAAATCTTTATTCTTTGCAATGCTGGAATGTCATTTTCGATTAAGAGAATTTCATCCACAGACAATATAAGGAATAATACTATAGAATATTTTGCCCAATTACAAATGCAGGATTTGCCTTTGTTCATAACAAAGGCATACGTTCAAAACGTATGTTCTAATTCTGAGGTAATAGCCAAATGGGCTTTAAGGTCTTTACCTTTCCATCTGCGCTACTCTGATTCTTTTGAAAATCTATTCACATCCAATGGATTTTATCCCTTCAGGTGAATCATTTAGTATCCATACACTATTGATTTCCATGGACTTCAATTTGGATCATATGGCTCTAAGCCACTTCTCAGAGTCAGATCACTGCATTATATCCCTATAGATGATCAGATCCTTGTTGTTCTCATCGAGCTCAACAGGATTGCCATCCCGGACCTAGATTCTGAAGTATATGTCCAGTTGATGTGGTACTCTATCGGATTTTCTTAAAGGTGATATTTTAATAGGCTCCAGATTTGATCTAATCAAATTCAGTTCTGTAGGTTTACTAGATTACGTCAGTTCTTTTCTACCAGTCAAACTTTTTTAAGTTCAACTTGATAAGCATCAATTCCATCTCTAAGAAACTTCTTTCCAAAAGGAATGCCCTACTGCTGATGAACATTTTATATTCTTTAGCATAGTAGAATTAATAACCCTTAAATACTTATTGGATCAGGATCCAAGTTTATCTATGTGCAAATATATAACATAGGCCGATCAACTCCAAACCCAAAAGTGAGAGAGTCTAGGTCTATATCCGATCCATATCCCACATAGAATCTATGCGACAGATTTACTCAGAACCTTTTTCAGAGTAAAATTAGTAGCCACAAGAGCACAACCCTGAAATAGGCAGACAAGTGAACCCTATAGTGGATTGAACCATTTTTAATAAAGTTTAATTTCTTCTTTCAAATACACTGTATTTCAAAAAAAAAATCTACTTGAGAGAGAATTTAATTCTCTCCTAGATATGTCAAAAACTCACTGAATAAGTATTCACCATCTCGATCCGATCGAAGAGTTCCAATACATTTTCAGTTTATTTTTTTATTTTATTATTGAATCATTTGAATATTTTAAATAATTCAGACCAGATGCACCCATGCCTAGATAGGTCATCTGTAATGAAATATTAGTATCTTTCTTTGACACTTAAGTTCATAAGTCCACATATATTACTATGTATGAGACTTAGAACTTTATCAGCTCCTTCACCTTTTTTAGTAAAAGGTGACTTTGTCATTTTTTCAAGAAGACAAGATTCACGGACTATCAATGATTCATAATCATTGATGTCGAGATTTTTCTCTCAAGCTAACCCATTTATCTTGTTCTTATCAAGATGACTAAGCCTATAATGCCAAAGATAGATATCTATGACACAATCTAACTTGGATGTATACATTACACTTAATAGGCTGCATAAATATTAAATATTTTTTTTATTATTCATATATTACTGTAATATTATTCATAATAATATCATAATAATCTTCTTTATTGATAAATGATAACCATCTCTGATCAAAAGGCCATCAGAGATCACATTTATCATAAATGATGAACAATAGTGACAATCACTCAAAATGATATCTATTGAAAATAAGCTTAACAAATTATAAAGCTAGGATTGGAACAAGACTTCCAACCCCAATGTTCAGGTATTTCTTACCATTTTTAAATATCCCACTTATTTGTAGTCTTTACAACAAATTATATAAGACTACCGGCATCTAATATCCATGTATTAGAATTATTTACAGAAAAATTTTAAGGTGCTATCATATAACATCTTTAATGCGCAAATTTTGCTTCTTTCTCTTGTTCAGCCTATTATAGTGAAGTGAAGCAAGATAATTCTTCTTCCTATGACCCTGCTTCTAACATTAGAAGCACTATGCCTGATTTGGGTGAACCTTGGACTAATTATTTTGACTGAGCTTAGAAGCTCCAATACGAATCCATTCATACTGCTGAACCAAATTCAACTCTTGATACTAATTATCGAAGTTGGATCCCATAAGTCATCACTGTCTAACAGTAATAGAAGCAATTAGGGTTTAGCCTTAATTTGAGAAAAAAGAATAATGACCTAAGTATATGAATTATTTTAAGTCTAAAGATTCTTCCACTATTTTATTCAAATTGGTAGCCTCTACCTTCAATTCAGAAAATTACTTTAATTTTTTAGTAGGTACTAGAATCCACATAGACTGCACATAAGTCCAACTATGGTTGGTCAATCCATGTACATTTAAGGATAGGTTCATAACCAATTATTTCTTTAAACAACTTCTGGTAATTTAATTTTGCCCCAGAAATCTAATCAGTAGGCTAGGGCCTCTACTGTAAGGATCCAATTAGGTCCAACCATTAACATGAGCATACTTGGTGCATCTAACTAATAAATGATTAAGCCCAACTATGGTTGGTCAACCTAACCATCATTAGAGAGACACATCCAAATCGTCATATGATGAATGATAATTTTATTAGTCAACAAGCACCAGGCCTATGGGTCTCCAATGATTTTTGAGTTAATGGACTCATTATCAAACACCTTAATGGGAGGCTATGACTCGATTATCTCCATAACTTCATCATTTTAGGAACCTAATAATTTTAGAGGATTTAAATTATTAGTAATTTAAGGATAGAAAGGATGTGGACCAATTTGCTCCCACTGACTTCACCAAGTCAAGTCCTCCCACTAACTTCACAAGTCACTGATGAAGATTATAATCAATTTTGATCCATGGGCACCTAAATCAATCTCACTGATTTTCTATGTGACATGGGTTAGCTTAAATCAATAAGCAACCTAATCAAAATCTGATTAACCACATTGGTCAGATAAGTGAAATCGGTGGGAGGGTCTGCCAAGGCTTGCCTTAGATACCATCAGAAATGATCAGGTAAGCGGGCCGTCAATTAAAAACCACTAGTCTAGAATGCCAGACTTATCTTAGACATCAATTGGTTTGTCAGTTTTGACTTGGTCTGCCTAAAAACTCGGGCTCGACCACTGAGCCACGATCAGGTCCATTTGTTAAAAATATATGGACTTTGATCAACTGCAACTATTGAATTGATCTATAGAAAAGAAATGACCTAATCCTAATTAACTATTAATTAGGTTCGATCAATTTCTTAACTAAGTCTATATTTAATCTAATGCTAGGTCTAACCCAGTTAATGACCTAATCAAAACTAACCCATTTAACCTTTAACCTAAGTTTTATGAAATTATCTTAGGATCTTCAAATCACAAACCTAGATCCTAAACAATAATTTAATTCTTAATTAAGTTCAAAGTTTGAATTTATGAAACCTCAGAACTAGTTTTTAATTTTATTATTTAAAATATTTTTAAATTATAAATAATTTACATTGAATCATATTCAATATATAGTTTTAGGTCTGATTTGTTTCTTTGTTTAGATTATGTCCTAGGATTTCGAATCTAGAATTTTGCAGAAAGTAAATTTTTATTTTAAATTTTATAAAATAAATATATCATACATATACATTCTAGATTCAAAATAAAAATTACATATCAACATATGCAATAAGAGGATCTAGGTCTAAATATAAAACACATCATATGGATCAGATCATAAATCATTTAAAATTAAATTTAAAATTTAAAATAAATTATAAATTATTTTAGATCTCATCTAATATATTTATGATTTAGATTTCTTGGATCAGCACATACTAGGACAATCTTTCCATTGTAAGGGGTAAACCTTACAGTAGGACAACCTTATGGCAGCATGTGCAATCCAGATATTATTTAGATCTAATCTAAATAATCTAAAATAGATTAAATATCTATTTAATTTTAGATTTAAATTAAAAAATTAAATCATAATTTTTTTAGATTTAATCTAAATTATTTATGATTCAGATTCAGATTAGCACATACTAGGATAACCTTTTCATTATAAGGGGTTAACCTTACGATAGAACAACCTTATGGCAGTATGTACGATCTTTAATTAATTTTAATTTTTAGATTTAATTTAATACAAATATGATCATATTATAAAAGAACCTAGATGCTCTGATACCATTATTGAGAAACATGCAGGGTTTCATGCATAGATTTCAAAACTTTTTTGAAATATAGAGCAGCGAAAGACAGATTAAACTATTTAATCTACAACATGCATGTAATCAAATTATAAAATCCTACATCAAGAATCTATAACATGTTATGATGCAAATATAAATCTAAAATTAAATTAATTAAAAGTGGTATTAATCATATCAATACCTAGATTTAGAATAATTCTAGATCTAACCCTAGATCGCATCTAGATCACTAAGAGATCAGATCTCTTACCTTTGCATGGGTCGAGAATTCCACGATTAAATCCGTTATTATCTTTGGAGTTCCACAAGCATCCAGTCTCTATAGGTAATCCACATGAATCTACAATACAGATCGGAGGTTCGTCGAACGAAGATCCACTCGAAGTGCTAGCTTCTCGCAGATCCCTCCTGATGGTTAATCAAACATATATTCTTCGAATCTCTTGGATACCTCCAAGGGATGAAGAACATGAGGAGGAATAAGGAAGGAATCCAACCCTTGGATCTCCCATAAATCAGAAAATAAAATCAAGAAAAAATAAATCCTAAGAGAAGATAATCTTCTCCTTCAGGACATCAATGATTGATGTCCTGAAAATATCTCTATGCTTGGACAAGAGGAGACCTTCTTCTCTAGAATTTTTTCTAAGTTTCTAGATCTAAGATTTTTAATTTTATTCATACAGAAATTCTCACAAAAATTAGAGAGAAAAGGTTCTCCAAGAAATCCTAAGAGAATATCTTTTTTCTCTTCTCCTTCTCTCATCAGGACATGATCAGATCATATCCAAAAAATTAACACCATGCCCCAACAACTTGGAGCACTCATCACCACACTCAAATCTTCTCTCTCTCTCAAATTTTTATCATATAAAAATTATAAATAAAATAGAAAGAGAGAAATATAAAAGAAAAATATAAGAGAAGACAATCTTCTCTTACTTTGTCTCTTTAAGACATCAACCTTTAATATCTTAATTGAGGGCTCTTCTCTAAGAATCTTGGTACCACAAATTCTCCACCCCTTCTCTTTCTTCTTCTCTAATTTTTTATGATTTTTTCTAAGATTTTTCATGTCCTAAAATCATCTCAAAGGAGGCACCCCTTTTTACTGCAAGACTAGGACAAGACCTAGTTAAAGGAGGAACTTCTATGGGGCATCCAACTCTTGGACGCCCCTCCCACTTATTTTTTCATGTAATCACTGATTCTCATGCATAAAACAAAGGAAAAAATGGCCAAATAATATAGATGGGCATGGGTAGAGTTGGCGTACAAGGAAGGGAGGAGTTTGGGTCAAAGAAGATTCTTCCAAGTAGAAAATAATTTTCAACTTCCTTCTAATTTTGACTAAATCAAAATAAATTCCCAAAAATATAAATTATGGGGTGTGGAAGGCCTTCTTGGGCAAGGAATACACATAGAAAAATCAGAAATTAATTAAGGTGGGCGTGAGGTCTTAGGCGCAAGAGAAAGAGAGAGTCTCAGTCCAACTGGGACTCCTCTTGTTTGACTAGATCAAAATTATTTTAAACCTAATTTAAATCTTATTTAAACTAGATTAAATACAACCTAATTAAGAATGATCCTAATCCAACTAGGAGCCTAATTAAATCAGATTAAATCAAGATTTAAATCTGATTTAAATGGTAAATCAATTTGGTGCACCTAAGTCCTAGTCAAACAAGGAATTATTCTTTCCTTGCAATTGGCTTATCCAATAAACTAATTGAACTTAATCCAATTAAGTTCAAACTAATTTTAATTGAATCTAATTCAATTAGACTTGATCTCAGTCTGATTACTCAATCAAATTGAGCCAATTAGCAATCCAATTGCTAATCAATCTTCCTGCAACACTTGCATTAGTTCAAACATCAATCGTATTGAATGTTTGACCTCTAAACAATTCTCAATCATTGATTAACCATCTAATCAAGTTATAAGCTCTAATGTGTATGACTCTATAGGTTCGAACCTAAGTCGATAGCATATAAATCAATTTCTTTACCAATCGAAGTTACCATCTACCAATGGTTCTTGACGTTCGGATAGATCGAATGTGTGCAAAGCAACATTCTTAGAACCCTGACCCATGGTTATTGTATAATTCATCCCTTTGATCAATGATGCTCAAGATGACTTCGAGCACGCTGTCAGCACTCATACAAGTCATCGCTATTGTATCTCAAAATTTTGCAAATCCCGTGATACCTCATGAGGATTACCCAGGCCTAGATTTTGCTAAATTGGAACACAGCGAGTCATTCTCTTCTTGAAGTTAATTAGGAGTGGTCAATCCCATTTTGACTCACACATCAACTTTATAAGTACTTAACTGTACCAAAAAATCTTTCGAATCTATATTAAAAATATAGGCAGTCCAGCATCAAAGTACAGTGAGTTGCTTGCAAGTCATCATGGTGATCTTAGGTCAGAGGGACGCTTATATCCATTGATCTTAGCTAGCTACTCTTGATAGTAGAGTGCTATATTGGTCACGTTCAGTATAGATGTACTCCTACATCTTACCTAAATATCATATCAGTGTCTCCACACCACTTGATTACAAAGACAACCATCGCATATGGCATACAGCGATCTACACTCGATAAGTTATCATTCTTGTTAATAACCTATTATTTGATTGTGAACAATTTAAGAACCATTCAAAAATCCTTCTTAATTGATTGATTGTGGTTCTAAGAACTTCATCATAATTTAAGAAAGATAGAACTTTTATGATGAACCAGCCAAATAACTATTATTATTAGATAATTTATATACTAATTTCAATCATCTACTACTTAGATGATTGGTTTTAGGACATATTTCCTAATAGGCCTTATCTATTGAAACATTTAATTGTATTATGAACGTATATAGCATGAGATTTATCTCATATGTGGATAGAAAAAGAATGGATCTTCATTTTCTTATTTATTCATATTGGAGGAGTTATTTTTGACCTATACTTCATGTGGCCACATTAGTTATATGGTGACCATTTTTTCCATTAAATTTTCACCCTTCAACTAAAATTTACTGATACCTAACATGTGCCATGTACATGCATTTCAAAAGGAGAGAGGGAGAGAAACGAGAATATATATAGTGGAGTCTGTATTTGAATAGTCCACCTTGTTTCAAAATTTAGGTTTGGCTAGTCGTAGATAAATTTGTAGTGATTGTAACATCCCACCCCTAACTAGCTATGGGTGATGGTGCCACACCCCATCCTTATCTAAAGATTAAGAAGATTTCTAAACTATAGCTAGGCCGAATTAAAACATCATTGAATAATCTATTTTCAATTAATTAAGCTGATCAATCCTGTAAATCTGCATCATAAGTATTTCAATTTAAATCTTCTTAACTTGCTAAACCAATACCTTAACTTAGCTCAACAATTTATATAATGAACTTCAGGATTTCAAATTATAGAACCATAGTTTACCAATACATTCTAGTTATTAAACCATCCTTTTTAATACAAGCCTTTCTAACAAACTATAACATATACATATAACAGTTTCTGGCTAAACTAACTCAATTGCATAATACATCTCAAAATACATCTCTTTTACAAGCTAATATCACCAAAAGCATTTTCTTCACTAGAGGTACTAATACATATGCTGAAACATATCTTTGAGCTAAGCAACTTTCCAAAACAACAATTAGAAAGAGTGAGTGATGAGATTTGGAAAGTCTCAATGAGTTGATAAACAATCTAATAATAAAAAAATAGGAAGATATAGCTATAATACTTATTATCACAACATAAAACTTAAAAGGCTGAAATACTTTCAAACAAATATATCTTAAATAAGAATAAATCTATAATGTAATTCTTTACTGAAAGAAAGCTTTGCAGAGCTAAAACTAGTTTACTAAGCTGATAAAATCTGCTGAACTAAAAGAAATTCACTAAACTATGATAAACCGGTTTTTCTTTTCTAAATAATGCTGTTGGCCATGGTCGACTACCCTAGCGCACCCCTACCATAGGTAGTCAGTACATAGTATGAATACTGCTGAAATAAAGCCCAACTGGGCATTCTGATACACTATCAAGCCCCACCGAGTATTCTAATAAACTGTCGAGCTATACTGATAATTTTGATATACTACTAAACCCCGCTGAACCTAATCGCAAAGAGATGCCGACTACTACATGCTATATGACATGCTGTGCTATGCATTTTTTCAAAAACTGACACTAAATAAACTTTCAAATGCTGATAAACTGATTTAAATGCATTCCAAACAAGATATAAGCTAGGTGGTAAAATATTTATATAGATTTCTATTTCTATACTTATAAAAATGAATAGAGCTACATATAAGAAAAAGAGTACCAAAGTTAGATAAGAAAATCCACTCATCTCAACTGGTTAATAGCTAAATAGCTTACTCAAGTACTTTTTCAACTCTTTTCTTTTTCTATATCATCAATAAACATTGATTAAAACTCATAACATATGATTCGAGATCAAAACTACATCTACTTTGCTTCCACATTCCTACTTCAATTTTTCTACTTCTTATATTTATTCCATCTTATTTATTTTAGCTTAGGTTTAATCTAACTTCAGCATAATTCAAAACTTTCTATCTATTTAATTCTATTTCCATTCTCATAATTAATTTTAGATTCGGCTAATCATGTGTTCAACACATAACTAAACTATTTAAATAATTTCAGCATCATAACAATATGATTTACCTTCAAATTCAAGGTTAAGTTACATAACTTAACTTACTAAGCCCTCAAAGCTGATAACAAAGATTGAAAACTCAATTTAAATTTAATTTAGAAATCAGAATCCTTGCCTCAACTAACAAAATCCTGCTGCCAGCTAAATAGATTTCTTTGCTTTCTCAATTTCAGTGCTTTTTCTCTTCCTTTCACCTCATTTATCACCAAATCTCTCTATTCCCTAATTGATCCTCTCTTATTTTGACTGAGAATAAGACCCTTTCCATCTCTCTTTCCTCCTCTATCCTCTCTAAAAAACTTAGGAGACTAAACAACAACCAAAAGAACCAGTGGTGTTTTATTTAGAAAAAGCATTAAACTAGAAAAGCTTTGCTAAGTGTCATTCTAGTAAAGAATCCACCTACTTTCAAGCTCCACAGGTGTTTCTCATATGAATTTTCAATCATTTGTTAATATCCTCAAGTTGCTCATTTATCCTTTGAAGAATTAATTTAAAAACATAACTCAAAACCCTCTCAATTAAAACCCGCTCCCATAATTTTTCACTAATCGAGCTGGCTTGACCCTAACTTGGGTCAGCTCGAGTGTCACTCAGGTTAGTTCGAACTCAAATCATGTTGACTCTCTCAAAAAAATAGAAACTAATTCTTTATAGCCTGAGACTCGGGTCGGCTCGATTACAAGCCGAGTTAGCTCGGTACATAATACAATTCTTATTTTCATTAAAGTTAATGTCCTCATTTATTTTATTCTCATTAACTTTAAAATATAAGTATAAATAAGAAAATGCCTTCTCATTTGAAATCAATAAAAATATCAAAAAAATCAAAATCCTCAAGAATAAGATATCAAAACTTGCATTCTAGTTCAAATTTTTCATAATTCAAAACTTTTAAAACTTTCTTTTCTTAGAACGAATAGGTTAAAGGATCTCAAAATTTATTAAAAATTATTTTGTGACTTACTAACACCCAAGAAATAATTACCATCAATTTTGTTTTCAAAAAAATTCATATTTTATATAGCTCTCTAGATAGATGCTAGTTTTCAGACTTAGAAAATTTTTAGAACTCACAATGGCAGATAGTCATAATTTACACTCAAATATATCATAAATAAATTACTATGCCATACATAACTGAACACGAATCTTTTATTCTATTATTTTATTGGTTCGGAATGTTGCATTTCCATCTCCCTTAAAATAAATTTTATTCTCAAAATTTATACTTTCTACTTCAAGTTCCTTTTGAATTTCAAATCATCTTAATTGCCTTAACATTTATTCTTCTGAATTTTAAAGCATCTCTAATTTAACTTATCATGCTTGCAAGTCTTACATGCATAACTTTAGTTTTCTTCTTATCATAATATCATGACCTTCTTTCAAGAATAATTACTTGATTCTTACATATTCCATATCCACATCTTTACTTAGATACTTCATAAGCTATTCAACTTTTTAAAGTTTGTTACCAATCATACTATTTCTCAAAGAACCTTCAGTTCTATTATTTGCATCATTAATGTTCAATTAAAATATTAAATACTCATGATTCCAATCCTTCTTAGAAATAATTTCAATCCTTCATAACAACATGCATAACTATACTATTTTCCACATACATGAATATTATCTTGAATTTTCAACAAAAACTAGTGCTTCAATAAATTCAAATTAGAATGTTACCACTTATCAAATATACCTATTTCAAGCAATGCTAAGCCATACCTTTGTTGACTCCTCCTTTTCTCCTAACTTCAATTTTCTCTAGAAGATGATCCTGTATCTGGAGGAAGTCCCTCTCTTAATCTTCTCACCTGGTGACTCAGGTTTGCACACTGATTAAGATATCTTCTACTTCTATTACTTGCTCTTTCATGGTTTCACCTTAGTTGCTGAAGCTCTACACTTACAACATTATACTCTAATCTTACTCTTTGGAATAAATGCTTATACTCTTTTATATCCTCATAATTTAAATCTCTAACTTCAAAATTAAAATGATACTTTAAATTATTCTGGGTATAAACTGCTGCATGCTCTTTCGATTTTTTTTGCTCCACATCTAGAGGATCCATTGATCTAAAGGTTTCATAGGATTGCTCCCCTCTGTTTATGATTATCTCAACATATGCTCTTACATACCTTCCTTCCCTTTCTTCCACTCCATAAATTTGATATGAAAGTCCCAACTTTCTTATAATTTTAGCTAAAATAATCTTTGGAGATATCTCAATTACATTCATGATCTGCAATCCGAATCAATCATTGCTATAAAATTATCCTTAATAATTGCTATTTGACTCTCTATGCATCACTATTCATTAAACCATACCAACACATATTTCACACATATATGCAATGCTTAGCTCAAATAAGAAACATAAGAATATACATACTTTAGTTATTTTAAAAGCTGTCAAAATTATAAACATACCTGCTCATTTCATGCTCACTAATCAAATACTCAATTAATCATGAGATAAAACTTCTAATAATTCTTAGCATCACAAGCAATTGCATTTGAAAATTGAATCCTTATCCTCTAACTTAAACTTGTACTTGAACTAAAATATTTAACTCATACCTATTTTCTACATTAAAGATAACTTACATCACTTGTTATCCTTCCTACTTGGACCTATCTTGTTCATTGATATCAGTCCTCACTTACTTGCTCATCATTAATTAAAACATTAGACTTTAGTAGGAATCTTTTAACTAGAGATTTGTTCGAACAATTTCAATAAACTGGTTATGGTATATATAAGCCCATCCTTATTAATCATAATTTTTTGCTCTCATCTATTAACCACAAACCATTTCTTATGCTTACTGATTATAAACCTTCATTCATCTCTACTAACCATTAAACTTTTACTTATCTCTACTAATTACTAAACCATGCTTGATAAGTATCATAAATTCATCAATAAAAATATTAATTTATTAATTAATTTATATTTATTTTTAAAAATTAATAATCAATTTTTATATTTTTTAAAAAATTAATATTTTTATTAATTAAAAAATTAATTAAAAATAATAAAAATAAAATATTAGTATTAATAAAAAGAGCTTATTTTTTATCATAACAAAATAAGTTTGAAGCAAATCGGAGATAAAATGGATTAGATATAAATTTTTAAAAAAAATTAAATAAAAAAAAAATGGCTCAGCCGGCTCATTAAGCCAAGCCGCAAAGCTAAGCCAAGCCGGTGCACCACTGAAGCAACTCAATTGTAGAAGCCACCTATCGGTCCACAATCCAGGCATGGACCGCCAGCTCAACAACATTCGGCTAATCATATGCTGCCACGTGGTGGACCAAGATCGCTAAAGGATGTACAAAAAATTCATCGCGGTGTATAGGGGTAAAATGATAATTTTATAGGACTCGTCGTGCACTAATTGGTTCTTATCTATGGTCTACACTGTCCATAGCTATAGGAATTATGCCATCGTGCGGTCTAGGTTGATTGCGACCTAGATTCGATGGTTGAGTTTCTTTCCTGTTATGATTCGAATTCATCTCCTCTACGCGATCAGATGACTGTGAGATCTCTTGATGGCAATCCAACGATCCAAGTTTTGGCCAGTTTTGATTAGATGGTTGCAGTTATTTCCTTCTTTGATTTGGTTTCTGATTGCATTCTGATCATGATCCAACAACAGCACTCACTCCAAATCTAGATCTAGTGGTCCATAAAGCTCCTGACTTGATTAAAACACTCAGAAGATGATCTGACGGTCAGATTTTCATCATCAGGCGTGATCCAATGCTCAAAATTTAATCCGATCTGATATGGGCTTTTACACCAACATTTTTGGTGATTTTAGAACCGTTTGATCCAGATCTGATGGTCAGATTTCACCCAGAACAGTAGAATTCAATCTAGAACTCTTTCAATCCGAATTTTCATCAAATTTCTTCATATTTTGATGTTTAAAACTATCCTTAGTCCATATTACCTAGCAACAAATACCCTAGCCCTCCTAACTCTATTTAAAGGACTCCAGGCCTCTAAAATCAATTGTCTTCGATCATGAGGAGTTTGGTAAAGGTTAGAGCCATACTTGGATTAGAGATTGCTTCAAGATAATGGATGCTACGAAGAAGAGTTGGCTTCTACACTATCTCAACATTGACACTGATCTAAGATCAGAGATCAACTATTTTTTAATTTTTTTTAATTTTATGTATTTAAATTATGAACTTTTAAATTAATAAAAAATTTATTTTTATGCTCTTTAAATTCATACTTTTTATTTTTGTTGGTGCAGAAACTCGTCGCCGTCGGAGGTAGCCGGGGTCGAGGCCGCTAAGGTCGCCGTCGGGGACCTGCAAAACAAAGTCCCATCCGGAATCGGTGGGGGTGGCTCCGGCAGGACCCTCCGATGGTCAAGTCAGTCTTCGGCCAACAGGAATGGAGTGCTCGGAATGAGTTCCGGAGCTTAGAGAAGAAGAGGAGAGCTTAGGGAGATTAGAGGTCAGAGAGCTTAGCCAGCATATCGGAAGGGTCCTTTTTATAGCGGAGCTTGATGGTGACAACTGCAGCCGCATGCTGGCGGGCCGCTCTAGGTTCGGCGGGGATGGTGCCGTGTGCGGTGGATTGATGGTGATAGCCATCGCCGTCTGACAGTGGGTCGCTATCGCCTGTGGCGGACTGATGGTGATAGCTGTAGAGCTTGCGACGGACTGATGGTGATGGCTGCAGAAGGGTTGAAGGCCTTCATCGTGTGCCCATTTTGGAGGAGTTCGGGCGAGAAAGATTGGAGGGAGTTTGGCTCCCATAGGCGGAGGTATGCAGCTACGGCTCATTCGCTGAAGAGTTCGGCCAAGGGGAATCCGAAGCTCGGTCGTTGGAGAGTTCGGTCGGATGTTGGACTTCGACCGAGGCTTAGACGCTTGAGAGTTCGGTAGGAGCTCGGTTGGTCGAAGTTCGGCGAGGGCGACCGCTGAGGAGTTCGGCTGAGTGACGACTGCTTGAGGAGTTCGACCGAGGGGGCGACCGCTGAGGAGTTCGATCGAGGGGCGACCGCTTGGGGAGTTCGGTCGAAGGGGCGACCGCTGAGGAGTTCGGCCGAGGGGCGACCGCTTGGGGAGTTCGGTTGAAGGGATGACCGCTGAGGAGTTCAAGCGCTGGGGGATTTCGTTAAAGCCCGACCGCTTGGAGTCCAAGGAGCTCAGTCGCTAAGCAGTTCGGCCAGCTGAACGGGTTCGAAAGAGCTCGGATGTTGGGGTTTCAGGAGCTCGACCGCTAAGTAGTTCGATCGGCTGGAGGGGTTCGGTCTTGACGTTGGGAGTCTGGAAGAAGCTCGGCAGCTAACTAGTTCGACCGGCTGAAAGAAGCTCGGACGCTGGAAGTTCGGCTGAAGCCCGTCTGCCGAAGCTCTTCTGCGGCTACTGGTTGCATTAGGCTGGGCATTGAGCTAGACTTCGGCTGGAGCCAGATTTATCCCCAACATTAGCCTCCCCACTTTCGAGTTTGAAAATCGAAGGAAGGGAGTGCAGGAAAGGCGACTGCCGAAGTCTTCCTCTGAGCTCTGTGCTGGTTTAGGTCGAAGCTCGGGGGAGATCTCATTTCCAGCTGGAGCTGACACGGTTGCTTTCTCTAGCCAAGGTCGATGTTGAAGCTCTCCGACCGAGGTTGATATGATAGCTTTCTCTAGCCGAGGTCGATGCTCGCGTTCGACCTTGCTCGTGTTAGGACGAGGTCCCCCTCCTGTTCCTAACGGGCTATGGGGGCACATGCGTCATTCATGAATGAGTCTTTCGACTTTGCTCGCATTAGAACGTCGTCCGAGCCTCTCCCTCCGTCTCGTCTCGTCCTTCATGAACGAGGCCTTCGACTTTGCTCGCGTTAGGATGAGATCCTCCTCCTGTTCCTAATGGGCTATGGGGGCACATGCGGACCGTCGTCCGAGCCTCTCCCCCCATCTCGTCCTTGGTGAACGAGGCCTTCGACCTTGCTCGCGTCAGGACGAGGTCCTCCTCCTATTCCTAACGAGCTATGGGGGCACATGCGGACCGTCGTCCGAGCCTCTCCCCCATCTCGTCCTTGGTGAACGAGTCCGAGCCTCTCCCCCCATCTCGTTCTTGGTGAACGAGGCCTTCGACTTTTCTCGCATCAGGATGAGGTCCTCCTCCTGTTCCTAACGGGCTGTGGGGGCACATGCGGACCGTCGTCCGAGCCTCTCCCCCATCTTGTCCTTGGTGAACGAGGCCTTCAACTTTGCTCGCGTTAGGACGAGGTCCTCCTCCTGTTCCTAATGGACTGTGGGGGTACATGCGGACCATCGTCCGAGCCTTTCCCCCATCTCGTCCTTGGTGAATGAGGCCTTCGACTTTGCTCGCGTCAGGACGAGGTCCTCCTCCTGTTCCTAACGGGCTGTGGGGGCACATGCGGACCATCGTCCGAGCCTCTTCCCCCATCTCGTCCTTGGTGAACGAGGCCTTCGACTTTGCTCGCATCAGGATGAGGTCCTCCTCCTGTTCCTAACGGGCTGTGGGGGCACATGCGGACCATCGTCCGAGCCTCTCCCCCCATCTCGTCCTTGATGAATGAGGCCTTCAACTTTGCTCACATCAGGACGAGGTCCTCCTCCTGTTCCTAACGGGCTGTGGGGGCACATGCGGACCGTCGTCCGAGCCTCTCCCCCCATCTCGTCCTTCGTGAACGAGGCCTTCGACTTTGCTCGCATTAGGACAAAGGTCCTCCTCCTGTTCCTAACGGGCTGTGGGGGCACATGTGGACCGTCGTCCGAGCCTCTCCCCCTATCTCGTCCTTCATGAACGAGGCCTTCGACCTTGCTCACGTCAGGACGAGGTCCTCCTCCTGTTCCTAACGGGCTGTGGGGGCACATGTGGACCGTCGTCCGAGCCTCTCCCCCCATCTCGTTCTTGGTGAACGAGGCCTTCGACTTTGCTCGCGTTAGAACGAGGTCCTCCTATTTCTAACGGGCTATTTTTGCTCGTTTCTTTCTCCTGCCATCAGATAGTTTTTTCGTCCAGAAACAATATTATTGAGAGGGAAGAATTTTACCGAGGGGAAGCTAATCGCAGCGCATTTTCGCTCGAGGGTCGTCGGGGTGTTGTTCCTCGAAGTTCCCTCGGGCAGTAAGTCCCGTCCAGACGACCTCCTCTATCTCATGCCGGCCTTCTCAATTTGGAGCATGCTTCTCTTGGCTTTGACGCTGGAAGGTGACGAATCGCCGATATACCAAGCTCCTCCGGGGGGTGATGTTGATGACGCCGCGAGGCGGCCGACCTTCTTGTCTTTTCTGGTTATGGCAATGCCTTTAGCCGATCTTCCCTTGCTTCAGGCTGGCGTCGGAGGAATTTATCCCATCATCCCTTGGAGCTGAACGTATTCCTCAGTGTCATGGCCGTGGTCACGATGGTAGGGGCTTTACTTGCTTCGATCGCACGCGTTTGGGGAGGCCGTAGTCCTTCAGGTCCTGGCGGCTGGCTCTTAACTTCGCCGAGAATTTGAGTTAGAGGAGCGGGGCATGGTTGTGGAACCCTTCGGGAGGAGGATTTCTTCGTGCCTTTATGTCGGGGCTTCCTCCCTGGTGAGCTTGAGGAGTTCGGACTTTGCTTGCGCGGAGCTTCATTCCGTTCTCCCGCGAAACTTTCCACGGGAGAACTTCATGCTTCTTTGTCCGGACTTCCTTGCTCGCAGGGAGGGGGTCGGCTTTGCTTGCCCGAACTTCATTGCACCTCCCGTGAATTTGTTGTAGCGACGTACTCGAGGGGGAGTTCGGCCGCGCTCTAGCGCCAATCTGTTGGTGCAGAAACTCATCGCCGTCGGAGGTAGCCGGGGTCGAGGCCGTTGAGGTCGTCGTCGAGGACCTGCAAAACAAAGTCCCATCCGAAACCGGTGGGGGTGGCTCCGACGGTCAAGTCAGTCTTCGGCCAACAGGAATGGAGTGCTCGGAATGAGTTCCGGAGCTTAGAGAAGAAGAGGAGAGCTCAGGGAGATTAGAGGTCAGAGAGCTTAGCCAGCATATCGGAAGGGTCCTTTTTATAGCGGAGCTTGATGGTGACAACTGCAGCCGCGTGCTGGCGGGCCGCTCGAGGTTCGGCGGGGATGGTGCCGTGTGCGGCGGATTGATGGTGATAGCCATCGCCGTTTGACAGTGGGTCGCTATCGCCTGCGGCGGACTGATGGTGATAGCTGCAGAGCTTGCGGCGGACTGATGGTGATGGTTGCAGAAGGGTTGAAGGCCTTCGTCGTGTGCCCATTTCGGAGGAGTTCGGGCGAGGAAGATTGGAGGGAGTTCGGCTCCCATAGGCGGAGATATGCAGCTAAGGCTCGTCCGCTGAAGAGTTTGGCCGAGGGGAATCTGAAGCTCGACCGTTGGAGAGTTCGGTCGGATGTTGGACTTCGGCTGAGGCTTGGACGCTTGAGAGTTCGGTAGGAGCTCGGTTGGCCGAAGTTCGGCGAGGGCGACCGCTGAGGAGTTCGGCCAAGGGGCGATCGCTTGGGGAGTTCGGTCGAAGGGGCGACCGCTGAGGAGTTCGACCGAGGGGCGACCGCTTGGGGAGTTCGATCGAAGGGGCGACCGCTGAGGAGTTCGGGCGCTGGGGGATTTCGTTAAAGCCCGACCGCTTGGAGTCCAAGGAGCTCGGTCGCTAAGCAGTTCGGCCAGCTGAACGGGTTCGAAGGAGCTCGGATGCTGGGGTTTCAGGAGCTCGGCCGCTAAGTAGTTCGGCCGGCTGGAGGGGTTCGGTCTTGACGCTGGTAGTCTGGAAGAAGCTCGGCAGCTAACTAGTTCGGTCGGCTGGAAGAAGCTCGGGTGTTGGGAGTTCGGCTGAAGCCCGTCTGCCGAAGCTCTTCTGCGGCTACTGGTTGCATTAGGCTGGACATTGAGCTAGACTTCGGCTGGAGCGGGATTTATCCCCAACAATTTTTATTATAATTTAATTTCTACACTTTAATTATTACTCTTTATTTTATTACAAGTAGATGCTAAGATCTAACCAGTAGATCTTAGTACCAAGTTTAAATTTTTATATCTTTTAATTTCTACTTATAATTCTATTTTTTGACTTTAATTTTTTTATATAAAAATCAAAAATTTTAAAACTAAAATACTATCTTCTCTATGGATTCAATCCGACTCACTACTTTCTATCTATTTTTAATTTATTTTAGAAAGTCAAAATTAAACTGATAAACACGATATCTTAACGACAACATCATGCTTATATCAAATATTGACGTCATTATCGAAAAAGACAAGAGCATTAAATTTTTTGATTTCTTTAATTTTTTTATAAAATAATTATAAATAAAATTTTAGTTTCTTTAATTTTTTGTAAATAGTGCTAACTAACTTTTTCTTCTTTATTTTGCAAAAAAAAAGAGAAAAAAAGAAAAAGAGGAAAAGAACCAAATTAGGATAAGAAGAAAAACTCTAATTTTGCTTGGTGAGATCAATCCTAATCCTAAATTTTTTTAATTATTTATTTTATTTTTAAATTAATTTAAAAAATATTTATTTAAATCTAATTAAAAGCTTCATGATAAGATTGGAAACTCTAATTGTTTAGAAAATGCATTCATATTAGTTTTATTTTTATTTTTATTTTTTTTGGTGATTGCTGGAGGTAAGGTAAGCTTCTCAAGATTTAATTAGTTGCATGCATCTAATTTAAATTGTATAGAACCCTTGCTTGAAAAAAAATTTTGGTGTATATTCATATTAAACCAAATTAAGGGCACAACCCATTAAACAACATAAGGTAGAGATTTAATCATTCTTTCTTGGCCCACAAATAACCAACCTGCATCATACATTGACCTAAAGCCTTTAATTTTAAAATCAATTAGACATCAGTCCTAGAAACTCGAGCTCATCAGGACAAGAAATCCTAAAAGTTGGATTGGGTTAAGGTTAGTTAGTTTAACTGATGTCTAGAAAAGTGATTCAGGGATGACTAGGCCCGAAAGAAGGTGGTTTATAATTAGTTCCATTAGCTTACCTGGTCAAGCATAATTGGTATCTAAGACAAGCAATGGAAAGACTCCCACCAACCTTATATTTACCAGGCTAGTTGATTAGCTGATCTTACACTTGGAGGGCTTAAAAATGATCTTAGCAGTTAGAATCTATCTAAATCTAGGATAATCCTTAGTTAGGATTGTTTGCCTAACTTGATTGCTAGCTAAAATATTAAACCTAATTAAAATTAATCTTCTCTCTTTTCTTAGTTCTAGGACTCCGTAGGACCTTTTCTTTAGAACTCTTCTTTCTTTCTTCTTCTTTTCTCCTCTTCTCTTTCAAAAAAATAAATTAAAATAAATTAAATTAAAAATAATAAAAAATTAATAATTAAATAATAAAAATAATTAAAAGTAGTAAAAATAATTAAAAAATTAAAATAAATAAAAATTATATAAAATAAATAAAAAAAATAAATAAAATAATAAAACCATTAAAAAATCATTAATTTTTTTAAAAAATAAAATAATAATAAATAATAATAATACATTCTAAAAAAATCTAAAAAATTAAAATAATAATATAAAAAAATTTAAAAAATAATAAATAATAAAATAATAAAAAAATAAAAAAAATTTAAAAAATTTGAACCACATGTTAGGATTGTACTAGTACATACATGGTAGAAAATCATTTTATCTGATCTAGTTGAACCAAACCATGAAATTAAATAGTTGAACCATATTAAACCCAATAATCAAATGACTAAAAATCTTAGAAAATCACCTAGATAGATGAAGAAATATTTTATTTCTTTCATCTATAATCCATCGATTTGTATCTAGTTATCTGATATCCATTCTATCCACTATGAGATCAAGTTGACCATAATTCAGATGCTCTCATTTTTCTATGGAAACACTAATGAAGATCCTTATAAGCATCTGGATGAGTTTTTAGAAATCTGCTCTATGGTGAGGATTCAAAATTGAACCAATGATGCTCTTAGACTATTTTTTTTTCATTAAAAGATAAAGCCAAGTACTGGCTTGGCACAATAGGGAGACCAATCCAAATCTGGGCTGAATTACAAAGTAAATTTCTTAAGAAATTTTATCCCATAAGTCGAACCAACACCATAAGACGAGCTATCACTAAATTTACTTAGCTTTCAGAGGAACAAATTCACGAGTCATGGGAGAGACTTAAGAAACTAATTAGAAAATATTCACACCATGGTCTGTCTAAGTGGCAAATAGTTTAAGCTTTTTATGAGAGTTTAGGAGACCAAAATAGATAGATAGTAGATGCATCCTATGGAGGTGCATTTATGAACAAAAGAGATGATGAAGCCTAAGCTTTATGTGAAATCTTGAGTGAAAAGTCAATCAACCATGCTTCATTATCTTTCTACAAAAAGTGGATAGGAATCCATGAATATCCAGAATCTAGTCTTGAAACTAACTTAAACCTGATAGATAAAGTGGACCTTCTTGCCCAAAAATTAGATCAATTCCTAATCCTAGGTCAACAATCTTCTGCATAATTCACACTATCCTCTAATTATCAGGAGATTTGTTTAATTTGTGCCAATCCAATCCATCATGTAAGTAAATATTCTATTGCTGCATAATTTTTACCTTTTATCCAAGAATAAGTTCAAGCTACATAAGGCCACTCCAAGCTGGTTAATGATTCTTTTTCAAATTCATATAACCTAGATTGGAGGAATCATTCTAATTTTTCTTAGATATCCCAATAGACTCAGGCTCAGATCCAATATCAAAATTATGTCTATAATAAGGGTCAATCTAGTCAGTCTTTTCAGTCATTGCATTATAATCAGCTATCATATCCACCTCTCAACAGATCAATCTAGCTAACGATAGATTTAACCAACTTCAATAATTAATTCTGAATCAATAATAATCAATCTTGATTCAAAAGAAATCTATCGCCAAGCTAGAAGTATAAATAGGATAATTAGTTGAGTCTAAGACGAGGAGAGAACTAGATCAATTGCTGAACCAACTAAATCTTATAAACAACTCATCTATTTATCAATCTAATGTTCTACTTAGGAATCTCCAATTGGAGAATGCCAAAGTAATTCCTAAACTTAAAAGTTATAGGATTCTTATGGACACATACCAAGACTAGGTGAGAGAGGCTACTACTGATGCTAGTCAAAATAAAAATATAAAGAAACAGATTAGTACTAAAGCTAATCACATAGAAGAATCTGAGCCTAAAACTAGTACTAATGCTGGTTCCATTTTAAATGAGACAGATAAAGGAGAGAAGAAAATGGCTGATTTACCTGAGATCTATAAATCTAAAGTCCTATTTTCTTCACCCCTAAAAGCTGGTTCTTCTCATAAAAATCAAAAGTTATATAATAAACTATCAATGAAGTTATTTAAACAAGATTATATTAATTTACCTTCATAATTAAAGCCATCTTTAGTCATCCTTCCAGTATCCAATGCATTAAACTCAACTCCTAATCCAAAAACTCAATATATGAGAATTTTAGAAGAACAAATAGGAGAAATTCTTGACAAACAAGGATCTGAGAATATGATCATAAATTATATTTTCATAATTAATAATAAATATATGAATAAAGAGATAATAATCTATCTTTCTGAGATTGGCAATCCAAAATTATTGAAATTTGTCAATCCAGTATTTGATATGGGATAAGTAAGCTGCATTGTGTCTGGCTAAAGACGATAAACTTAGCACTTATTGGAAGGCAATCCAATATTTAGACTTTTTTTGTCTAATTCATCTTTTTAGTTTATTTTTTTTAGGATAATTTTGAATAAGTTGGAGGCAAATCCAAATTTTCAAAGACATATGCTGGACTACAAAAACATATTGAATCAGGTATATTCTTTCTTATTTTTTATTACACTCTTTATTTTTTCTTCTCCATTAAGAATAATGTCGATTAAGTTGAGAGGAAAGAATAATAAAAATTTTTAAAATTTTAAGTCCTCGAAGAAGTTAGTTTTTAGCATTTAGATGCCGCTTATGCTTAAGAACTGAGTTGAACTAAGCATTTTTAAAAATAAATTGATGCACAAATCAAAAAATTTATGAGATATTGAGGGACCAAGTATTAAGAAAATCTAATAAAGAGTTAAGTCTAGAACATAAATAATTTCTTTTTGAGCACTTTTGATTTTTTTATTAGTATCAAAAAAAATCTATTTTTTATAGACTTATGTAGGATAACTATATGTTTCTTCATAATAATTAAATAATAATAATAAAATAATTTTTAAATACTTTTTATTAAGTAATCAAGCCTTTTTGTCTAAGTAAGCATTAAGTTTCGCGTCAAAAGATAGGAAGGACAAAGAAGCTCGTTGTAAAGCTCGTCTTAACTTGTAGCCTATTTGATTCGAGCTAGTAAGTCCGAGAGGTATTTTATACCTAGTATTCTAAAGTCAACTGGTTTGCAAGTCATTGGCCTAAGACTCGTTACATGGATCAAATAGAAAGCTTAAGAGGTTAAGGCACTAAATAGTGATACAATATTTAAAAAAAAAATATATTAATTTTTCATCAAATAATCGAATCTCTTTGCCTAAGCAAGCAATGATATTCACATTAAAAAATAAGAAATATGAATAAAAAAATTAATAACTAAAGGTCAAAAGTAGTAATACATTTGTCCATATAAAAGTTTAGATAATTCAGAAATAAAGATAGAAATAATTTAGAAAAAAATTTAAAAAAAATTAATATTCTTTACTTAATTTTTATATTGATAAATACTAATACTCTAATGACATATCTCACTTATACTCTATTGAATATTAATGGCCATTTTGAAAACTACTTAGGTAAAATTTGAAACTTTAAAGTTAAAAGATATCTAAAACTAAATTCTTTCTTTACTCGAGGATGAGCAAAGCTTAAGTTGGAGGGTGTGATAAGTATCATAAATTTATCAATAAAAATATTAATTTATTAATTAATTTATATTTATTTTTAATAATTAATAATAAAATTTTATTTATTTTTAAAAAATTAATATTTTTATAAATTTAAAAATTAATTAAAAATAATAAAAATAATAAAATAAAATATTATTATTAATAAAAATAGCTTATTTTTTTATCATAATAAAATAAATTTGAAGTAAATTAGAGCTAAAATGGACTAGATATAAATTTTTAAAGAAAAAAATTAAATAAAAAGAAAATGGCTCAGCCGCTCATCAAGCCAAGCCGCAAAGCCAAGCCAAGCCAGCGCACCATTGAAGTCGACTCAACCACAGAAGCAGCCCGTTGGTCCACGATCCAGACGTGGACTGCTAGCTCAGCAATATTCGGCCAATCATACGCAGCCACATGATGGACCAAGACTGCTAAAGAATCTACAAGAAATTCATCATAGCATACAGGGGTAAAATAGTAATTTCATAGGGCTCACCGTGCACTGATTGGTTTCTATCTATGGTGCGGTTGGTCTACACACTCCACAGCTACAGGAATTGCACCATCATGCAGTCCAAGTTGATTGCGGTCCAGATCCGATGGCTAAGATTCTTTCCTGTTATGATTCGAATTCATCTCCTTCCAATGCACGATCGGACGATTGTGAGCTCTCTCGACGGTCATCCAATGATCCAGGTTTCGATCAGTTTTGATCAGACGATTGCGGTTATTTCCTTCTTTGATTTGGTTTTTGATTTCACTTTGATCGTGATTAAACGGCACCGCTTGCTCCAAATCCAGATCCAACGGTCCACAGAGCTCCTAATTTGATTAAAACACTTAGAACAAGATTTGACGACCAGATTTTCATCATCAGACATGATCCAATGGTCAGAATTTAATCTGACCTGATTTTGGCTATTACATCTCCATTTTTGATAATTTTGGGACCATTTGATCCAGATCTGATGGTTAGATTTCACCTAGAGCAGCAGAATTCGATCCAGTACTCTTTCAATCCAAGTTTTCATCAATTTTTTTCATATTTTGATGATTAAAACTCTCCTTAGTCCCATACTGCCCGCAACAAATACCCCAGCCCTCCTAACTCTATTTAAAGGACTCCAGGCTTCCAAAATCAATTATTTTCAGTCATGAGAAGGAGTTGGTAAAGGTTAAATCCATGCTTGGGATAGAGACTGCTTTAAGGCAATAGGTGTTGCAAAAAAGAGCTGGCTTCTACACCATCTCAATGCCGATGCCGATCCAAGATCAGAGATCAGCTATTTTTAATTTTTTTTAATTTAATGTATTTAAATTATGAACTTTTAAATTAATGTAAAATTTATTTTTATGCTCTTTAAATTCATGCCCTTAATTTTTATTATAACTTAATTTTTGTTCTTTAATTATTGCTTTTTATTTTATTGCAAGTAGATGCTAAGATCTAACTAGTAGATCTTAGTACCAAGTTTAAATTTTTATATTTTTAATTTTTACTTATAATTCTATTTTTTGACTTTAATTTTTTTTTCAAATTTTTTTAATAAAAATTAAATATTTCAAAACTAAAATACTCTCTTCTCTATGGATTCGATTCGACTCACTACTTGCTACCTATTTTTAATTTATTTTAAGAAGTTAGAATTAAATTGATAAATACGATGTCTTAATGATAATATCATACTCTTATTATTGCTTATGTCAACAATTAAATCCTACTCATCTTAATAAATCATTAACCTTGCTCTAATACCAAATATGTAACACCCTACCCCTAACTAGCTATGAGTGACGGTGCCATAACCCACCCTTATCTAAAGATTAAAAAAATTTCTAAGCCATAGCTAGGCTAAACTATAACATCATTTAATAATCTACTTTCAATTAAGCTGATCAATCCTATAAATCTGCATCATAAGTATTTCAATTTAAATCTTCTTAACTTGCTAAACTAATACCTTAACTTAGCTCAATAATTCATATAATAAACTTCAATATTTCAAATTATAGAACCATATTTTACTAATGCATTCTATTTATTAAACCATCCTACTTCAATTTTCCTACTTCTTATATTTATTCCATCTTATTTGCTTTAGCTTAGGTTTAATCTAACTTCAACATAATTTAGAACTTTCCATATATTTGATTCTATTTCCATGCTCATAATTGGTTTTAGATTCAACTAATCATGTGTTCAACACATAGCTAAACTATTTAAACAATTTCAGCATCATAACAATATGATTCACCTTCAAATTCAAGGTTAAGTTACATAACTTAACTTACTAAGACCTCAAAGCTGATAACAAATATTAAAAACTTAATTTAAACTTAGTTTAGAAATCAGAATCCTTACCTCAACTAATAAAATCCTATTGCCAGCCAAATAGATTTCCTTACTTTCTTAATTTTAGTACTTTTCCTCTTCCTTTCACCTTATTTATCACCAAATCTCTCTATTTCCTAACTGATCCTCTCTTATTTTGACTGAAAACAAGATCCTTTCCAGCTCTCTTTCCTCCCCTATCCTCTCTAAAAAACTTAGGAGACTAAACAGCAACCAAAAGAATCGATGGTGTTTTATTTAGAAAAAGCATTAAACTAGAAAAACTTTGCTAGGTGTCATTCTAGTAAGAATCTACCTACTTTTAGGCTCCACAAGTGTTTCTCAGATAAATTTCAACCATTTGTTAATGTCCTTAAGCTGCTCATTCATCTCTTGAAGAATTAATTTAAAAATATAACTCAAAATCCTCTCAGTTAAAACCCACTCCCATAATTTTTTGCTGACCGAGCTAGCTTGACCCTAACTCACTCGAGTTTGCTCGAACTCAAATCAAGTTGGCTCTCTCAAAAAAATAGAAACTAATTCTTTGTAGCCTGAGACTGGGCTTGGCTCAATTACAAGTCGAGTCAGCTCAAATACATAATACTCTTCTTATTTCCATTAAAGTTAATATTCTTATTTATCTTATTCTTCATTAACTTTAAAATATAAATATAAATAAGAGAATATCTTCTTATTTAAAATTAATAAAAATATCAAAAAAATTAACATCCTCAAGAATAAAATATTAAAACTTGGGTTCTAGTTTAAATTTTTCATAATCCAAAATTTTTAGAACTTTCTTTCCTCAGAACGAATAGATTAGAGGATCTTAAAATTCATTAAAAATTATTTTATGACTCACCAACACCTAAGAAATAATTATCATCAATTTTATTTTCAAAAAAAATTATATTTTATATAGCTCTCCAAATAAGTGCTAGTTTTCAGACTTAGAAAATTTTTAAAACTCGCAATGACAGATAGTCACAATTTATACTCAAATATACCATAAATAAATTACTATGTCATACATACCTGAACACGAATCTTTTATTCTATTATTCTATTGGTTTGGAATGTTATAGTGATGGTGTGAATCTAAACTAGCCTTGACATCTTCTAAGGTCTAAAGCTTTCATCCATAGATAATGCCCATTCTTCTATCAAGAAAGAGCAAGAAGCTTGAATCCCATTGATAGAGTGTAAGCCTATTTTGCTCCTTTTTTGCTCGAAGGCCATCTCTTCTTCTTTCCTTATTTTTCAATTTCACTTATTTTTTATATTTGAATCTGTGCCTCATCAATTGCCTCTCCATGATTTCAAGAGAAAATAAAATAGTGAAATCCTCTAAATCGAGACATTGATCTCATATTGCTTACTAAGTCTTCCTTCCATTGATCTATAGATCTATGTCGATTTGATTGTTTGAGGTGACCTTGGCATGTGACAAACCCTAACTAATTAGGTTACTACCAAAAATTAAATGATCTCTCACCTCCAAAATAGCACTACTGTTCATTTTTATGTTCCTAAGTCAACTAAGCTAGGTAGATAATGGACTAAAGAAATAGTATCACTTCATGGCTAAGATGCTCATAATTTTGCTTTAAATTAGTTTCTTCTCTAAGGTAAAGAGAATAAAGCATCAAAGTTCCTTTGCCTACCAAAAAGAAGTATTCAATTTCCAATAGATCATGCTAAGAAGCAACCTGGCATATAATTTAAAAGCTATTGGTAGTTCCCTACATTCATTGGTCACAATAATATCATATCTCTTTGACAAATAAAGACCTGGATCAATAATGATTGGTGTTGCCCGTTGGTTCTTGTATTATTTTACAATTTAATTCATAAATTGGGTTTGATAAGTGAAAAAAATAAAATGCATGGAAAACAACCAATTGTGCAAATTTCTATTAAACTTACACTTCCCACGCAGCAATTTAGGCTTTTTTACCTAAATAATATTATTTTAAAAAATAATTATCAAAATAGTGCTCTTTACAAATTATTTATCGAAATACTGTCCGAATGTGCTGACTCAGCACCCATTTGGTGAGGTGGGTGATTCTATCATTGGGTGACTCAGAGTCACACGCCTCTTTTTCTGGCTTCTCTGACTTCAACCTCCCCTCTTTTTCTGGCTTCTCTGACTTCAACCTCCCCATAGATAATGCATCTATGTCACAGAGAATGAGTGAGCCTAGAGATATATCACATGGGAGGGCCAAAGGCAGGGGTAGACTCACAATTTTCAGAGCCAAACTTCAGGCACATGTTGATCCATCGGTCGATACCGTGTCTGAGCTATCACACCATCGGCCAAAGGTAACATGCATCTATGAGAGGCGGATATGGAAGAGGCTACGGTACCTTAGTATATACATCTCTCGATAGTTATATTAGTTGTATATTTCTTTTTTTTTTTGTAACAAACTTTGTAATGATCAATTATTGGTTTATATTATTTTAAAAGCAATGTTTCAAGTTTTTTTAACATGATTACACATTCTAGAATTTTGGTTGTTGGTAGAAAAAATTCGTTGTTGAGCTTGATACAGATATGATGGTTGGATTTATTATAGATATATCATGATAATACATCCAACAGCTCATCAAATTCACTTAATAGGTTTATGTTTTGCAATTTATCATGGATCGAGTTTATCTTATATTCATATGAATTATATATTGTTTGGTTTAAAAATTAATTTCCACAAGTCTTGGTTTGAACATAGATGATCATAGCTCTTGTGGCTTCTCGAATATTCCTGGATGCTCGGTTGCTCATCTACCTACTCATTATCTGGATATACCATTGTACCATTCTGCACTCAAACAAGGCAAACAGAACTTTCTGATGAAAAAACTAACAAAAAAGTTAGGTGGTTAGAAGAAGAAGACATTGACTATTGCTGGAAAGCTAACATTAGTAAATGCAATCTTGAGAGTGATACCAATCTATTGGATGGTTGTCCTACAACTTCTAATAGCGATTATCTAGAAGATCAATACCATCTATAGAGATTTTCTTTAGGGAGACCAAGACAAATATAGTAAAGCAAAGTATCTGACAAGTTGGAACTTAGTATGTCATCCCAAGAAACTAGGAGGTTTGGGGCTTTCTAATCTTAGCTCGTCAAGGCCACAGTACCATAGGATGTATGGCACAGGTCAGAGTATCAAAGTCACCCTACTATAGGATGACTTAGAGGACCACCATTTTATAGAACAACTTATATAGTTGCCTTATGATAAGGTGACTCTTTGACTCACCACCACCACCAAACCAACCGATGGAAAGCTTGGCGAGTCAGCACACAAAGTCGTCCTATGATGGGATGACTTTGTTTCAGAAAATATTTTGGTAAATAGTTTGAAAAGTGCATTATTTTGATAATTACTTTTTAAAATAATATTATTTGGATAAAAAGGCCTGGTGTATGCTTAATAAAAATTATATTTTTTCTTTTCATCGCATAAATTAGAAGGATGCAAGGCGGCATCATATCATATTACTTCTAACGTAGTTGTAGTGATCTGGTCGTTGTAGTTGTGAAAGGATAGAACATAGAAAGAACTATAGTGATACCATCAAGAAAGTTTAATAACAACCTATGATTTTGTATCTAATTATACTCAACTTAGAACTCTTCACTAGTACCGGCAGTGGTACATGATCCACTGAACTTCTAATTTGAGCCCTTTACTTAGAATATGCGAATAGCTCTGAAATATTATAGAGTGATCCACGAGGATTTTCAAATTTGATGTGGATTATTTTGGCTACTACAGATAGGGCTGGACAGAGTTTAGGAGTAAAATCAGCCACATTGGAAAGCCAAGTCATAAGCCAAACTTTCAAAAGTCATAACTTCAACATTCGACATTCGATTGCAATAATCTTTTTTTTTTAAAAAAAATTGGATAGTTTTCAAGATCTACAACATGATGCCGTCCTATTAAGGAGGTGAGGCCCCTAGTGATCAGGCCAAAATTTCTTTGTCTGGGCACTGAAATGAGCTGGTCAATCCGAATTTTTTTTTTTTTTTTGAGTAAGACTTTGATCGAGAGTATAGCTTTCAATTTAAGAAGAATGCGGCAAAGCAACAAAAAGCAGAATTCACTACCAGAAATCATCCTTTTAGTGAGGGACAAAATCACTTGGTAAAAGTCAAAAATCCCTTGATGAAAAAGGATTTCCAAGGGGAATCCATTCCTTGGAATATTTAATGTTAGTGAAAGTCTCCCTCAAAATTCCTCAGTAATTACCAAGGGATCGAAAACTTTCAATGAAGCTAAAGGCTATTTTACCAAGAACCAACCATTTTTCAAGGGATTTACTAATCAAAATGCACTCAAAAATCCCTCGGTAATTATCAAGAGATTCATTGAGGGAATATCTCTTACTAAAAATTGGCTAGCTGAATGCTTTGTGAGGAAGTTACCTCTTGCAAATCCCTTGGTGATAACCCCTGGCGGTTCCTTAGTGATGGTTTGAGGTTTATTAAAAAACCTCTTGGTAATCCCTTAGTAAAGTCTCCATCTAGCATTCTATTTTTCTTGCAAATCCCTCAGTAAAGCTTCCACTTGGAAGATTATTTTAAAAATATAGTAGCATGCTCGTATATATCCTAATTCTCAATATATCAACCATAACCCAATATGTTATAACTTAAAACAACACAACAACATATTTGAGCAAATGTTAATAGGTCTAATTAAGTCTATGATTAAATAAGTTTAGCATCCATCAAGGTTTCAATCCATAAGTAAACACAATACATCAAAATATTAAGCAATTCAACTCTAATTAGTACCCAACATTAAACATAAGATGACACCTAATAAGTTCATAATCAAATATCAATCACATAGAGGATCAGTTGGAGGGTTATTTGACTCGGTTCCTTCTTATGGAGGAGGTGATGACTACTCAGAAGATGTAAGACCAAGATTAGAAATAAGAGATCATAGCATCTTCCTATGTTGAGCGTTCATCTTAACAGCTATAATTAGCGATGGAAATGAACCAGACTGGATTGGGCCACACCCCTATTCGAGCTCGGCTCGAAATATTTTTTCAAGCTTCAGGCTGGGCTTAGGCCCGAGCCCGGCCTAAACCCAATCAGGCCAGCCCAAGTCCGAGCCCAAGACCCAGCCCCAACCCCCTCCCTAAATGAAGAAGAACAGTAGTGGTGAGGTTGAGAAATGGAAAGAGTTAGAAGAATATTTTGTTGAGAAATCTAGAGTCCCCGAGCCTAACTTAAGTTAGGTGGCTAAGCTTAGCCATCTTTTATACAATAAAAGATTAGATTTAGACCTTGCTCGGGCTTGAATTTTAGGCTAAGGTCAAGCTTGCAATAAGGCTCGAGCCTGAGCCCAACCCAAAAATGAAATGGGCTCTATATTTGAGCCCAAACTCGACCTGATTTTGTTCGAACCAAGTCGGAAGCTCGACCTACAGTTAGGCCAGCTCGAGCCCATTTCCAACCCTAGCTATAATATACTCCTACATAATCTCCGCAGCTTCTTAGGCTGTAGAGTAGGTGGTGGATGCACTTTCTAAAGGGCCGCTTGCTTGAGAAGTAGAGCATGATGCAGGAGTCCTCATGAGTATATTGGATGAATATGCATGCAGTCCAAACTAGTACACTTTATTCTTAGAAACACCTTCTATGTCTTCTTCCCATATAGTAGCATCAAATGAAAGTTGTGACTCAATCTCCAAGCCTTACATTTCTATAAGAGCAGCCTTATATGCCTCCTACAACCATACATTACAAAGGTTTGGGCCTTAAAAAAAATTTGAATAAGCAAATATCTCTATTTTATGGATGATATGCATAAAAACAAGATAAATAGAACAACAATAATTTATCTATTAATGTAACACCCCAATGCTACAAATTTGAATATCCAAAATCTATTAAACATTTCTAAAAAATCCAGTAGAGTTTATCTTAAACTATGACTTTCCAAAATAGCAAACACACAACCTATTAATAATGCGAACCAACCATTCAATTTAACACCTAAGCACTATCATAACAACATACCCAAGAATAATTCTCAACCAATATTAGAACTGTTGGAGATAAATCCCGCTCCTATCGAAGTTCAGTCTGACGCTTAGTCTAATGCAACCGGTAATCACGGAAGAGCTTCGATCAAAAATTCTTCCTCCAGCGGTCGAATCCCTCCAATGGTCGAACTCCTTCAATAGCTGAACTCCTTCAGCGGTCAAATCCCAGCTGAACTCCTCCAGTAGTCGAACTACTCTCAGGCTTCTCCATCAGTCAGGCTCCTTCAGTAGTCGAACTCCTTCCGGACTCCTCCAGCAGTCGAATTTCTCTAGGAGCCGAACTTCTTTCGGATTTTTTCAGCAGTCTAATTTCTTCAGGAGTAGAACTTCTTTCAGATTTCTTCTTCAGTCAGATTCCTTCAGGAGCCAAACTCCTTCTAAACTGAAGAAGATGTCCGAAAGGAGTTCGGCTTCTGGAGAAATCTGATTGAACAAGATGTCCGAAAGAAGTTCGACTCCTGCATTAGAAGAAGGGCCCTTTGTTCTTGAGATTTTTTTGATCTTAAAGGAGTGCTCAGCAGTGATCTCTCTTCTCTCTCTAGAATTTTTTCCGAAAAAAAATGCATCCTAGAAAGGTTTTGATTCAGCGATCAATAATCTCTACAGCCAGATCCCATCCAGATCAATCTATTTCCACTCCAGCTTCAATAACTCAAGCTCCACCTGCAGCCATAGTGGATGCAAAGTAGTTCAACCTACTGATCCAACAGGTTCGCGATCTCACGAAGATGGTGCAGGCCATACATCGGTAGGCTCTAATGCCAATTCAACTAGAGCAGGCTCTTCTAGAGCCCCATGATCCGGTTGGAGGACGATCGACTCAGGCTAGTCGATCGGTGACCTCCGAAAAGGGAAAATAGAGCATGGAGAGCCATTGCTCGGATCATGATTCAACCCTGGGGAAAGCTTTGCTCCCATCCCATCAGAAAATTTTGGAAATCAATGATCGTGAAGATCTTCTGAATCAAAGGCTTCAAAAAATGAGTCGATGGATTGAAGAACTCCGCCACATCATCCCGGCTTTCCATAACGACATCTACACTGATCCCTTTTTCTCTTCCCAAATTATGCAAGAGCTCGTTCTGCTGAACTTCAAGCTTTTCCAACTTGAAAGCTATGATGGAACTTCTGATCTGGTCGATCACCTGAAGGCCTTTTGAATCATGATGCTGCTCCATGGCATACCAGATGCCATCTTATGTCGAGCTTTTTTATCTACCTTAAAGGGAGCAGCAAAAAATTGATACTCAACATTGAAGCTAGGTACAATCTTCTCATTTGACCAGATGAGCCATCAATTTATGGCTCACTTCGTCAACAGCCTACGTTCCCGTCGAGGTTCAAATTTTTTAATGAATATTAAGTAGAAGGAGGGAGAATCTATCCGAACTTATGTCATCCGATTTAATGCTGCTGCATTGGAGGTCCGAAATCTGGATCAGTTTGTTGCGATGGCCGCACTTAAGGATGGCCTTCAGAAGAACGATTTACTGTTCTCCTTGGAGAAAAAGTATCCTAGAAACTTTACCGATCTGCTAGTTCGGACTGAGGAATATGTCCGTACAAAAAAAGCCTTCAAGTTGAAGGATGAAGAAGCCGCAGGAGAATGATGAAAGGGCGAGTTTAATAGACCCACCACTAAAGAAGAGCCGAATGGAGTTCGATCACGCTCAAGAACTCCTTCCAAGTGCAAGCGAGTCCAAACTCCTCCTCAAGCTAGTCATCAAAGAAGCCCTGACAGAAGGGTGCAAAGAAGTTCTTCCTTCAGAAGGTTCCATAACTACGCCTCCCTTAATGCTCCTAAAACTCAAGTTCTGATGAAAATTAAGAATCAGCTATCAAGATCAGAAGAATTACGATCTCTCCCAAACAAACGTAATTGAAGCAAGTACTGCCTCTACCATCATGACCACGATCACGATAATGAAGAATGTATTCAGCTTCAAGATGAAATCGAGAAGCTCATCAGGAGAGGTCGACTGGGTCGATTCCTCAGACGCCAGTCTGAAGTAAGAGGAGAGCAACCAAGGGCTCTTTCGCAATCGAGGGAGACCCAGGGGGAGGGGTCTTAAAGAAGCCAATCCCTGCGTGGAAGTATTAATACCATGGTCAGAGGACATCGGCAAGAAAAGATATTAAGGAGCTACATAGTATCAACATTAAAATTTTAAAAACTTATAATATCGTTAACCACTTTTCAATAGAGAATTCTTATTTCAATATTTCTATCTTTTATGAATTATAACAGAAAAAGATTAAGCTGGACTTCTTTTATAGGTCAGATAGAAGACTTCTGGTACAAGAGATAAGATCTCCTTCAATCTCGGTTAGAGATAACCTCGGCTGGAGATAAGATCTTTTCTGAGCTTTAACTTCAACCTCGACTAGAGATAAGATCTCCCCCGAGCTTCAACTTCAACCTCGATTGGAGATAAGATCTCCTCCGAGCTTCAACTTCAATGTCAACAGGAGATAAGATCTTCTTCAACCTCGAGCTCCAACTTCAATCTCGGCTGGAGATAAGATCTCATCCGAGCTTCAACTTCAACATCAACAGGAGATAAGATCTTCTTCAACCTCGGTTGGAGATAAGATCTCCCTCGAGCTCCAACTTCAATCTTGGCTGGAGATAAGATCTCCCCGAGCTCCAACTTCAACATCGACTGGAGATAAAATCTCCTTCGAGATTCAACTTCAACTTCAACCGAAGATAAGATCTCTTCCGAGCTTCAATTTCAACCTCGACTGAAGATAAGATCTCCCCCGAGCTTCAACTTCAATGTCAATAGAAGATAAGATCTTCTTCAACCTCGGCTAGAGATAAGATCTCTTCTGAGCTCCAATTTTAACCTCGGTTGGACATAAGATCTCTCCCAAGCTTCAACTTCAATGTCAATAGGAGATAGGATCTACTTCAACCTCAGCTGGAGATAAGATCTCTTCCGAGCTTCAACTTCAATCTTGGCTGAAGATAAGATCTCTCCTGAGCTTCTAGGAGCTACGACCTCAAAAGGAGATAAGATCTTCTTCAATCTCAGTAGGAGATAAGATCTTCATCGAGGTTCAATCTCAACAAGTGCAGAGTCCAAAAAAAATTTCGGCAGTCGTCTTTTTGTACTTCCTTTCTTCGAATTTCAAACTCAAAAGTGGAGGGACTATTATTAGGGATAATCTCCACTCCCATCGAAGTCCAGTCTGATGCTTAGCCTAATGCAACTGGTAACCACGGAAGAGCTTCAATAAGAAATTCTTCCTCCAGTGGTCAAATTTCAGCTGAACCCCTCCAGCGATCGAACTCCTTCAGTAGCCGAACTCCTCCAACAGCCGAACTACTTTCAGGCTTCTCCATCAGTCGGGCCCCTCCAGCGACCGAACTCCTTCCAGACTTTTTCAGCAGTCAAATTTCTCTAGGAGCTGAACTCCTTTCGGATTCCTCCAATAGTCTGATTTCTTCAAGAGCCAAATTTCTTTTGAATTTCTTCTTCAGTCGAATTCCTCCAGGAGCCAAACTTCTTTCTTACATCTCCTTCAGTCGGATTCCTCTAGGAGCCAAAATCCTTTTGGACTCCTCCAGCAGTCGGATTTTTTCAGGAGCCGAACTCCTTCCGAATTTCTCCTTCAGTTGGATTCTTTCAGGAGTCGAACTTCTTTCAGACATCTTCTTCAGTTGAATTTCTTCAAGAGCCAAACTTCTTCTAAATTCCTCCAGCAGTCTGATTTCTTCAGAAGCCAAACTCCTTTTGAATTTTTTCTTCACTCGGATTTCTCTAGGAGCTAAACTTCTTTTGAACATCTCCTTCAATCAGATTCCTACAAGAGCTGAACTTCTTTCGAATCTCTCTTTCAGTCGAATTTCTACATAAGCCAAACTCCTTCTGGACATCTCCTTCAGACGGATTCCTTTAGGAGCCAAACTCCTTCCGAATCCCTCCTTCAGTTGGATTCCTCAAAGTTCCAAACTCCTCCTTCAGTCAGATTTCTATAGAAGTCGAACTCCTTCTAAACTTCTCCTTCAGTCGAATTTCTACAGGAGTCAAACTCCTTCTGAATTTTTTCTTAAGTCGAATTTTTTTAGGAGCCAAACTTCTTTCGGACATCTCCTTCAGTCGGATTCCAACAAGAGCCAAACTCCTTCCAAACTTTTTCTTTAGTCAGATTTCTACAGGAGTCGAACTCCGTCTAGATGTCTCCTTCAGATGAATTTCTTCAGGAGCTGAACTTCTTTCAGACATCTTCTTCAATTGAATTTCTCCAGGAGCCGAACTTCTTTCGGACATCTTCAAATGAATTTCTACAGGCGATCCCATTATTGGACGGTTATGATTGTCATTTATCAGGATGGTTATGACTATCATTTATCAATCTGCTATAGGCGACCCCACTATCGGACGGTTACAACAGATTCTGTCTATAAAAAGGAATCCTCTAGATATATTTTTTCTAAGCTCTTGACTCCTTCCCCAAAACTCTGCTGAATTCATATCTGAGCACTCCATTTCTGTTGGTCAGAAGAGTTGACTTGATCGTCGGAGGGTCTTACCGGAGCTACCACCACCGACTTTGGATAGAATTTTATTTTGCAGGTCACCGATGGCGACCTCATCTTCCCCAACTTCAGCTCGATCTGACGTCAATCAGATTCTGCACCAATAAGAACAACTTCAAATCTATATTTAAGGCATTCATAATAGAAAATCTCCATATTAATACAAATAGATATACTTATAAGATATTTCAAAAAAATCTTTCTTGGATGTAACTCATCCTATATCTCTTGTTTAATCCAACTTGGATGAACTTTGCCAATCATGCCTGCAAGTGTGGCTCGTAGATTCTTCTTCTTTAATTTATCAATACATTTCTTCCATGCCTCACTCATCATGTCAGTAAGTAGACATCTATTGGTATTCACTCAATATTTCCTAACATTACGATCTTCTGCTTGAGACCATTTATATCTTTCCTACAAAATACATTGAAGATTTATGCTGTGTTATCATAATAACTTACTCACATTATGAATTAAATAAAAGCCTAATACATCACCTCAAATATGTGCAACAACTCATCCTTAATTGTTTGCTCTATCGAATCCCATAAATACCAAGCTTTTTTAAAGCACTGCTTCAGTCAAATACTCATCTGACGTGATACCTCAGGCTCAATGAATCTACATATTGAACATCAACCAAATTAATCATACAAAATAACAACAATAATATATGTCAAATAAGAACATATAATTACAAAACCTACTTATTCATTTTCACTATGATGAAAACTTTATCAGCTCCAATAGTTAGCTCAGGGGCAAGCTAGTTCGGGCCTCTTATATGCATAGGGTCAATCAAACCCATATTGTCGGGCATATGAAATGAAGCATTGATAAAGGGCTCCTCCACATGCAATGAGCCATGCCCCTAAGTAAGTGGAGGTGTGTTAAATAGCCTATGGATAGATTGTTGTGAGTGTCTCCCATTATCCCCATCATATCCATCTCCATCAGGTTCATCTCGAAGCTATTGTCAGGATACATCTCTTCCTTTACCACCCCTTCCACCAAGTCTGGATGTTTCACCACATGTCATTATCCCTATTTATATACAAAAATTAAATGCATATATTAGATATCATGAATCTAACTTAAGACCACATATATTATTTGCAATAATAGAATATAAACCCATAATGTAGGCATAGATCAAATAGTCAAAATAAATATTAGACAAGTTATGATCAAAATTATCCAAAATATGTATAATTGTAAACATCGAAAATGATAATATATTACAAGGCAACTAAATTTAAATGTGAATAGCAACATTGTACAAATCAGTCATTATCGTTATCAAGGAACTCAAACTCATTTTCTTTCTCATCAAACTCATCATCATGTTCAAATTCTTCTTTGTTATCCTCCGCATCCTCTTCATCCCCCTGTTCTTCTTCCTCTTCCTCTTCTATCACTATTTCTTCTAGTCTTTGTCACAACTTATGTATCGCATCATCATCAAGCATTTCATACTGAGAGAAATCAACTAGCAAATTAGATGCATCAAGTTCTTCATTAGCCTAAACTATAGATGGATTTGTGATCTCATATTCTTGATACACATCGATATCTAGAGGTACATTATGTTGGAACAAGTAGGGTTAAAGCATGCATTTTTAAAATTTTTTTGAATAAAATTTATAGCAGAAATAAAATCAATCTACTATTAATTCTATGCATGCTGTGATCAAATCATAAAATCCTACTATGGATCTAGACGTGCTAATATGTTATAGAAAATTTAAATGCGATCGATCAGCAAATCATATTCACTGATCGACTTATGTTCAGAATACAATACCTTTGCGCGGGTAGATGATCTTCATATTTTGAATTCATAGGAGGAAGTCTTGTTATTGTGCTATAGCCGCACACCCATCCGGCCTCTATGGTGAGTCAACATGGAGCTTCTGATCCCAATCAGCTTCACCGGAGTGCTAGCTCCTCATCGAAGCCTTCGACAATCGATTTTCGTCAATCCAATCGACAATCTTCTTTTCGATCTTTTGGATGCTCCAGAAAATCAGATAATATACTTCAGAGGATGATGAGGTAGTGGTGAAAATCTGATGGTGATCAGCCACTCGTAGCACATAATCTCTCCACTCGAACCCAGGGTTCAAACCCTAGGATTTTATACACCCAAAAATCCTGATGCCCGAAAACACTCTCATGCCCTCTCTCAATGGAATTTTTTCATGAAACAAATTTTCATGGATAAAGAGACTCTCCCTCTGCCATACACCTACTCTTGAAAACACTTTTCATATGGTTGACGAAAAAGAAAAAAAATAAAAGATGGGTTAGAGGAAAAAGGTTAGTGCAAGAGAACCTTTCTCTTCTTCTGGATTTTTTCACATCCAGGACAAGTTTCCTTCTCTGATTTTCTCTCTCTCAAAAACCCTCACGTAATCTTACTCCATCTCATGCATGCCCAAAATAAATCCCATTTAAAAATGGGTGTGAATCGATGGTGTTAGCTTGTGTAAAGGGTAAGAGAGAGTGGTTGGGAGGTTTTAACCACTCACTTAATTTCAAAAATTAAGTGAGCCTCTTATTGTTATCCAACGCCCCCTCCCAAATGTTTAACACATAGAAAGACTCTCCTTTTGCATGCGCACATTCTAATTTCTCCAAAAAAATGCAACAAAACAAAGGAAAGCATAGAGATAAGGATGAGAGGGAGTTAGAAGGTTTCAACCAAACCAACCAACTCAAGTTGAATTCAAAATTCAACTAAAAATCAATCTGATCCAACACTTAGACCAGGTCAACTTGAGAAAGAAGGAAGGTGCAAACTTCCTTCTAGATGTGGAAAAACTCTCATGGAAAATCTGAAATGTGCATGGAGAAGCAAGGGTGGGTCAAAGTGGTCAAGGCACAGGGAGAAGAGTTTGAAATTCAAAACTTGTTTGACTTGATCCAAATTAGTTTCAACCAAACTAATTTTCAAACCCAATTAGACTAGGTCAAATCTAATCAAATTAGGCTTGACTCAACCTAATAAATTTTTAATCAGATTAGAAATTAATTAGGTCCAACCTCTGATCAAATCATGATCGAATATTCTATAATGATTAGGTCATCTCATGACCTGATCAGGTCAAACCCAATTGAATCAAATTCAATCAGATTTAATCAAATTCTTATCACTTAATCAAATTGAGCTAATTAATAATCTAATTATTAATTAATCCTCCAACAAATATAGAGTTCTAATCAGATGGGTGTCTAAAAAATAGTCCCATCTACATGAAACTCTTGATCAAAGAGTCCCAAATGAATGGGACTCTTGATCGGAGAATCCCAATTGAATAAAACTCATGATCATAGAGTCTCAGACCAATGAGACTCTTGATCATAGAATTCTAGACAAGTAGGACTCAGAGTCCCAATCAGTGGGACCCATAAAGATAGAGTCTCAGTCTAGTGGAACTCCTGATCATAGAGTTTCAATCTAGTGGAACTCTTGACCATAGAGTTTCAGACCATTGAGATTCTTGATCAGCCATCAGATTAGGTAGAAACTTCTATTATGTATGATCCCATAGATTCGAATCCTAAGTCGATAGCATAGAAATTAATTTTTTGTACCAATCGATGTGACCATCTAGCAATAATATCCGATGCTTAGATGGGTTGAATAGTCATAATGTAACATCGACAAATCTATGGCATATGGTTATCGTATAATTCATCCTCTTGATCTCAATGCTCAAAAGATGACCTAAGATTTAACTGTCAATCCTAAAAAATCATCTATAGTATATTTCAAAATTCAGTATTCATCGAATGAACCATCCCAGTTGAGATTTTGCTAGATTAAAATACAATGATGCATCTGCTCCAACAATTGGAGGGGTCAATCATATCTTAACTCATGCACCAATAAAATAAGTATTTGACTGCATCCAGTAATCTTTCATCATTGAATTAGAAATTCAGATAGTTCGGCATCTAAATGCAGTGAGTTGCTTGCAAGTCATCATGGTGATCTCAGGTCTATGAGACACTTATATCCATATCCTTTACGAGCAATTTTTGACAGTAAAGAGCTATGTAGTTGGATCACGTTCAGTAAAACGTATTCCTATACTTCATCTGTATGCCATATCAATACATGATACTCCTTGGTTAAGAGGACAACCAATGCATATGGCACACAACGACCTACACTGGATATGTTGTCATCCTAGATAACAACGTATCATTTGATCGTGAACAAGTTTAAGGACTAAATGATAAATCCTCCTTTGTCGAGTCTAAATAGTCATAAGAACTTCATCGCAAAAGAGTTCATTACAGAAAGATGTACATAAGTGAGAAAATGCTAAAAAAATAATTTTATTTATTATAATAATTTAAGTATATTTACAATTAGCTTAAGCATCTACAACCTAGATGATTGATTTTAGAATATATTTTTCAACACATTGTCATCACCTATATCCACTAAAGGGATATTAAAAAATTCCTAGCTTTAGTTTTCCATACAGCCCACCAATTATGTGTCTCCATACTATTACATGGATAAGTGGTATGATATATTGATTGTGCTTGTTGTGCCAGTACAAAAGGTTCATTGGTATTCAATCGAGATCTGTGGTATACATCCATGAGACTATGATCGTGGTGCACTCTTATGCCTCTCTCGGTATCATACCAATCACATCTAAATAACATAATCTTGTTTCCAGCACCATAATAAGTTAACTCCAAAATCTTAGTTAATATGCCATAATAATCACGTTCAAAGTCATTATAATAGCTTTCTTTTACATACATGCCACTATTTATCGTTTGTTTATTAATGCCATATTCAAGTGCATGAAATTTGAAACCATTGACAAAATATCCTTAGAAAGTTGTTACTCTTGGATTTGGGCCTTGTGTTATATCTATGGTACATCGATCAATTTCATGCCTCTCACTCTTCATCTATTTTCAAGAAATAATTATCATAATTATCTAACTTAATGATCAATAAAATGTATTGCATAGAGCACATTATTGACTAAATTTTTCAACCATCTTGTAAACTCCCACTCACGCAGTTTCTCAACTTCTATCTTCTACTCGCATGGTAAGTATTCACCCCTATTTTCCATAACTACTTTAACTTCTCAATTAAAGGCCTTAAGAATACATCAATATTCCTATCTGGGCTCTTCGAGCCTAATATCACCATGTTTAAAAAAATGTACTGCCATTTGAGGAACATTCATGGAGATAAATTATATACCATAATCAAAATAGGCCAACATAAATAAGATGTTGATGAATGTCCAAAAGAATTAAACCCATCAATACAAAATCCCAAATGCACATTTTTCAAATCAGATGCAAAGTCGGGATGGGTTTTATCAAAATGCTTCCACACCACACTATCACACAGGCATGCTATAAAACCATCTGCACACTTATTTGAAGTATGCCAAGTCATATATTGTGCTATTTTTGATGACATAAATAACCTTTGAAGCATATTGATTAGTGGAAGATATCATAGTACTTTAAAAGGGACATTCTTTGCCCTTGCACCACAATCATTTCTTCTAAGTTTTCATTGAGCATGACCACATATACTGCAGCATTTTGTCTTTGCCTCATCTTCCAAATAATACAACATACACATATTAGGACACCCATCAATCTTTTAGCTTCTCTATCATTTTTTATTATTTCAGAGAAATTATCTACTAGCTTCTTATTTTCTGGTAATAAATCCTTGACAATCAATTGAAGAAGATCATAACAATTTTCACTCATATTGAATTCAGACTTATAATTTAAGAGTTGCGACATCGCAGATAGTTGGGTGTGCTTTCAACAACCCTTGTATAATAGCTCTTCCACTATTCTCAGCAAAGAATAGAATTTCTCAGCATGTGGATTCAAGGGTTCATGTGTAGAAATCTGACATCTCGAGATTTGGTCCATGATAAGCTAAGAACGAGATTCAGGAGCCACGAGAAAGATCAGCCAACATATAGTTAAGCTGGCTTGGATGGATAGAAGGTAGTGCTCAAGCCAGACGCAGTCGAGTCGGCCCAACTGTGGACTGAGCCGGCTCAATGGAGGTGAACAGCATGATGGCGAACAGCGTACAGGCATGCGAGTAGAAGCATTTTGATAGGGTCTACAATCCTTAACTCATGGACTAGATCTATTCACGGGGTCTATGGAGCTATTGCACTATCTAGTGGCCAGGAGAGCATGCGGAAGCTGATCGGATGGCTACTTAAATAATTAGGACTTATAAGAAGACCTCCCAACCAAAGAAATAAAGAGAGTCTCAGAAAAATCTCTTAGGCGGTGTAGAGATAAGGCAGGGAGTGCTGGAGTGCTACAATAGCATCTTCTTGGAGGCACGAAGGTTGAGAGAGGCTCGATGGTGCAGCAATCGAGGAGGCTATCTCAGTAGAGAGTGCGAGAGGCTTCTCAGGGAGATCAAGTGCCAGGTCTCAAGGAGAGCCAGGGGTCTCAGAGAGCACCAAGATCATCTAGGAAGTCAAAAGTATCCTAGAATGATAGGGTTGCCTAGGGACAAAGGCTGGGACTTAATATAGAAGCTGAGAGGATCACAGAGTATCCAGAGATGTCGAGGATCTTGGATCGGTAGATCTATAAGGGAGATCTTCTTAGAATTTCTATGAGAGCATTGTATGGACGAGTACTTCTAGATTGAGAGAGAGGATTTGTGAGTTGAGATTGTATCTCCTTTATGTTCTTTCTCGATAGTAAAGCATTGTATATCCTGTGGATGTAGGTACTTGGATCGAACCATGTATATGATTGTATTTGTTTATCTTCTTCCATCTTTCCATACCAACAGGTAGTGCCATATCTCCTATAGGTGATCTCGGGCAGGTGATACATGTTCCGTAGTTGATAAATCTATCCTAACAATGATATTAGAGCCAGGAGGAGTTAGGTTATTCCAAGGGATTGCTACGGTGGTGGTCAAGTTAGAAGAAGGGCACAATCAAGGAGGATGCTCTCATGTGCAAGAAGAAGCCAAATGGAGCTCAGTGTGAGGTGGAGCTCCAGGTAGAGATGGATCGGGCACGAGACTCAATTTGAGATCAAGTGGTCTGGCTCAACTCCCATGTTTGTCGATCCATGAGCAGCAGGTGGTAGCCCCAGGACATGGGGGCGGTATCATACAAGAAGCTCTTAAATTTGAGGTGGAGTCAAATATCGAGTCGAGATGAAGAATGTAGAAATCTGACATCTCGAGATTCGATCTATGATAAGCCAAGAACGAGATTCAGGAGCCACGAGAAAAATCAACCAACATATAGTCGGGCTGGCTCGGATACGCAGTCGAGATGGCTTGGGATGAGATCGAGCTAGCTCGACCCGTATCCAAGCCAACTCTCTTAGATGGACAGAAAGCAATGTTCAGGCCAGACGCAATCGAGCCGACCCAACTGCGGATGGAGCCAGCTCGATGGTGAACAGCACAAGGGCATGTGAGTGGAAGCCTTTTGATGGGGTCTATAGCCCCTAACTCAAGGACCAGGTCTATTCACAAGGTCTATGGAGCTATTGCACTATCTAGCGGCCATAAGAGCATGCGGAAGCTAATCAGATAGCTATTAAAATAATTAGGGCTTATAAGAAGACCTCCCAACCTAAGGAATAGAGAGAGTCTTGAAAAAACTTCTTAGACGGTGCAGAGACAAGGTAGGGAGCACTGGAGTGTTGCAGTAGCACCTTCCTAAAGGCACGGAAGCTAAGAGAGGCTCAATGGTGGAGCGGTCAAGGAGGGTATCTCAGCAGAGAGTGCCAGGAGCTTCTCAGAAAGACCAAGTGCCAGGTCTCAGGGAGAGTCAGAGGTCTCAGGGAGCACCAAGATCATCAAGGAAGTCGGGAGTATCCTAAAATGGTAGGGTTGCTTAGGAACAAAGGTTGGGACTTGATGTAGAGGCTGAGAGGATCATAGAGTGTTCAGAGATATTAAGGATCCTGAATCGATAGATTTGTGAGGGAGATCTTCTTGGAATTTCTATGAGAGCATTGTATGGACGAGTGCTTCTGAATTAAAAGAGAGAATTTATGAGTTGAGATTGTATCTCCTCTTTGTTCTTTCTTGGTAGTGAAGCATTGCATATCCCATGGATGTAGGCACTTAGGTCGCACCGCGTATATTGTTGTGTTTGTTTGTCTTCTTCTATCTTTTCATAGCAACAGGTGGTGCTATATCTCCTACAAGTGATCTCGGATGGATGATCCATGTTCCATAGTTGATGGATCTATCCTAACATCATGCACATCATAACCCTTCTTGTTGATGATCTCCATATTTGATTGCAATTCTTGAAATTTTGGACCAAACCCTTCTACCACCAACCTTCTATATAGATTAATATCACTTTCTGAAGATTCTTCGATGTGACTATAAGTCTCACTATATGAAATCTATATGGTGCAATGCTCATCAAAACCTTTATGGTAAAGGTACAAAATCACACTACTATAAAAAGGGACTACGACAGCGCATATTATGGCAGTGATTTTCGAAATTGCTGCAATAGGATCTATGATAATGATTACAAAAATCACTGTCATAGATTGATTTATAGCAGTGGTTATAAAAAACCGCTAGCATAAGTCGGACCTATGCCAGCAGTTACATCGAACTGCTGCCATAGGTCCGAACACTGCCATAGGTCGGACCTATGGTAGCGGTTACACCGAACCGCTACCATAGGTCTGATATATGTAGTAGTTTACTCCAATCGCTGCTGTAGATCAATCTATGGCAATGGTTACATGTAACCACTGCTATAGGTCAAACCTATAGCAGCGGCTTAAAATAACTGCTGTAATAGATACGACCTATAGTAGCGGTTCAATATAACCGCTATCATATCTTATTTTCATATTTTTGCTTTAAATATTATATAATTTTAAAATTTAATGTCCATCTTCATCGTTCATTATCTAAATAATTATTATTAGAGTGTCATCATAAAAAGTCGCCTCGATCCGATGGTCCTAGCTTCATCGATCAAAAAAATTTGATTTCGATGATCATGAATGATAATGTGATGATCTGATAGATAGAGACCTCTGATGGATCCAAAAATCTGCAATGATAATTTTAATGATATTTGTAGCATACTATCAAAGTTTTACTTTAATCGGATATCGTTATCTTGGTCAATTTAGTATATAATAATTTCGATCGTTAAATGATAAACGAGTGATCAAAGGATCAGGCAATGTTCGATTATGAGATAATTTTTTTTATAAATGATCTTAGCAAATACTTTAATCATTTTTATAGTGATGATCATAAAATTTAACTCGTGGGTCTAAGAACAATCCAAAACTATACATCGCTTAATAACCATTCTTAAACTTCGTTAGTAATTATGCTCATACTTTTGCAAGATCTGCTTAACATGAATAGTTCATACAAAAATGATTTAAATTTTATGATCATCATCATATAAAATTATTAAAATTATAGCAAAGATCATTTAACTAAAAAATTATATCATAATCGGATGCCATTTAGCCCTTTGATCATTTATTTCTAATTTAACGATCGAAATTATTTCATACTAAAATGATCATGATAACAATATTCGATTGAAGTAAAATTTTAATAGTATGTTATAAATATCACCGAGATTATCATTATAGATTTTCAAATCCATTGGAGATCTTCATCTATTAGATCGTTGCATCGTCGTTCGTGGTTGTCGAAATTAAATTTTTCTGATCGATGAAGCTAGGGCCATCGGATCGAGGCGATCTTTTGTGATGACACTCTAATAGTAATTATTTAGAGAATGAATGATGAAAATAGATATTAAATTTTAAAATTATATAATATTTAGAGTAAAAATATAAAAAATTAATTTTCAATCTATGGCAGCGGTTACTAAAAATTGCTGCTATAAATCTATGACAGTGGTTAGAAAACTGCTGCCATAAATCTATGGCTATGACAGTGGTTTGATAATCATTGCTGTAGAGCTATGGTAGTGGTTTGAAAATCGCTATCGTAGGTTAGATTAGGTTTGAAAATCACTGCCATAGGCTATATATAGCAGCGATTCGCATAACCGCTATAATAACCGCTACCATAGATCTACGATGATAGCCGCAGTGGCAGTGGTTAGCTAACCGCTATCATAGCCTATGGCAGCAGCAATTTTTTTTGGCTACGACAGCAATTATAAATCGCTGCTATTGCCCTTTCTATAGTAGTACCACTTCATCTCTAACACAAAACTTTAAGTTATAATATTTTGAACATGGACACCTTATTTTATTTCTATCTACATTATTAGATTGTGAAAATGGAAACTAAAGAAATCTTTCAACCCCTTCCTTAAGTTCGTTGGTGACATATACATTTCTCAATTAATTATACGTCTAATTGCAATCTCCGCATATATTGTATCTTTTTTACCCATATAAAATTAATGTATAGGCTAGCACTTTTATCAATCTATTTACCCAAATAAAAAAGAACATGCACTTTTCCAAAAAAAAAAAGGAGAATTGGTATAGTTTTTCCCATACTATCACATATTCAACCTACAAATGTCCTCAACAAACAATCCTCAATGAAATAATCACTTACAAGTTAAGTGGCAGTTATGCAAGGACAAAAAATATCACAAAATTCAGAACTACTCCTAAACTAATTCTAATTAAGACATAAACTAATAAAAGAGAGTTTTAATCTATCTCAACCTCCCTTTGCCACACGTGGCGGCTTCTAAAAATAAAAAATATGATAGGATATTTTTTTACCCTTTAGCAAGATATAGGAGAACCATGAATTAAGAATTTTATAGCCAAAGAAGAATCCTTTCAATGGAAAATCCCCACACCTACCAAAATATCATACTTCTACGAAGATTAAGCTCTCAAAACCTCAAGGAACCAACTCACAGCACAACTCGCAAAAAATCCATATGCTTGAGACAAAACCCCAGCCAGAATCTAAGAAACCCCTCCAATCTCTCAGGCATCCTCCTTCCCCATAGATCTCTAAAAAGGAAAATAAAATGAAACGGGAAAAAAAGGGGAAAGGAAAAAAATATATATCAATCTATGTGGGAAAAGGTGTTATCTTTTGATTTTTTCCATCTTTCTATTTTTTTTCTTGATGATTTTTCCTATATTTTCCCCAAGTTTTTTTCTTTGGTTTTTCCATTCTCAATAGTTTTAATCGGGTGGGAGGCTTGGAGCAGCTAAATAAGGAAGCTTAGATGATGGCTTGGGTTTGTGTGGGGTATTTATATATAAGAGGACTTTACGAGTTTCAATTAGATGGGAGGCTAAGCGCAGCCGGTATTTATATATAAGAGTTTAAATGAGGTAAATATATTATTGCTTAATTTAAAAATAGATTGATTAAGATAGTTGTTAGGCCATCCAAAGATTTGGAGTTCAAATCCTCTCATTCTCTAATTATTTATATTTCAAATGCATCTCAAATTCTACAATGTATAACTAAGTGGATCCTATTTGGATTTGGGATGGATCAAACTTTTGAAAAAATCCATCTGATTATCACAATAAAAGAAACAGCAAGAACGTAGAACAAGTGAAAATTTCAATGCACAGTTCTAGTTTCAAGTTTCTTAAGTGAGTCTCATTCCTATTCAAATGGTCAAAACCAAATCAGGCTGTGAACCATTTGAATCTTGGAGAGTACGAGACATAGGAAATAACAAATCTTATTGTAGTGACATTTGCTTTGCAATTTTCCATACCAGTGCACTTAATCAGAAGCCTCTCCTAATACCAAGATGCCTATGGTACTAGGATAATTAAAAGCCCTAACCATGATGTAGACGTGTTGCTTTAACAAAGCGATAATTCTTTAAAGTAAATAAGAAGAAGGCAATAAATACTATGTAATCAGCTAGGTACAAGAACTTGGCAATAATAAATTATGAAGAAGATTTGGCCAGTAAATTTTTATTTGAACATCAATACAATGCATTACCAGAACCTACAACTTAACCTTAAAACAATCAAAGAACAAATTTAAACACCATTTTTTAAAAAAAAAACAATGGAATTGGAAAACCCTAATTTTATTAAAAAAATCCTAAATGACTGAAATTGAAAAACCTTAATTTTCAAAAAATTTAATTGAAACACATATCGACAGCTAGCAAAATATAGAGAGAAAGAAAAGAGAGAGTGAAGCAGGGCTCACTCGTGGAATGAGTGGAACCTGTGGTGTGCTCTACACTGGTTGAACGGTGCTCTGCGATGCCCATTTAGTGGTTGGTTTAACGGTGTTATTTTCTGATTCGAGGCGGCACTGCTATGTGTTGGTTCAATGGGGCTCATCTATACAATGTGCTCACCTCCTGCTCACATCACGTCATTCAGTGGTGTTGTTCGCGAGCTACTCACCTCCTGCTCATTCGTTGGAGGGTGGAGAGATGGTGGAATGGAGGGAGAGCTGGATGATTTGCTCTTCAGTTAGAGAGAGAGGGGTGTTCTGATGAGATCTAAATGGGTTAGAGAGAGAGAGAGGGAGGAGTAGAGGGGTTCTTTTGGTTTAATTAGTATTAGAGATGAGTACATCGTACTAATTTTGCCTATGAGTTTTATTTTTATGTTAGTGAGGGAATATGCAAGTGACGATCGGTTGATACTAGCTTTCAATATTACTAAGAGATTTTTAAGAAAAAATTCCTTTCTAATATATATTTTTTATTTTCAAAAATATCTTATCAGCACCAAGGAACTCATCCCTTGGTAATTTTTGAGGGACAGAACTTTTTTTACAAATCCCTCGATGAAAATTATTAAAGTAATTACTCACTGATCCTTTGCAAATCGCTTAAATATTTCTCAATGAAACTAGATTTTGAACGCAACTTAACATCTCTTAAAAATTTCTTTCTAATCCCTTAATGATTTTTTAAGGGACAGATCCCTTAATGATATCCCTTAGTGAAAGGCTAATTTTTGATAGTGATTGATGTAGAAATCAAGATCTATCCCCTAAAAAATTTTAACTTTTTCTAGATTATTTATATTAGACACATCTAATTTAGGTAAAATAATCCTATTAAAATTAGAAGAGGAATCCGACCCAATTCGTGTAATGGTAGACCTCATTAGTATAAATAAAGGATATGTACCTCATTTTTAATAAATAAAAAAATTTAAAAAAAAAAAGAAAAGGGATTTAAGCCCTACTTTTGAAAATTCTCTTCTTCAATCTTTTCTTTGTGAGATCCAAGTTGAGTGGGTTAAAGTAAAATCTTCCTTCTCTCGATCAGATCAAGTTGGAATCAGAGCTTTAGTCTTTACATCTATGAGAGGTCCAGACATATGAGTAACATAAACATTTGGAAGAAAGACTATTCATGCTTGAAGTACATTAGAGGATAAATGCAAATATAACTACTAATTCTTTCTCGATGGATGATGAGATGAAGGAACATCTCATACAATTAGAGAAAAAGATTATCCAACTCATCGAGATCATCTCCAGGTTGGTGGTATCTTCAACGCAAGCATAAGCGCCAACTACTCCTGTTGCTAAGTTGTGTCCAACATTTGGAGAAGAAGATCCTCCATCTAATGAAGAGGATAAGCAACCTAGAGGTATAACAATTTTCTCTCTTCAATTGTTTAAAGTTGAAGCTTGAATTGATATCCCAATGTACGATGGGACTATCGATGTAAAAAAGTTAAATAATAGGCTAGACCACTAGGGACTTACTTTACTATCTATGAATACTCTAGTATTCAGAAGGTAGCTTTTGCTCGTCTCAAGCTTACGAGCCATTCTCTCACACATGGTAGAATTTATATATGAGAAACAACAACATTTCTAATTTGACATAGAGCAAATTTAAGAGCTTAATCAAGAGGCAATTTTACCCAATCGGTCATAAGAAGGATCAGTGGATCAAGTGGTAGTCCCGATGGTAGAAGTATGAACAATCTTTCTAGGACTACACCACTGAGTTTGACAGGCAAGCAATCTCCCTCGGAATCTACATTAATGATCATGTAGTTTTCATGAAGTATGTTGGAGGTCTCTACAAGAGCATTTGAAAGGAGCTGAAGCTTTTCAAAATTAAAGATATCAGTGAAGTTAGTGTGAAGGTCATGGCGATTGAGGAGAAAATTTATCCTAAGGAAGATAAGAAGGATAAGAAGCATGTCAACGTGACTTAAAAAAATTATCGCAATCATTGTAACCTTCACGGACATGCAAAGGAACAATGTTGGAAACTTCACCTTGAGTTGCATCCCAAAAGGAGGAGGAAGCTAAAGGATGATGATTCCGATAAGGAAAATAAGTAAAAGAAGATGGTCCTCAATGCTGTGAAGGTTGAGGAGCTGCTCGAACTTCAACAAGTAGACTTCAAATTAAGCTTAATGGTGAGAAACCTTGAAACAATAACTTAGGCAGATTTAAAGGCATGTGAGGAACTCTTTTGTTTAAAGATCTAAGTCAAGCAGAGTATCATTGAGGCTATTCTAAATCTAGGAAGCCAAAAGAATCTTATACATGAAAATCTAGTTCAGAGCTAGTATTGTAGACCAAGCCTCGTCCACGTCCTTATCCTATTTGCTGGATTCAAAAGAATGTCAAATTGAAAATCACCAAGCAATGCATCTTCAAGTTCACGATCAATGAAAGGTATATTGATGAGATAACTTGTGAAGTAGTTCATTTGGATGTTTGTCAAGTTATCTTAGGAAGCTCATATTTTTGGGACCAAGATGCAGTCTTCTACAAGTAGCAGAGGAAGATCATCTCATCAAGGAAGGAAAAGAATTCATTATCAATGCTTCTAAGTCATAAGGAAATATAAACTTTATAATTGCTACCCAAGTGAAGCATCTTGGTAACATCTGCAGCAAACTCGTGATGATGGTATGAGAATCCAGTAATACTCATGATTGACCAAGCTCTCATTCAGTGGTTCCACTGGCCAATCAAACGAGATCAAGATAAAAAAGGAGTCAACGTAGACATCGTTGACAGCAAGGAAGGGTGGCAACAAGCGTACCTACCATAAAGTTGAGATGTGGGAGTAGACCAAGTGATTCGCTGAGATTTGAGAGTGAAGAAGAGCAAGACCAAAAACCATCTTTGAGCAAAGTCAAGCAATTTGACTGTGAAATAGGAAAGTAGATGTTGGATTTTAGCACCTTGAAATCGACCCACAGCAGTGAAATCCACAACAGCAAGGTCCAAGATGGAGAAGCCCACAAGCACGGCTCGTAGGCACGCACGGCCTGCAGGCGGGCATAGCCTGCCAGTGGGTGTGGCCCAAGACACACAGGCATGACCCGCAACTGCGTGCAGGCATGGCCAAGGATGGGAGACCGTGTGGTCCATGCATGGTCCACCATGCACCCAGGCACTCATATGGTCCACATGCGAGGCATGGACCTCTTAGCGATCCACGCACAGTCCACCATATGTCTAGCTCATTTTCACATGATCTACATGTGAGACATGGATCCTTAGACGTCTACTGCATTATCACACGGTGCACAGGAGCAGGTTTGCATGATCGGATGATCCAGGGCACGTGCAGCTTTGATCCAATGGCCAGAGAGATGTTTTGAGTCATAACAGGAGACCTAAATCACATAGGACTTAGTTTTATGCTTTTAAAAGAGCCTAATAGCCTGTGGAGTTGGATGGGCATCAGCAAAAGATCTATAGCAGTTGAGGAACTGTAGAGGTTCTTCTTGGATTTTTTGAGAACTTTATGAGGAATTGTATTTCTTGTTAAGAGAGAAAGGTTGATGTATGAGAGTTGAGAGGGTATGATCTTCTCTTGTATCTATTTATCTCATAGTGAAGTTTGCATGTCCTGTGGAGGTAAGTCTTAGACTGATCCATATATTTGATTGTCTTTTCTTGCATCTCTTTTTTTTTTCTATTGCAGTATCAACATCATCACTGAAGTTGTGTCTTGAATGAGGACTCGTATTCCACACTCGTGAGGAATCCTTCCAATAAGTGGTATCAGAGCATCAGATTTTCTGAGTTGCGACTATATTGATCGAGATTGAAAAAGATGGAAAAGACAGGCTCAATCAAGATAGAGATCAACTGATATATGATGGAAAGAGCAATTTCTCTCTATAGCAAGCAAGGGTAAAGAATGTGCTGATCCAATAAGAGTTGATTGATGCTCTTTTGTACGAGCAGAAGTGGCTCCAAATGCAGACGGTGAGCACGATCTGCTTTTACTTAATAGACGATGTGATGATCTATGTGCTTTGCAAGACTTCTTTGATAGCAATGTAGATGGAGCTCTAGAAGATGTACATAATAAAGTCACTCACCAATGCTCTCTTTCTCTGAAAGCAATTCTACCAGCTATGAATAAGCGAAGGGCAGAGCCTGCAAGAGCATCTTAGCAACTTCTAGAAGATCCTCATCGATCTTCTTAATGTTGGTGAAAAGATTGAGAAGAAGACTAGGGCGTTGGTCTTGCTTTCATCGCTTTTTTTTTTTTTTAAGTTTTTGGTGACTGCTTTTTTTGTAGAGAAGAGCATCATCAAGATAGATGAGGTCACTTCTACACTTCTTCAGAATAAGATTCTAAGGCAGAAGAACCAAACCTCGAGTTTAAATGGCAACTCGACTTTGACGGCGACTGCAGGTGGTGGTGGCATAGGATGAAGCAGCAGAGGATCGTAAGGTGGATAGTTTAAATCCAAGTCAAGAGACTTCAGCAAGATCAGATACTACAGGAGTGATGAGTTGGAGCATTAAATCAGAGATTGTCTATAACTTAGAGATCGACGAAGGCTACTATGGCAGCAGTCCAAGATAGCAATACTAATAAGATCGATGATGTGCTTATAGTCTTAGATAAGATATCTACTTCTTTCTAGTATTAGATTTTAGATTCGATGTATTCATGTTTATTGTAGAAAGAAGCTGTTTAACTTTTCAGAGGATAGTGAGGGGCACTGTTCATTTGCCAGGTGGATCGAGTTGTGTGATCGAGGTATTGGGACAGTCAGCTTACAGACACATGATGGAGCAATGAGAAAATTGGATGAGATTCGATAAACACCCAGCTTTAAGAGAAATCTGATTTTACTTAGTAGACTGAATTTAAGCAAATATAGATGGAGAGCTAATGATGAAATCCTGAAGATTATACGTGGCAATACGGTTGTTATGAAGGAAAAAAGTATGAATGATACTACCTCTTAATAGGGAGCTCAACACAAGGTGGAGTTTTAGGTGCCAGTGGGTGCTCAGCGTGAGGTTGAGCACCAGGTGCGGTAGATTGAAAATGAGATAGGAGACTCGAGAAGATAATAGGCGACGTTGTAGGGTGAAGTTTCTATTGCCGCAAGAGGCTATCCCAAGCAGGTCTCAAGTCAGGCTAGTCATAATATATGATGGAGATGGGATCGAGTGACTTAGCTCGACTCTCATATTTGCCCATCCATGAGTAGTCAGGTATTTCTCTCAGGGCATGAGGGCGAGATCATTTAAAAGCTCTCAAAGTTAGGTGGAAGCCAAATATCGAGTTGAGGTGGAGATTGTTGGATTTTAGCATCTGAAAATCAATCCACAACAACAAAGCCTACAGCAGCAAAGTACAAGATGAAGAAGCCCATGAGCATGACCCACAGGCAAATGTGGTCCAAAATGTGCACATGCGGCCTGCAAGCGTGCATGGCCCAAGAGTGCGTGTAGGCCATGTGTGCCTACGAGCCATGCTCGTGGCCCAGGATTGAATTTGGTTTTTTTAATTTAATTTTTATTAACGTGCTTTTCTCAATCTAAGCAGTTTCTAATGTAAGTTTCATGGGAGCAGTTATGTATTTAATTTTTCTTAAAATTTCTGCACTAATTTTTTTTGTTTATTTTTAAAAGAGAATCATTAGTCCTACTTAGTAGTAGATTCTTAGTCTAGAGGTCCTACTTTAGGTATAGATTGGATTAGGAAAGGCTTCGAGTTATTAGAACTCTGTTATAAGCTGATTGCGATAGCTAGCTACATTTTCTTGCACGCACGTTTGAATTTTACTATTTCTACAAATTCTTATATTATGTTTTGTTATGAAAGGTCTGAATATATGCTACCTCTTTTTCTAAAGGTGACCCTAAACGCATCCTAATTAATTAAAAAAATCCTATTTCATAAATCTTATTATACGTTTAGCTGTAAAAGAGAAGCTGTACTCAATCTTGGTGGGATATATTTAATGTTGTTGCATCTTTCCTCCCATCCGTCATTCATATCTCTAATTTTTACATTCCCTATCTGGACGCAGGAGGTCGTGATATATGCAAGCCACATGTACTCCACATATACTGTTTGAAGTTTCAAAAATTAAGTTTCTGGAATCTAGATGGTTGATTAAATAATATTCAAAGAAATGACTCAAAGTTCAAGTTTTTGCTGCCATAAAGTTTAATTTTTCATCTGACATCAACAAGGATTCATTTGCTTCACCTGAAAGCTGTGTTTGAGACCTTGCCACGTCGAAAATGATCTAAACCCATATATATTGCATCTCTTTGGCGGCCCCATCCCCAAATGATGCTTCAAATTCTTGATGGAGTAATGCAAGGTATAGCATCTGCAGCAATCTTTAAATGAATGCATTCACGTAGCTCTCAAATGTGTGGCATTTATCGTTATAATGAACTATAATACAAAGGAGCCGTGAATGATAAAAACGTGTGCCTACTCCTACGGTTTGAAAAAAAAATATAATCAATGGCCATATACATCAAGGAGCTTTCCACATTCTCTTAGTCTGATCATAACGCAGTGATGAACAACTACCATTGCGGAAATCTTCAGCCAGCAGCTTCTTCATTAACTCTTGCAGCCTTTCAGCGCCCGGACCAGGCAGGAAAACAGAATCATTTCCCCTTGAGGAGCATGGATCTATCCCACTGTCTGATCTCCCAACGCACCATGCACCTGGAGTGAACCGGCCATCAGACCTGCCAAGAAGCTCCTGATCAATCTTGTTTAACACAGGGTCGTTCTTTGCAAATTTCCGAGCAAACGGTGCACCACTCTTAACCATCTTGCCAAAGTCTTTACTGGAGAGGGAGCGGGGATGCTGCTTCGGAGGGATGTCCCAAGCAATGTAGTGCAGGTCGTGGCTTATCGTTGTGTTCTGATACTCATCAGAGTTGCAGATGACCGTGTGGAAGTAGCCTTCCGGTGAGGAGATGAAGTTTACATAGTACATCAAGATCGTTCGGGGGAGGTTTTCCCACCCCCATATGCAATACTCAAGGAAGGGCCTAGCCAGCATCACCCATGCGGAACCTGTGAACAAACAGAAATATATAACACACCAACAGCCAACTTGAGCAAAAGAAAAGAAACAAAACCGCAAGAGCACATATTGCAATAATCCATGAGCGTCATACACAGACGCTTCAAGAATCTATAATATTCCATCATACTTTACAGTATTGATATTTAGCCCTTAAATTTCTCGTGAATATAAACATGATCTTTACTGTCCTGATGTTTTTCCAGAACAAATTTTAACTTAAATTATGTTATAATTATTTTTGTTTCATTGCATATTATTTATTGGACGCTTTTGTAGGTTTAGGAGAAAACACATTGTGGTGCAGCTAGGAATCTGATATTCAAATGCTTAACGGTGCAGAGCAGTCGGGTAGCGTCATCAAGAAAGCCACCTTTAAGAAGCGATTTACGTATAATCCATCACTCTGGGCTAAAATGCCTACTTTCACCCATAATGATGCTGAAAGCATTTGGCAACTGTAAAAGCAAACACAAGAATACAAATGTACTATTCAAACTTTGGTTGTTGGACGCCTTCAAGAATCATTTACTTAAAGGATGCATGATTATTTAAAACATACAGCAAACAAATATATATATTTCAAGTACATCAATCCAACCAACGCTTTAACATGTACGGATTCCATCAAATATATGATTCCATCATCCAGATTCAAATTTTGATAATTTTCCTTTGTAGTAAAACTGGGTTTAGGGTCTGGCAGAAGTTATAATAGTAGCAGTTAAATCTGTCAACAAGAAAATGATATCATTGTAGCTTATGTTTTTGTCTATGCTTTCTGTTTCCTTGTATCATATAAATGAACTGGAAAAGAATTTCGGCACTCAAATATCCTGTTACAATAGCAGCAGGGAAAATGAACGTAAGTGGCCTGAGACTACATTGGTGCACTTCATATGTTGGACTTAAACATGAATCAAGTCATGTGATAATATGCATTTCCGCACTCAAATCTTCAAGAACCATGGAGCCAAGGTGTCAAAGACCTATCATTTGTTCCAGTCAATCATCAATAACTGCCACTGTTCAATTCAATTGCCAACACCTCCACTATGTTTCATGCTCCTCCTGGATTATACATGACTGAACCTTGATAAAAATCATATACGCTCATCGACCAGTAATCATGAACAACATTTACTCAAGCTGGGTATAATGACGTCCGAGTTTTATTCATTATTTTGGTTAAAATAAATGCATCTGGATATACAACTTGCATAACGGGTTCAACTCAGATCAGGTACAAGCATATTTAAATTTAAAGGGCCATCTGAAAATTTTTAGGATATCAATTTAACTTCAGAAAAACCTTGACTCGACCTAGTTTAAGCATTAGTTTTGAGTTTGGGATCCAAACTTGAGCAGTATGTCCAAATTTTGGATATGTTTTCGATCCAAATCAGTTCTGATTAATTTATGGTTCTGGTGTACTGGACTCATTTAATCTCCTTATTAGAAGCGATCCTTTTTTTCTTTTTCTTTGATGGCAAATTGGATTGTTTTGTTATCATCTTTAAGCTAACCGCTTTGCTGAAACATCTGCATTCACCTTTTGCTCGGCATTCTCTTGGTCTTTATACTCCTTGAACTTGTTCAAGTACCAGCTTTTGAAAATGAATCGTTCTCTTTTCCCTTTCATGGAACAAAAGCATTTTGATACATATTCATTGATTGGAAAAAAGAAAGATGCACAAAATAATAATATAACTTACAGTTGTGAATTTCCACATAAAGCTAGTAACCGTCATGCATAAAACATTATATTCTTTTACATCTTTTATTTTTTATGTAGAAACAAGTTCATATTTTGATAACAATTTATAATTAGTATTAAGTACAGTTTAGTGGATGTACACGATTTGCAAGAACCGTGTTTGGGAAGACCATAAATTGGAAATAACTTTTGTATCAATACTTTGATATATAGGGTCCAATGCATACTTGCTAGAATCACATGTAGCATGTTATTTCACATACCAGACCTTCTAACAATTCTGGGGTTTGCATTAAGACTTGAAGTCCAACTATGGAGTACTTAAATTTTCTCCCCTTTAAGTAAGCAGCCTACATGAACACAACAAATTTGGCCTTCTGGTATTTAAGCCTATTTTAATATAGATTCAAATAATGGGCCACCTGTATTGGCTGATCAACTTAAAATTCTTTGTTTTACAGAGATATCAGAAGAAAATCTCAGTTAAGTTTCCACATAGACCAATATAGAGCTACCTATATATGATGATAAGAATATGCCCAATAAAGAGCTACCTGCATATGATGATGAGAATATGTAAAAGAGATAATAGACAAAAGTAAATACGAATTTGCTATGCAAAAACCTTACCTGTGTATAATTTAAAAGCCGTTGGCAGTTCCCTGCGTTCATTGGTCACAACAATATCAAATTTCTTTGACAAATAAAGACCTGGATCAATAATGATTGGTCTTGCCCGTTGGTTCCTGTATTATTTTACAATTTAATACATAAATTAGGTTTGATGAGTGAAAAAATAAAATGCAACGGAAACAACCAATTGTACAAATCTCTGTTAAACTTACACTTTCCACCCAGCAATTTGTGTGTGCTCAATAAAATTAAGATTTCTTGGTAAGGTAGTGAAAACATGAAGTATATCTGCATGGATTACCCAGTACAAGTTAGAGCCCTGACTTTACATGAAATATAAGCATCCATAACAAAAGCTTATAGCTTTCTTTGTGATCTTACAATGTAATCTGAAGTAGTAGACTGTAACTCTAGATGCTAAACAATAGTTTAACAAATGTAAAAGCAATTGTAAACTGCAAGACTATCTACCATGTTATCAATCCAATCATCATGAGAATTGCACTATTAGCAGATCAAAATAGCTTCAAACCAGAAAAAAAAGTCTAAATTCCTGATCTTTTCACATGATTACAGAAAATAAATGAGTAGATGAGCACCTGTTAATGACAACAACATTAATCATTAATTGAGGCTGATAAAATCAAGGATATGCATAAGATGATCCTTTTTCCAAATTCTTGATCTTTTCTAATCACTAGCTCACAGAGTATGAAATTTTAAGGAGAGCTCTGTGCGATTGATGCAAGTATCATAAAGCCCCCATATGCATGACACGAAATACACCACCAACTCTTTTAAGTACCTAGATCGAAATAGCAATAATGCAACACTAAAGCAAAATAAAGGTTATAAAAAAATATAGTGTAAATATTGTATGGTTAAATAAGAATCTGATCAGCATAAAGTTTGATGAGCAAGGAATGATAAGACTAGTTCAAAGAAACTTGCACCATTATATACATGCATGAAAACATATGCAAAAGAAATAGAGCAAGGGATTGTCTAGAAAAGAAGAGCAAAAGAGAATGAAAGGTATGATCCTGAACAGTGGCCACAACTAAATTGCAGATCTCATTCTTCACATGGCAATAAAACTGAAAAAAATATAACAACAACAATAACAACAGTAACAATAACCAAGAAGTTTACTTTGGTACCTTACTGTATTTATAGTATTTATTATAAAATTTAAATCTTAGCTGTTAGACTAGAGAAGGGCAAGCTAGGCATTTGCAATCTTAACTGGTTTAAGCAATGAACGCCAATCCTAAGGCATCATAAAAAGGTCCCAATTAAGACGTGAAAATCTCTTTTCATCCAACTTGGCCTCCTTGTCCAGCATAACCATATAGATTGTAAGCACCATGATGATGATGTCAGGCAAGGAAACATTGTCTCCATCTATAACATGACTGATGCCATTTGTCTCAACCTTATGGGTATGGAGGCATGATTGCATGACCAAATAGATAGGGAATCAAAAGAAGATGATAACTCAGTTGAAGATGATTGAAGATAGGATGACATTGACCTAGGTGAGGCTAAAGACTCTGATAGCTGATTCACATTAAAGCTTGTGGATGTTGTGGCACTTCAATTGTTGACTCCATTACATTTCCTTGACTCAAATAAATGGTTTTTCTTCAGGATGGTTAGTTTTGTTTTAGCGTCGGAGAGCATCAACAAATCTGAACTAGCCGTCAAGCTAAGGAAATGGATCTGTTTCCTCTATGCTTATGTTTATTCCAGTTGTTTCTTGTTTGAAGGAGACCATGTAAAATGGTAGAAGCTTTTAAATTTTAATCAGAGAGTTGTGAGACCAGGTGATGGACAAGAAGGGAAGAGGCTTTGAACAGAGTAAGCTTGAAAGAAGAGCTGCAGAAATGAGATATGGAATCAATTTCTTTTCCTTTTCCTTTTTCTTTTCCCTCCTCTTCCCTCTGAATAGACAGGCATAAGATTTTGTGAGATGGATTACACAGAAAAAAAGGCTGAGTGAAAAGGGTAATGTGGAGGACATGATGAAGGGTTGCTCTATTTCTTCTTTTCATAGCACAAATTAAAAGGATGCGAGGCAGCATCCTATCACATTACTTCTAAGGTAGTTGCAGAGATCTGGTCGATGCGGTTGTGAAAGGATAGAATGTGGAAAGAACTCTAGTCATGATGGCATCAAGAAAGTTCAATAACAACCTACGATTTTGTATTTGATTATGCTCAACTTAGAACTCATCACCAGTACCGGCAGTGGTGCAAGATGAAGATCCACTGAACTTTTAATCTGAGTCCTCTACTTAAAATATGCAAATGGCTCACAGGATGCCGAAGCAAAACACTACTAATAATACATTATTATGCTGTTTAGCCCAGGCTTAAGCATCATTACTGTAGCTTTTTTCCTTGCATATTCCTTCCCCATCAATCTCTTTTTATTTTTCCCTTCTTTTATTTTGTTCTGGCTGCCCTTTTTTCTATTCTCATTATATGGAAACAAGGAATACGAAGTAAATACTCCAATCCATTTATTTTTTCTGAATAGAATTTGAATGGGGATTGGCTTAATCCAGTAAGAAGATTTGTCAAAATGCAAGCCCAGAAATCATAACATGTAACTTGGGCCCATTCTCTTTAAGGACGAAAAATAGTTTCTTTCCAAGGCAAGGACGGATTAAAGAAAGTTGTTGCTATTTAGTATATGATGAAACAACCTAGTGGAAGAGGGATTCAATTTTTTCTTAAAAATTAAGAATATTTGAACTTCGAAGCCAAACTAGTAAATTTCAAAATTAAAATAGGTAATTCCGAAAATAATTTAATAACAATCCAATAAATCTAAGAAACCGCAAAATTTCAGTGGACGCAAATGCTCCCCAACCCAACCTCCCAGACACTACTGGACACTGGTGCCCTCATCCTAGTCCCCACCACATGCCTTGTAATGTTATATCGCTCATCTCCTCGATCCCTCTATGCCAATCCTATATCTACTTTGTGTTCCTTGTCCTCTCTCTTCTTTTCGACACAACACAATCAGACTTCATTGAGAAACTTGGCTCCACCCTATCCTGGATCACCTAACCCGCTATGGACCAGTTTGATCACTTTATGTAGATCTGGACACGGTTTTACAGCAAGATCTACCATATTTAGGATTGGATCGCAAATCAAAACTTCTGGAAGTCTAATTTTGTAAGAACCTGGCAATGTGGTAGGATGCAAAGTTGAGGCTGGAGTTGAGATCTAGCTTCTATTCATATGGAACTTCTACATAATATTTTTGTTTTGAAAAAGTTAGGCCCTAACTAGGAGAGAAATCCAACTCAAAGAAGGTCAGACTTCATTAGTATGATATAGGGCTTGCACCACAATTTTATACACATTAGTCAGAAGAAAGCAAGAAGGGTTTTACCCTACTTTCTATATAAGTCCTTTTTACACTAGAAAAGGTATCCCTCCTAAATTCTTAAAGGGCCGACCTCACTAGTATAAGTAGAGAAATCATGAAGTTTCATGGATCTTTATGAAAGTAAGAGGGCTTGGAACCCTACTTTTCGAAAATTATGCTATTTATTTATTATTCTGAAAGGCCCAAGTTGAGTAGGTTGAATTTAAACCTTAATTCTCTCTGATCTGATCAAGAAGGTTTTACAACCTAGGATACTTCTTCTATGGATCTCTAGTGCGTGGTCTAGAATTGTGAGCACTACATGCAGATGGGAGACAAGCTTCTGATGCTTGAAGTACATTGAAGGATAAAAGCGGGGATGGCTTCTACCTCGGCAGATGTTGATGTGAAGTCTCATCTTGGTCAATTGGAGAAGAAAATCATATAACTCAAAGATTTGAGTCCCAACCAATACCTTCAGCTTCAACATTTATAACTCCTGTTACAAAACTGCCTTAAATGTCCAGGGATGACATGATGTCTGTTCAATTGATACTAAAAGAAATGAATACCTTACATTAGAAGATGAATTCAAAATAGAAGATTAAGAGGCTCAACTGTGAAATGGGGAAGCAGGCATTTCCCCAACGTCATTTTACTTTTCCAAGATCTAAAGTCCCCAAATAGGGGAAGCTTTGATCCAAGAGGAACATCTAACCTGTCGTGGACCAATTTGATCTCTTTGGATAAGTCTAGATAGGATTTGACAGCAAGATCCGCGACATCTAACACACAATCACAAAATGGAGGGGGAGGAGAGAGGAAGGGAGGGGGGGAAGAGAGGGCTTGAAAGCCCTAATCGAAGTAGGGATCCCTTGTTTCATTTCAAAACAGGGGATCCCTATTTATTTTTGCCGATTTCATACTGAAATTGGTGAATAGTTTGCTGACTTCACTTAAGTAGGGGATCCTTATTTATTTTCGCCCTATCTCACCTATCATATCAAAAGGCTAACTTAATAATAGACACTCCAATTCAAAGTTATTAAAAAATTGAACAAACAAACTTTTTACTGTTTTATCCTACTATTTCTAAAGGAAACTAATCCAACTGTAACTAGACTATTGTTGATGCAATTTAATTTATATTATATTTGAATTTAGTTATTTTTTATTTAATTTTCATTAATGTGCTTTTTTCAATCTAAGCAGTTTCTCATGTAAGTTTCATGAGAGCAGTTATGTATTTAATTTTTCTTAAAACTTGCACTAATTTTTGGTTTATTTTTAAAAGAGAATCATTATTCCTACTTCAAGGAGATTCTTTGTCTAGAGGCCCCACTTTAAGTATACATTGGATTAGGAAAGGCTTCAAGTCATTAGAACTCTGTTATAAGTTGATTTTGATAGCTAGCTACATTTTCTTCCATACGCATTCGAATTTTATTATTTCTACAATTTTTTATATTATCTTTTGTTATGAAAGGTCTGAAGTATCATATCTGCTACCTTTTTTTTCTAAGGGTAACCCTAAAGGCATCCTAATTAATTAAAAAATCTCATTTCATAAATCTTATTACATGTTTAGCTATAAAAGAGAAGCTGTAATCAATCAGGGTGGTATATATTGAATATTATTGCATCTTTCTTCCCATCCATCTGTCATTCATACCTCTAATTCTTATACTCCTTATTTGGGCTCAAGGAATCAACCCAAACTGTAAAAATGATCACTTCCAGGAGCACATTTTTGTCATGTTAGCCGCTATTTTAATTAGAGAGTAGTCAGTAGGGCATAGAAGCAACATGTTGAAGTCACATATGCATGAGGTCATGATATATGCAAGCCACATGTACTCCACATATACTGTCTGAAGTTTCAAAAATAAGTTTCTAAAATCTAGATGGTTGATTAAATAATATTCAAAGAAATGACTCAAAGTTCAAGTTTTTTGTGCCACAAAGTTTATTTTTTCAGCTGAAATCAACAAGGTTTCATTTGCTTCATCTGAAAGTCGTGTTTGAGACCTTGCAACGTGGAAAATAATCTAAGCCCATATAATGCATCTCCTTGGCAGCCCGTCTCCACATGATACTTCAAATTCTTGATGGAGTAATGCAAAGTATAGCATCTGTAGCGATCTTTTCATTGTGTATATTGTTTATAAATTTTCCATTTCCCAATTAACTTAGTGCTTGTTATGCCATACACAACGACATCTACATTCTCTTGAATAAAACTTAAGGAAAAATTTATCTGCGAAACTGAATTTCTTCCTTCTATTCTCCTTTATCTTTCTTCTTCCTAGTTTTCAGATAAATGTCTAAACATATTGAATGGTCTTTGTAAAATTCAATTGAAATTGAAATCAATAAGATTCTTGATCAAAATGGGGAATAGCGCATTGCTTTTCACTAGATTAACAAAATTATGGTAGTCACCATGCAGTCCAATTTTTAAGTACTGTCAAATTGAAATCAGAAATATATTGGCTGAAATGAAAATGTTTCCACCAGAATTTGCCAGTTTAGACCATCCCAAGCAAAATCAAAGGAATTATATAAAATTACAATGAATATATATATCAGTACAGCATTTTACATAAGCAAGTTCAAGAATTGTCATTGCATAACCACAGAATATAAAATTGAACTGGAAATTTTCATAATGCTAATGTGATATCAACAAAAATAATCATTATAGAATATGCAGATGGACAAAATACAAGTCTTTTAAATATAGAAAGAGATAGTCAGAAAATAAGCACATGCACTTACCATCTTGTGTCATAAGAGGATAATCTGAGGCACTGAGATTTATAAACCAGTTCCACTTCAAACTCTCCTTAAGTAAAATAGCGATGGCATGAAGTGTACAAGCAATCATCGTAGGCCCCTTGTAAGTCACCAAGTTGCCCTTTGCAATCACACGTACATTCTCAAGCTCACTAAACATAGGATTACCTTTAACATACATGGCCAACTCTATCCTTTCGCGAGGAGGAGCCTCCATATCCAAATGCAAAATGTACTGATTCCTTGGATGATATATAGCCTGCAAAGTTCTTCTCATTCTTAGGCTGTCACCCTTTGTACCAGTGATAAGATAAGCTATACGTGGTGGTTCAGCTTCTGGAACTAAAGGCTGTTCGAAGCGCTTCGGGGAATCCGGCTCTATCAAGTACCCATCGGACTCATCCAAACTAGTAATAGATACAATGTCTAATGACAATGAATCCCCATTGTATTGAGGGGAAAGGAGCCCAAAAGCCGTTGCCAAGAAAAGAGTAACTGAGACAAGCACACTTGCAAAAAAGGGAAGAAGCCACCTTCTGTCAGTGAATGCCCTCCCCGAGTGAAGACCCCCATTTTTCCTCATCCTTCTCTTAACTACCCACTGAAACAATTATTCTCTCAGTAGCTCCAGATACCTTTCAGACTTGAATCTATCCAAAGAAGCCCCTTCTTTCTTCTCCAGTAACAGATAACACCAACAGAAAACAAAAGGCAGAAAGGGGCTTCGGTAGCAGAACCAAAGCCGCCTCTTCCTAAGGATATATATCATTTAATCAACAGCCAACACCTTTCTGAAGAGGACAAACATCATACAAATTTGATATTTTGAACCCTCGATGACTGCAAGTACCATGGCCCATGCGATATCAATCATCCAGTGCAAAGATCAATCTTTTTAATAATTACAGCCAAATAGGGGAAGGCAGCTCATACCACACCAGGAGATCAAAACATTCACCAAAATTTCTCAAAGATAGCTACAATAATCACATTAATAATTCATAGGCTGCGCAATCTGGGCAGTGAATGGAAAGAGATGCATCCATCATAAAGAAAAATCAAATGCGCACCACTCTCAGAAAGCAACAAAAGTTCAAAAACGCTTCAGATCCACAATTTCACCCAAGAAAACATCAAAGAGAATCAAACTGGAAGAACAAATTAACACAGAAGGGCAGAAACAGAACCAGAACAAAAACAAAGCGTCCTTTGAAATCGCGCTTACAAAAGAAACCAAAATCACAGGGAGGAGCCCAAATTGGAGCAGAGACTTACTCGAAAAACCTTGATGCGAGACAAATTTCTTTAAACGGCGTTCGAAATCCGATCACCGGAGCCTAGCTCGAGATAAAGGCGCGCGCGCGAGCGAGCGAGCGAGAGAGAGAGAGAGCGAGAGAGAGAGAGGCGTGCGGTCCGTACAGGATGGTAGCCAGCTTTATAGGCTTTTGTAAAGGAAAAAAACCAGGGCAGTGCCCCTGAAGACTTGAAGTTATTAAAACATTATAAAAACTATTTTATTTAAAAGCGGCTTCGCGAGGCCAACAACACATACCCACTGTACTGTGGGGCCCATCTTGGCGCGGGTGCTGATACGGTAGGTAGTCCCACGGGGTGACAAAGAGTGTTGGAATTGTAACCCAACATCCATTATCGCAACTTTTTCTGTACTCGCATTGCAACGTGATTTATTTCTAGTAGGTTTCGGGCTGCTTTGCATCAAAGCAATAATAGCATCACTATAGCATTATAAAATTTTTAACTTGTATCAAAATTCTTTAAAGGCTATGTTTTCCTTCCAAAATTTTACGAGATTGTTTAGATGAATCTTCTGTTTATTTTCAAAATATATCACTAGTCTCAAATTAATAGTTAATTTATTTTTATGAATAAAAATATAATTTATTTTTATAAAAGATTGCTCCTATTTAAGTGACTAAGCTCAGAATGAAAGCCACATTTGAATGGATGAGATTTTCTTCTTATGCATTTAAATTTAATTTATTTTATTTTACTCTTGAATTAAAGAATAAGAAGTATGGTAATTGTTATAGAAATAATTCTATATAAATACAAGGGTCACAGCTCCTTCAAAAAAAAAATGATAGTTTTTTAATAAATTATAAAAATTTAAACTCCTAAGATAATAACAAAAAAATAGCAATGTATACAAAGTTCATCACAACATTCATTTTATCCAGTAGGACCTTCCCAAGTTCAATGAGCGCAAAAATGAAAGAATAAAAATGAAAAAGATGAAAAGATGGCATCTTTTATTTTTATTTTTTAATAAATTTAATTTAATTAATCTTTATCTTTTTTATCAAAAAATTAAAAAAATTTTGGACATGTTTGGTTAAAAAGAGTTGAACTTTAAAATGTAAATAAAAAATAAATAATTTTTATTTTCAATAATTTAATTGGGAAGAGCCCATTCCTATTTTAATTTTAGGAGGAAATAAATATTTTATAATTCTGCAAAATTTATTTTTAATTTTTATAATATTTAAATTTTATTTTAATTTTAACCACGAGCTAATTATATCAAAAGATATGATATTTTAATTTTAATTTTAATTCATTCTAACTATAATTATGAATCAAATATATGCTAAATTCCAACGTCAAGGGGCACCTCAGCGACATCCTCGAATAAAGGAATCAAGACGGGGGACGACTCCCATCCGCCAATAGAAAGGTATGTACGGGATTGGGCATTAGAAAGCGGTCGCTGGCCATTTAAAAAGAAAAAGAAAAAAAAAAAAAAAGAGTGCACCGTATATTATTTAGCTAGTTATTGTACGGTTATAAGAAGAGATAGCTGGAGTGATGACTGATTTGCGTGCCGTGTGAGGGTCTTCCTTTTCCCCCTCTCTTTGATGGAGTCTTATTCACCTACCACGAGAGCAGAAATAAAATAATATAAATTATAAAGCTTGAGGGTTGTTCCATTAATAAAATATGCCTTCTAAGCTAAGTGAATTCGTTGGACGGAGTCCTTCCTGTGGTCCGGCCTTTCCGCGGAATTGCGATTAGATCAGCTACCACTTTCTCGACATTGAAATCTTATATTAGGCAACTCGCCAATTCACGTTAGCGATGTATGCTAAAATATTAGAATATAATTATTTAAATATTCTTTTTGTTAGAGAGCAATATAGCAATATATAAATATAACTATTGAAGCATAAAAATAAGATATCATGAAGCTGTGCAGGAATGGGTGATAATTATTTAAAATGTATTTGGTTTGCAATGTTAATGGTTTGGAATGAAAATCAAAATGATTATATATTTAATTAATAATTAAAATAAAAATAAAAAATAAATTTAATTAAATTTTTAAAAATTAAAATATTGTTATTTTTTTAAAATTGAAATAGAAAGAAGGTTCTTCAACTAGACCGTCGGTACGAGAGTCACATAGTTTTATTCTGATTCTAGAATCTCAACTCCTTCAAAAAAAAAAAAAAAAAAAAAAACCCTCAACTCTTTCATTAACGTGATTGTTACGTAACGAAATGATGATAACGATGAAATAGTAATGGTTATAATAATGGAAATCATAATATAAAAGGCAATAAGGTTAAGAAATAGATTAAAATAAGGGAGGATAGGTTCCATGTGCAGCACGCTGAGCAGCAGAGCAAATTTCCTTTCCATTGCCTGAACGGCGCCGCTCGCTGAATCGTACGTATCCGTGTGGCACGGCGAACAGCCTTTTCCACCGATGAGAATATAATTATTGGATTTAGTAAATATTAGTTGTTTGACAATATGCATGGCGACCAACCCGTCGAAAACTAAGTTGATCTCATTCAGAAAATTAATATTAGCCAATTTTCTTGGACAATATGTCACCAAGTCCTTCTTAATCAAAACTTTTATTTGTCACTGCAATGGCAGCAGAGGAAGTGAGTAGTCTGCATTGCCACCATAACAGTTTGGCAGATTAAATTCACATAGAGGACTCTTACTGCAATGCTCGAAGTATTGTTATTACTCCAATCTCTGTTTATGATGTTGAATGGCTCCTCTGCAAATAAGAAGGCGAGAGAGGTTGGAACTGAAACATATGACCAAGTTTCAGACAATGATGACTGGATAGATGGGATAATCATTGGAGAATAAGATGGGGATCGACAAATATTGATGGCCATTCTGATCACCGTCAGATCACAAAAAAGAAAACAGTTTGCATCTTCTCTACCAGTCAGATTAGACGGCGCCTGACATAATGACTCACTTGTGCTTCCATATATAAAAGTTCTATCAGCATGATTACCAGTTTCATGGCACATGAAATTTGCATTGGTTGACTCTGATAGTCTGACTTAAAGCTTCAGATTCCGATCTCACATTAACCTCTGAATCAAGCCAAGATCCCAAACAGTACATTTAGACAGAAATAGCAAACATTTTATTACAATTGAAAGTGAGGCTGTTCTAGCTTAAACCTTGGGGTTTTCTACCTTCATCAAAGTTCAAGTAATAATAACATAGTCGAGTGATCGAACAAATACAATACTAAATGGTGAAGTATATAAATTACACAAAGGGGCATCGAATTATGTAGTGAAATAATATATTAAAATTTGATCGTTCCCTGCAGCACTAACGTTGATGCCGAAAGGGATGCACCAATTGCAATGAGTTATGCACATTGATGATATATGCCGATGTTTCAAAAACCATGCTTATTGGTTCTGTAATGCGTAATATATACTGTATCAATCCTAAGCCAACAGAACAGGAGAGATGCACCCAGGATATGCCAATCTGTGTCCATACCCCATAGCAACTAATATCAGGCTGACTGGGGCCCCAAACCAAGTAGTACTGCTCGGAAAAGAGTTTAAGGATTTTTTTTTTTTTTAAATTTTTGCTTGAGAATATCCAAAAATATGTATAAATTGCTATGATGATTCGGTGGCTATGAAAATGAGTTTAGCTTTCCCATAAGTAGCAAATAATAGGTCAATTAAAGCTTAGTTGTCCAAGTTAAAGCACAAAAATCACTTTCTTAATTAAGATATACGATCATCTTGAAACAAACTAGGATAAACAAATAAGGATTTACTGAAAGAAAAATCCACGGACAAACTAGGGGCAGATCAACCATGCCAAATTGTATCAGTTGATACGGTACGTGATATGGTGCATACCATACCCACCTTTGGTTCGATAGTTTGATCTTTCAAACTTTGATAAGACTTCACAGTTAAAGAAACAATGATCTGGTACGAACAAATTAATGGAATTTAAGTCACCCATTTTACGTATTGGAATGACCATGAACGTGCCATGCTCAAGAACTTAATTTTCAGGTGTCAAAAAATATCTGCTTTGGCTAGGATCAAGTTGAACTAAATACAAAGAGTTTAAGCTTCAGCTAGTTCAAGCAAAAACTGGCCATCTTTGGTTCAATTTTAGTTTTCATGGTCAAGTGATCTAGTCTAGTCTTATGTAGCCAAGAAAAGTTACCTAGTATTGATCGCATGACATTATGAATGCAATTAGCCAGGAAAATCGAATGATCTGTAAAGCTGAACACCCACTACAGGAATCACCTTTCATTCTAATCAAGATTCACAATACCAGTAATAGACTGCACATCTGTAGATACCATCCTATACAGGATTGTCTAAAAGTAATTTTTTATTTTTATTTTTTTTTGTTTCTAGGTTTTTAAGCTTCCTTTTTCATTATAATGAATTGGTTCATATGTTCCATTATAATGAATTGGTTCGCTATTACATACTTGGTGTGTCTTAGCTAAATGGTACTTTATCATTATTCTATTGTTGGTACTGTTGGTGTAAGTATGATTATTAATAATATTTTTCTAAATTATTTCTCATCCTTTCTTTTTTCCTGTTATATGCTTGCTGCACTTATTTTGTTATTTATCTAATATATTAATTAAAATTGATAATACTTTCTTAAAATATTAAAATTAGCAACGTTAATACATCACTAGCATATATATTTGATATGGAAGAGGATATTAGTTACGTGCTCTGTGAGTGTCCATGTTCCTTCATTAGAGGGAAATAATATATAATGCCATTCATATAACTTACTTGATAATAATCTTGACAATCTTCTACAACTAATTGCCTCGACTTAGCTGAGGATACCTGTTGAATCGGGTGGAAGATTTGGAGCTTAAGGAATAATTGTTTATTCCAAGGAAAAAACATCATATTATCACTAATTTCGAATAAGATAGTTTGTGGCTTTGGAGTGTAAACATGTAAACAATTAAGCTGCATATTTTGTTGGTGCCAGGCATTGGGGAGTCTTAGGTGTTCTTGAGACCTTTAACTTATTTGTTAAATGAATACTCTTTCGCTTGGATTACTTACAGCTTATTTGGATTGGAGGTATACGGGGGTTCATAAGAGGAGGGGAGGGAAGGATAATGGAGGGGAGAGGAGGGGAGGATAATAAAATTAATGAATCCTTATTTGGAAAGAAAAGAGAAAGGTAAAGAAGGATATATATCTTACCTTTATTTGCATAAAGAGGTTAAGGAAGGAGTAGAAGAATTTTGATATATATTTTGACAAATATATTTTTTCTCATTAATATATATATAGTTTAATATTTATAATTTTTTTTTAATTTAGAATAGATTTATTAGATATTTTCATGTAAGATGCATTTGCTTCATGTACCAAAAAATCTAGATCTTTATATTTTTAATAAAATATATTGTAATACATATTTCTTTTTAATAAAATCTATCGTAATGACTCAATATGTTTAGATCTCTATGTTTTTTTTATAAAAAAAAATCTAAAGCTGTTGAGGGAAAAAAAGATAGCATGCCAATAAAAGCATTCACATCAAAAAAACATGGAGATGTGAATGCCAAAAGCTGAAGTCTGGTTATGAGAGATTATCTCTATCATCAGAATTTACCTTCCAAAGATCATAATATCCAAATTTACATGCGAAGAGGCAGCCTATGTGCGAAGGGTGATTAGAATTTTTGACTTGTGCAAAAAGTAATTGAGTTAGTTTGTACGATTAGGAAGATAGAGTATATAATGGTCTAGTTATAATTTTAAAGTTTTGTTAAGGATAAATTAGAAAAGTAAAACTTAAACGTGAACCTTCTTCTCCATTAGATTTCAAATCGGGAGTACATAAAATTGAATAAGTGGGAGGTATAGAGGAGTTGAGAGAACCCTTCTCTACCCTTCTTTATCTCTCAAAAAATTTTAGCAAATATGAGTTTATTCTTTACCCTCTCCTCTCCTCCTTTCTCTATATAAACCCTCATGTACCTCCAATCCAAACAGGCTGTTAAAATCAACTCCAATGGAGCTGTTCTAAATCATGATGCTATGATCGGGTTTCTCATCAAAGATCATGATGGTTGACTGTTGTATGCAATCTTAAGAAATTTTCTACATTGCCCTATGTCGAACGCAAAGCTCTAGGTTACACGGAAGGTACTTATGGTGATGTGAAATTTTTTTTGTAAAATTAAAGAGAACCTCCGCAATTTTCTTTTTTTGTTCCAAATGGAATTGCTCATTATACTCTAAAACTTTAGTTCTGTTCTTCCATCTATCATTTGCAATTATGTGAAAACTAAAAATGTTCATATCCTCACCTTGAACCATCCAACCCTTGGTCGGCATTTCCATAGTCTCTTTATTTAACAAAAACATGCTGAATCTTTTTTGAAAGCATGCCACTCTATTTACTTCTATAACATCCTATGAGAATTTTTTCTAATTATAAATTATTATTTATTATTTATTATATTTTATTAAAAATAGATTGATTTTGTAATCCAAATTAATAGACATACATATAAGTTCAATATTGTTATGATCATTTTATTTTGGACTAGATGCATTTTATATTGAGTTGGTATGGTTTGAACAGCATAGTATAGATTTTGATCCAACTTAAACTCGTGATGGATGAATTTATTAAAATTTTATTTTAAATGACTCGATTATTTTTTTTTATTTTCTATCAAATAGTCATTTGTTAATAGGAAGCTGATATGAAAGGACGTCTTTGATATTCGTTTGAGTATCCATAATGGAAATCAATAGCGACAGGTATTATCTATGTTTTTTATGTTCAAAAATTTTATGCACATGATTTGTAGCGGATTAGGATCAAATATATATATATATTAATCTTTGATCACTCTCTTCCTAATTTTCATCTTCGAAACCTCCTATAGGAGATACATCTAATCGTCCCTAAAATGCAAACATCTTCTCAAAAATTAATAAATAGATTTGCAGCACTCTTCTTAAAGCCAGAAGAACCAGATATAGTCCTTTAAAAAGCAATACTCACAATTAAGAAAAAAAGACTCAGACTCTGGAAGATAGTTCAAAAGGAATTACCATTAGAAATTCAAGATCTAATCCTCAACAAAGCAGCTCAACCCCAAGAAGACAAGGGATTGCTCAGAACCCTGTCAAGATATCTTATCATTGAATAGTGTTTCTGTCCAAAACTTTCAATACCCAATATAAATAGAAGCAACAACTACGCAAAAACAAGAGCTCTTTACAAAGGTCTTATTAGGACTACAACCATTGATATTACTTGCTCCACCAATATGTTCCCATGAGTCGTCTCCACAATCTTGCAACAAACAAAAAGATTTGGGAAAGGATGAAAATTAGAATCTATAGTAGACTTGAAGAAAGAAAAATGACATCAATTATTTATCCATTTCAAATATAAGACATCCACCTTTCTCAACCAAAAAATCCATATTGGTCAACTCAATCGGGATTCGAAAGAGACTCCATACAAAACCTCAATAAGAAACATTATATGATTGACAACTCTCTAGATGTCTACAGGATCGCCAATGTCTTGGAAAATCAAAAATGCTGGACAGATGGTAGGATATGGGCAACAACAAGTTTACCTATAACTATTGGCTGGAATGGGCCATTTCTGGAGTTGACGAGAAGATTAGAGGAGGAGATGGGGAGGTCCATGTCTTCTTCTTTTTTGAGTTTCAAAGATGACTCCAATGGTGGCTATTTATAGCTATCATTGGAAGTTCTATTGATGAAGCTTGCTGAGGATGCCTTAGGTAGTTTGATTTAATTGCTTGATTTGATAGCAGGGCATCTTTACTTTGCTTGTTGTTGAGTGGATGCCATTGTGGCATATTTGTAGTTTTGACGGGGCCTGAATTTTGTACTTACAAAAGAAAATGATTTCTATCCTTGGATTGGTAGATTATTAGTGGAATAAATAATTTCTTTTTTTCTTTTGCCTTCTTTTTTCTTTTGCCTTTTGTTTTTTCTTTTTTGTTTTTCCTTTTGGTCTATGTTGGTTGAGCTTGGGATACTCCATGTTGCGTGCAAATTGATAGTACCTTGATTCTCGCTTCATGTATGATTGTAGTTCATGTTGAACCTTTTGAGGATAGTCTTTTGGATTGAGGAGGTTATGCAGTATGCTTTCCTTTTTGCCTAGGTTTCATATCCTTCTGTCTGTCCAATATCTTTGTTCTTTCAGGATATTGGGTATTTTGGATGACTAAGGTGACGTAAGACAGAATTATAGAGAAGTGGATAAGCAGAATTGAAAAGCAGAATAGAAACTCATAAATAAATGTGAAGCATGGAAAGAAGATTGAAAGTAGCAAATTTTAATATATAGATAGTAAACTTACATACCACGAACGAAAGATAATTTTGTACACAAACTTGAAAGAACACACTTGAAAGCTTGATTACAAAAGCTTGAACATCAAACTTGAGCAACAAGCTGGTGAAAGAAACTTAAACTAAATACAAGTTTCTCCAAATAGATTTAAAGAAGGAAAAGCTTGAAGAAGATTTTGAGGGAGGAGAGTAACTGATAGGAGGAAGTAGTTAATGCTTAACTTCCATCTAAGTGATTGTAGGGGGTGTCGAGAGATGATCTTCTTCATTCACTTGTTCCCCTTTAATAGAGTCTGGCGGACTTCAAATTCTCTTTATTTTGTTTGAAGAGGGCCTGACGTCCTCGTCCTTATTGTACTTTTTGTCTTTAAAATTATGGGATGAAAACCATGAGGGTTGTTTTGAATTTTTGTGGACAGAAAACCATGGGCTGGTGAAAAACTATGGGTGGTAAATCACAGGCACTAATTATTTTGGATTTCTTGTGTGCTATAAACCATGGGCTGATGAAAACCATGGGGTTTTGGCAGTTTTGGTAGAGCCTTAGATGGATTTGATCCTTTAGATGGATCTGACTCTTGGGCATCTGTTGGACTTGATTTGGTGAGAGATCCTATCGGTGGATGGTCTTCATCATACCTCTTTTATTGTAATAGATTTGTGGAAGTGGCGACTTTGATCTTGGTCTGCAGAGGGGTGCTGCTCTTGATTTGTAGAGAGATGCTGCAGATCTGGTGATGATCCTATTGAATTGTGTTTGCTTGAGCTGAATTTGATTGGGCAATATGGCTGCCCCTTCAGTCGAGCTTGTTTGCAGATTCTGTAGGAACCATTGCTTGTGCTCTCAGTATCTTGGTGTCCTTCATTTTGAGTAGGAGATAGTAATCCTACTTGCTGGTCCTCTGGCTGAGGGCATTATTGTTGGTATCCTAATATTGGGGAGTCTTCTGTTTGGATTGTCGGTACTGCTTCTTCTATTGGAGGAGAATGTTGTGTATGGGATGAGCTTCTAGCATTCTGAGTTATAGGTGGTGACAGTTCTGATGTGTAGTTGATCATAATAGTGACAGAACCTATAGGAACTGGATCTAGGTGGAGATGAATATGGTGGTGAGAGTGTCGGCGTCTTGTCCTCAGATAGTGGCAGTGGCCTCTCGGATGGCTAGGGTTGGAATGGGCCATTTCTAGAGTTGACGAGAAGATTAGATAAGGAGTTGGGGAGGTTCGTGTCTTCTTCTTCTTTGAGTTTCGAAGATGACTCAAATGGTGGCTATTTATAGCTGTCATTGAAAGTTCTATTGATGAAGCTTGCTGAGGATGTCTTAGATAGTTTGATTTGATTGCTTAATTTGATAACAGGATATCTTTGCTTTGCTTGTTGTTGGGTGGATGCCACTGTGGCATGTTTGTAGTTTTGATGAGGCCTGGATTTTGTACCTGCAAAAAAAAATGATTTCTACCCTTGGATTGATAGATTGTTAGTTGAATAAATAATTTCTTTTTTTCTTTTGCCTTTTGTTTTTCCTTTTTTGTTTTTCCTTTTGGGCTATGTTGGTTGAGTGTGGGATACTTCATGTAGCATGCAAATTGATGGTACCTTGATTCTCGCTTCATATATGATTGTAGTTCATATTAAACCTTTCGAGGATAGTCTTTTGGATTGATGAGGTTATGCAGTATGCTTTCCTTTTTGCCTGGGTACCACATCCTTCGTTTGTCCAATACCTTTGTTCTTTCAGGATATTGGGTATTTTGCAGATGTTCATAAGGTTGTTGATTGTGTGATCTTGCTGGTTGAAGCTTTTGATAGAATTTCTTCTGAATCTTGTTTGAGTTGACCAAAATTAATCATTCTGTTGGTAGCAGTGATTATCATGTATTTGAAATAAAAGACAGTGGCCATTATCTCACTGTAAGTTCTTGCTGTTAATTGTCTCAAATATCCTTTTGCTTGGCATAAGATAGAAGAGGCAGCTCCTGGGAACACTTTAGTGGTGCATATGGAGATGACTGCAATTGTCCTATCAAATACTTTGTAGAGAGCTTTTATCAATTCTTTGTTTTCATGAGATTGGGTTGCTTTGCAATCTGGTTGGGTTGCTTGGACTCCTAGTGGCAGTGTCTTGTGAACTATCTTCCATAGTCTGAGCTCAATTGCTGGAAATATTTTTCTAGGTATTTTATTTGAAGAAAGTGCTGCAAAGCTACTTGACTACCTAATAGTTTCAGGCCATGCTTGGGCTTTTGGAGTTGGATTTTGAGATGAAGATGTTTGTTAGGAGAGAAAATCAAGAAGAGATTTATGCTTTCTCTTAATTTGAAAATAAAAAATTGACAGATTTGAAAGAAGAGTTTGCCGTATGATGAAAATTTATTTTGAAGCAAGACTTTTAACATCCTTTCTTAAAATAAACTTGACAGATTGACAATCAATTTGAAGTAAAAAGAGATCATTTTGAAATCTTAAAACGATTAGTAAAACTTTCTTTCTCATGATTTCTTGGGTCTCATAGAGGAGGTAGTTTGGAACATGATTCAGGCTTTCTAGGATTCTTTGATTTTGTATTTGTCCTAGAGTTTTGTATGGCAATTCGGATATAAATTCTAGACTATTTAGGATGGGCTTAATGGTTCCATGGTAGCCTAAAAACTTGGTTGGTATTTTGAAGAAGAGTATTTTTTATGTAGAAAGGACAAGATCATTTCTAGTTATCTCGTAAGAGAAGGTTTAAAGGTGTTTGAAGTGTTGTTCTATGACTAAGATATCATAGATGAACTTAGTGTAGGGTGTGGAAGCATCATTGATGACTCTTTAAAATTCAGGGAGAATATTTTTGTGACCAAATAGGAGTGCATTCCATTTGAATTGGCTAAAAGGTATTGTGAAGGTAATTTGGTAGTTAGTAGTCTGAATTTGCCAGAAACTAAATTTTGAGAATACCTTTACATTTGTGTCCCTTTTGTTTTGGTTGGACATCCTATCCTTATCGTTCAAAGGTTTGTAATTGACCACAAACCTGGGGATACTTCTTTTTATCTTGGTTCTCCTCTTATCATAGAAGGTTGTATTGGACCAAGGGAGTTTGCTAAGTATGATTAGCTTTCTGTCTAGAAGAGATTGGATTTCTTTTTTACAGTATTCTAAGACACTGATATTTGTTTGAATTTTGTTCTTTACTTCTACTGCTTGCAGTTGTTGTTTTACAAAACTATCTTTGAAGGGTTGGATTGTTTTGTAGAAAGGTGGATTGATGAATTAGAAGAATAGGTTTAGAAACCTAGCTTCATTAATGAGGAAAGGTGTTCCTAAGGTGACTAATTGATTTAAGATTTTGTCAGGTATGAAAACATTATCGTTACAAGCAGTGGTCAGGTTTTCTTTATTTTTTTCTAAGGATTTTGTGGGTATCAAGCCCTTTTGAATGCAGTTTGAGCCTACACCAAGGTTGGTAGTTTCTATCCTAAGGTCATCTACTACTAGGGTTATTTTCCATTCTTGGATTTGTGACTGAGATAAAACTTTAACAAAGGTTAGGAGTTTATGGTTATTAGTTTCTTTGATGAAGTTTAGGAGTAGATCTTATTTTTTATTTATTATCCAGATCTCTCCTTTGAAGGCTGTTGGGGTTTCAGACTGAGTCACTAGAATTTAAAAGGAGGGTTTTTGAGTTCAAATGATTTGGTTTGCCTAAGGGGATGTTGTCTATCTTGTAGCCTGAGCTAAAATATTCAGATTTGCCACATTTATAATAGAAAGATTTCTTCTTAGATTTATAGGTTGGTTTGGAGTACCTAGATAATTTTGATTTGATGTTACCCTAAGATTTCCAAGGTACTGTGGGAGCTTTCTTATTATATTATTTGTATGGTTTGGTCTGAGTCTTTATGGAGGGAAGATTGTACTATTGGTAAAAATTTTTAGGTTCTTGTTCCCTTTCAGCTTAATGTTTGAGTTTGATCCTTAAATTTTTAGGGAAGGTTGAAGATAATTTCATAGGGAGTATTTTTTTATGCCATTTGAATTCTTGAAGGTTCTTGTAATTGAGGTTTAGTTTTGCAGGGGTTCTGAAATTCAAAAGGTTTCCTATGGAGTGTTCAGTGATTGCAATCTTATCTTCATTCCTAATGGTTAGATCATCAGGATTGCTTTTGATCCTCAATTTGCTGGTTTTCACTGGTTAGAAGAAAGTTCTTCCAACCTGTGGTTCGGTCAGTGAGGCCAGAGGCTATGGCCTAATCTTGAGATTTATCTTTGACTTTATAAGTAGTTGCAACTATTATCACTTATTGCAGTATGCCCAAGATATTGTATTCTGGTTGGCTGCTTATGTTTCATTTACAAATGGCTTGGGCCGAATAAAGATTTTGTTGTATAGGCTTTTCCTCAAGACCTATGTTTTGTCTGATTGGTTTGGGCCAATAAGATTCTTGAGGCTTGAGTTTACAGAGGCTGATATTTTTAGTCCATTCTCTATTCTAATTGATCTGAAGGTTTTGTTCTGGTTTATCTGAGCCATCATTTGGTACTAGGCTTTTAGGACCAGTTTTGTTCTTACTCACCTGATCTAGGATAGCTACTGATTTTTCTACGGGTTCTGAGGCCTGGAGACTTTTGTTTGTTTCACCTAGAAGGTCTTTATCTTTTAAGTTTTTCTTGTATTTTTTAGGAATTTCATAGGATCTGGAGGTAGAAGCAGGGCTAAAAGATTTAGCTCCTATTCTATTTTTTCTTGTTATCCTATAGGATTTGTAGGAAGAGGCAGAGCTAGAGGATTTAGCTCTTATAGTGGTTTTTTCTTTTATTCCTATTGATTCAAGGTCTTGCTTGCCTTGGTTCGGTATAGACCTTTGGCTGGAAGTTTGGTGCTTTAGGAATGATGAAGAAATTTGAGTTTTTTCTTAGGGATCTTGGTTTTAAGATTATTTTGGAAATTGATTGAGCTTATGTTAGGAGACTCAGTCTATTCACAATGAGTTACTGGATATTTTGAGTCTACCTCTGTTGGGTCTACCTTAATTGGTTCTTTGTTAGTGTTCTTTAATCTGAGTTTGATTGGAACATCATTTGGTGTTCCTATTGTGGTGGTAAAGTAACTCTTTATTTGGTTAAAGGATTTCTTATCCTGGGTTTGCTTTATTTATGATTTTGTATTAGGATTTGTGTATCCTTTCTTGATTTGATCTAAGTCAAACTCAAAGTTTGGAAATAGATAATTTGGATCAGGTTCTGAGTCTTGCCCATCTAGGGTTGAGTCATTTGTTTCACTTGGAGTGTTCCTCTCTTTTCCTAAGATTGACTCTTGTCTATCCAAGTGTTTAGGCTCCTTAGGGGTAGAGCGGATGAGATTTTTGTTAATTTCTTCTAAGAGGTCTCTAGGATTCGTAGGGTCTGATGGATCTCTTATGGTTTCTATCGGTGAAGCCATAACTAGGGTTCCTTTGGTAGGATTATTGATTTCTTAGGAAAGATAGTGGATTTATTCTATGATCCTTTCTTTCCCTTCTTGCCATGAGATCATGACTTTTGGTCGAATCATTTTAGTTTGTTTTGACTTGTTATACATTTCATGCCATTCAAAGAAGCCTATGTGGTTTTTGATGGAGTTCATGAAATCATACCATTTGGTCCTAAGGTTAGTCCTTTCAGTTTCATCATATCGAGCAAAAAAATTTATTCTCTTTGCTTCATTCCTTTTTGAATGAAAATCCCTTCTAAGTAGGTCTTTATCCAAGGTAAATTTCTTACTTAGATTGGGGGATTCTATTTATTCATTATGAAGTATCTTTGGGATAGTTGGTTTGTTGTATGTTTCAAACCATTCAAAGAAATCGATATGGCTTTTGATTGAATGCATAAAATCATACCATTTTGTTTTGAGATTGCTCCTTTGATTTTCATCAAACTATTTGAAGAAGTTGTCTCTTTTGGTTTTATTTCTTTCTGAATTAAAGTCTCTTCTAAGGATATCCTTATCTAAGACAAATTCATTTAAAACAATTTTGGGGCTTACTCTTGATAGATCCTTATCCATAGGGTAACTTCTTTTGGAAGAAGCATTGCTGGGTGTGAATTTGGAAAGAGTTAATTTATCATTATTTGACCAGTTAGTCTTTTTGATTGGCTTAAGAGGGATGACACCTATTGAGGAATCATAAAGGAATGGATGGTTGTAAAGGATTGGTGTTTCATTAAAACCTTGGTTTTTTATGAGATCATAAAGGACTAGATTTTCTTCATCTGAACCTTGGTTTTCATAGAGACTTGTGTCTTGGCCTTCTATGGAGTCATAGAGGATTGGGTCTTGGTCTTCTACAGGATAGAAGTTTTGGTTTTGATCTTCTATGGGGTAGAAGTCTAGATTTTGATCTTCTATAGGGCTATAGAAATTTTGGCTTTGATCTTCTATTAGATCATAGGGGTTTTGATCATCCAAAGTTTCCATGTTTTACGGGGTTTTGCCTTAGTTGGATCAATCTGGATCCTGTCTTAGCCTCACTTGTCCCTTCACCCTAAGAAGAGGGGGAGGAAGAGGAAGAATAGTTTCTAGGTAGGAAACTTATACCTAATTGACAGCTAGTTGTAGGACTCTTTGCCTGCACTTGTCCCTTTATCTCAAGAAGAGAAGGAGGAAGAAGAGTTTCTAGGTAAGAAACTTATACTTAATTAGAAGCTAGTTGTAGGATTCTTTGTCTGCACTTGTTCCTTCATCCCAAGAAGAAAAGGAGGAAGAATAATTTCTGGATAGGAATCCTGTACTTGATTGAAATCTAGTCTTAGTAGACTGAGTCTAAGTGCCACTTAGAGAAGTGTTATCCCACTAGTAACTACCAATGCCATGATAAAGAGAGTTCAAAGTGTTATCCTACTAGTAACCTCCAATGCCACGATAAAGAGAGTCCCTAGTTTTCAAATATGACTAACTATCCTATCTAACAACGGCACTTTCTGGCCTTAAACAAGACTGTGGGACTTACTGCCTCAAGAAAACTAATGGAACTGTATCTTCTTACTTGGAGTTACTTAACACTTAAGTAGAAATCTTCTTACTTGGAGCTACTTAACACCTATCTCAAAGACTCGGAATGCTGGGACTAGTTTAAATCTAAGTACAAGATGTAATATACAGAAGCTATTCTAGATCCTCCCTTTCGGGGGCAGTGAGAATAAGCTAAGACTTGGAATGCTAGAACTTAACCATAGAATTAAGCATAAGATATGCTACATAGAGACCATTCTAGATCCTCCCTTCCTGGGTTGGAGAGGATAAGAAAAGGCTCTAAATGCTACACTAACACGTCACCTAAGCATGAGCTATCCTACTCAGAGGCCATTCTAGCTCAGTCCTCCCTTCCCCCTTTCGGGGATGGAGAAGACAAGGTTTGGCTCTGATACCACTTTTGAATGACTTACAAACAACTAAGGTGATGAAATTATAGAGAAGCAGATAAGCAAAATTGAAAAGTAGAATAGAAAATAAATAATGGAAGGGATTATGAAGATCTTAGCCTGGCCTATGTTGTTTATTTTATGTATGAGTACCAACTAAAGTAGGATGGAGATTTAGGCGAAAGCGGAATAAAAGCTCATAGATAAATAAAAAGATAAATAACTTAAAAAGAATTATGCAAAAGCAGAATAAATAGCTTGAAAGAAGAATCAAAAGGTAGTAAACTTTATTACATAGATAGCAAACTTATTTACATACTACAAACTAAAGATAACTTCGAATACTAGAAAGAGCACACTTGCAAACTTGATTACAAAAGCATGAGTAGCACACTAGTGAAAGAAACTAAATACAAGTGGAGGAAAAGCTTGAAGAAGATGAAGAGGAGTGGAAACTGGAAGTAGCTAATTCCCTTCTTTCGATCGATTTTGAGTGATACTAGCCGATACCTTCCTTCGTTCACTTCTTCTCTTTTTATAGAGTTTGATGGACTTCTAATCCTTTTTTAGTTTTGCTTGTTGATGACCTAACGTCCTCATCCTTGTTGTACTTCTTGTCTCCAAGACTCAGGGGCGAAAAATCATGGGTGCTGGTTATTTTGGATTCCTATGGATGAAAAACCATGGGTTGGTAGAAAACCTTGGGCGGTAAACCATGGACGCCAGCTATTTTGGATTTTTGTGGCCTGAAAACCATGGGCTGTTGAAAACCATGGGTCTTTGGCGGTTTGGTGACCATAGGTCTTTGGCGGTTTGATGATTAGCTGTCATGTATTTGATGGGACCCTGATTGGGTCTATTGACCATACTCACATGTCTGCCAGTGGAGTAAAAAAGTCCAGTGGAAGACTGGGTGACATGGATTGGTCTGGTTTGCTTGAGTCAGTTGTTGGACTTGAGCTTGTTGATGACGAAGCGCTTGTTGATGAGGATGATGGAGCATCGATGTGATGGTTCTCTAATCCTTTTTTGAAATTTTCATTGGTGTTGTAAGTATTTGATATTGATGAATTTGAACTTTGATTTGGAGTAGACCGTCTATAATCGACGGGTCTTCCTCTATAGGTGTCGAGATTGTCGGGTCTCCTTTCGTGAGCTTTAGTGAAGCCTGGTGGTATTGCTGAAATTGTAATGTATCCTGATGGTAAGGATGGACTTGTTGATAGGTCGCACGAAGTCTGGATACCTGTATTTTGAAATCTTGGAAGCATATGGATATCGGCTTCATATGGTTGATTTTTTAGTAGTGGGGAGTCTCTTATTTGGGTGGCCGGTACTGCTACTTCATGACATGTGCTTCTAGCATTTTGTGTTGGAGGTTGTAACATATCCAGTGTATGGATGATGATGGTGATGGGACCTGTTGGGACTGGGTCTATGTGGAGGTGAATATGGTGGTGAAGATGGTGGCTTTTTAATCTCCGAGGGTTATGGTGGCTTCTCGAATGGCTAGAGCTAGAATTCTAGGAATGGGTCATCTTTGAAGTTGTTAAGGAGGTCAGAAGAGGAGCTGAAGAGGTCTGCTTTTTATTTTCTTTGGGTTTTGGAAGGGATTCCAATGGTGGCTATTTATAGCTATCATTGAGAGCCATTGGTGGAGCTTGCTGAGAAAGCTTTAAGTAGTCTGATTTGATTGTTTGATTTGAGAGCAAAGCATCTTTGCTTTGCCTTTTATTAAGTTGATAGAAATGGTATCTTGGCATGTTTGTAACTTTGATGTAAGCTGAGTTTTGTACCTACAAAAGAAAACTTTTTCTACCACTGGATTGGTAGATGGTTAGTAAAATGAATTTTTTCTTTTTCTTCTTTTTGCATTTTATTTTTTCTTTTTTGTTCTTTCTTTTGATGTCTTTTTCAGGGAGCATGCCTCTAGATTGCTTTATGCATTATGCTTTATGTCGTTGCCTTTGAATACTTTCCTTAGGATATCATAGTTCATACAGGATTTTTTGGTGGTGGCCTTTTGAATTGAGAAGGATATTCCATATGCCTTCTTCTTTGTTCGAAATGGTTACTGGTAAGCTTGTTGTTGTCCAGTATTTCTACTGATCCATAATATTGGTCATTCTGTAGATATCCAGATAGTTGTTCATTGGATAATGTTGCTGGTTGAAGTCTTGTATTGGGTTTGTCTTGAATCCTATTTGGATTGTCCAGAAGTGGTCATCTATAATCCCACTGTAGATCTTGAATATTGACCATCTCGAATATCCTTTTGCTTGCCGTAAGATAGTAGGGACGATGCCTGAGAACATGTTTGTGGGGCAGGTGTAGTCAACTGTGGCTATCTTGACAAATATTTTATAGAGGGCTCTCATTTTTGCTCTGTTGTTGCTTCTGGGTATTGAGAGTCTTGGGTTAGAAGAAGACCAATAAATAATGATGCGCTTGGCGAGGGCCTTGAACAATCTTTCGACCTCATGAGGCTAGGTTGCCTTGTGAAGGATGACGTCTTGGATTTCTGATGGCAGAATCTTTTGAACTGTCCTCCAAAGACTGAGTCAATCTTTTGAACTGTCCTCCAGAGACTGAGTCTTTTTGCTTCAATTGGTGGCAATATTTCTCTTAGAGTGATCAGTTTAGGTTCTTGGGCTTTTGGAGATGGGTTTTGAGAAGAGAATATTTGGGATTCCTTGGAGAGAAAATCAGGAAGAGAGTTATTCTTTCTCCTTTTGAACTAATTTGAAAATCAAAGGTTGAATGAATATCCTGTCAATTGGCAAAAACTTGTTTTGGAGTAAAATTTTCAAAAATCTATTTTAAGGCAAGATTTTTGGCATCCTTTTGTAAAATAAACTTTGCAGATTGGCATCAATTTGGAGTAAAAAGAGATCATTTTGAAATCTTAAAATGCATAAAATAATTGATAAAACTTCTTTTGTAGTTGAATATTTTTTCTGGGTTTTGTTTTAGATATCTGTATGGTATTGGACAAGTTCTTTGCTCTAAGTTCCTATTATTTTTATTGGTTGGATTTAGATTTCTTCCCTCGGAGGAAGGTTTCTTTTGAATCTACCATAGAGCGGCTTGGTAACAATTTTGGGATCCTTATAGTAGTCTGGGACTTGATTCAAGATTTTGATTTGATTCAGATTTTCTAAGGATCTTTAGAGTTGAGTTTTTTTCTAGAATTTTGTCAGAAAATTTGAACATGAATTCTAGATTTTTTGGGATAGGCCTAGTGAGCTCTAGAAATCTGATTTATATTTTGAACAGGTGCATTTTTGATATAAAAAGAGCAAAGCCATTTCTAGTTATCTCATAAGAGATGGCTTGAAGGTGTTTGAAGTGTTGCTATGAGAATACTAAGATATAGGTATCATTGATGATTCTCTAAAACTCAGAGGGAGTGTTTCTCAATGTCATAACATTCCATTTGAATTGACCAAAGGGTACTGAAAAGGTAGTCTGGTATTTATCCTTTTCAGTAATCTGAATTTTTTTTTTATAGTGCTCCATTTGGATCAGTTTGATAGAATCATCTTGGAGTGTTTTATAGAAGGATGGATTGATGGATTGGAAGAAGATAAGGTCTTGGCCTAGGAATCTGGCTTCGATCCTATGTTCATAGAAAGATTTGATCAAATTAAAAAAGGGTGTTCCTAGGATGACTAATTGATTTAAATTTTTGACTAGTATAAAGGGGGTCTTCATACAGACATTAGTGTTACAAACAAAAGTTTGAGTTTTTGGTTCTAAACCACTAGCAGTGGTTAGTTTATCTTTGGTTTTGATAAATTTTATGGATATCAGGCCCTTTTGAATGTAGTTTGGGTCATCACCTGGGCTAATCAGTGCGATATTTTTTAGTCCAAAACTATCTATTAGTAGGTTTATTCCAACACTCTATTCTTGGATTTGTATCTCATTTGTTTCTTTGATGAGGCTACTTGATTGTGTTTGAATTATTTCTTCTTAGAGATTCGGGATGGCGATCTCTTTCTTATTTTTAGGTTCAACTCTTAGAAAGTTATTCAGGCTATATGTTTGAACTTCTTTTTCCTTATTATCTTCTACTAAAGAGTCTTTTAAGGGTTGTTGTTTGAGTTTGGTGCATAGGCTAAGATCTTCATATGTCAGACTGTCATATGGGATCTTTTGGTTTCTAAGTTTGGTTTTCTCAGAGAAGACTGAAAATAATTCTACAAGAAATTTCTTTTTTTTGAAGGGTTGGTTGCAATCTTCTTTGATGAGGAACGCATTCTTATACCATTTGAAGTTTTAAAGTTTTTTGCACTTGTGGTTTATTTTGATAGTATCCATAATTTAGTGTTTTTTCTCATCGGTTAGAAGGAAGTTCCTCCAACCTTTGAGTTGGTTTGTAAAGCCAGAAATCAAGATTACTATTATGGCCTGGTCCTGGGCAATTGCAACTATGATCTCTTGTTGCAATATACCAAGAATGATATATCTAGATTATCCATTTATATTCCATCTATAAATGGCTTGGGCCGAATACTGGTTTTGTTGCATGGATTTTTTCTCAAGGCCCATATCAGGCATAGTTGGTTTGGGCCAATAAGACTTTTGAGGATTGGGACTATAGAGCCTGGTGTTCATGGTTCATTCTCTGATCTTATTGATTTGAAGGTTTTGTTCTAAAATATTTTTGAGATCCTTAGGGTTCATAGATTTCTGAGGATTACTTTTGAGTTTCGTTTTATTTGTTTTGGTTGTGGCTTTTCCCTAGGATTCATGTACTTCTTTTTTGTTTGAGGATTTTGATCTAAGTCAAATTCAAGGTTTGGAAATAGGTAGTTTGGGTCAGGTCCTAAGTCTTGTTCTAGGTTCAAACTAGATCCAGAGACTTGGGACACTTGACTAAAACCCTTGACTTGTTTATGGAATTCTAGGTCAGAGGCTTGAGACATTTGATTGAAACTCTTGACTTGTTCATAGAGATTTTGATCAGATTTCTTTGGTAGAGTAAACTCTACTTTTGTTTTGAAAGGTGCTTTCCAAGTTTTTGTTTTTTTTTTTGAGTGCCTCTATTTGATAATTAGATGCTAAGTGGTTAAGGATTTTAGCATAATGGTTATCATACCATTCAAAGAAAGGGATGTTTCTTCCTTCAAAGATCATTTGTTTATACCAAATTTCTCTAATTAAACTTTATTTTTCCTTATCATAAGTTTTGAAAAACCATTATCTTTTCATAGCATTTTGCTCTCCATTGAAGTCTCTCTTTAATTATTCTTTGTCAATTTGGAATTCAAGTATTTTAATATTAGGACGTAGAGGATTATCTGTGTCACGAGCTATCCTTTTGATTTCTATTTCTAGTCTTCCAGATTGGTTATGTTTGATGTCTAAGTTGGTTATTATTTCATAGCTGTTTGGGCTATGAGGTTTTATTTTGAAAGAGGGATTTTGGATGGTAGCTTTTTGAGAATTATTGAAAATTAGAATTTTTGAGAGTTTTCTGAGAATTGGGGCCTTTCTTAAGGTTTCTATATTTGGAGAATCATAAAAATATAAAATTTTTTCTTGAATTTTCATACTTGAAGGATTATAAGGATATGAATCTTCTTCTATGTTTGAAGGATCATAAAGATCCGGGGTTTCTTTTATGTTTGAAAGATCATCAAGGTCATAAGAGTCATAAGGGTCATAAGAGTAAGAGGGATCATGAGGATATGAATCCTCTTCTAGGGTTTCCATGTTTGAAGGGTTGTAACTACTAGTATTTTCTATATTAGAAGGAGCTATAGGATTTCTACTTATCTAGTTGGATAGTATAGAATTTTATCTATACCAATACTTATCCCTACTTTAGTTGGGTCATACAGGATCTTGCTACTACTTATCACTTCACCTCGAAAAGAGAAAGAAGAAGAGTTTCTGGATAGAAAACTTATACTTAATTGAAACCTAGTTATAGAAATCTGAGTTGGAGGAGGATGAAGAGTTTCTGAATAGAAATTTCATACTTAATTGAAAACTAGTCCCTCAAATCCTGATTCTGATTATCAGTAGAAAGTGCAAACTCATGCTTAATTGTAAACTAGTCCCTCAAATCCTGATCCTAAGTGCTACCCATACTTAATTAAAAACTAGTCATTCAAATCCTGAATCTAAGTGCCACTAGAAAAGTGATATGCCACCAGCAACGTCCAATGCCACTAAAAAGAGTTTCTAATCCCAAATACGAGTAACTCTAGAAAAGTGTTATGCCACTAGTAACATCCAATGCCACTAAAAAGAGTTTCTTATTCCCAATTAGACTAACTGTCCTGCCCAACAAGCAGCTTTCCTAGCCTAAAATGGGTCTTTGGGACTTAGTGCCTCTAGGTATAGGTTTCTCCTTTCTTGGAGTTACTTAATACTTAGCTAAAGTCTCCTCTAAGAAAAGATTTCTCCTTTCTTAGAATTACTTAGCACTTAACTCAAAGACTCAGAATGCATGAACTGATTCAAAACTAAGCATAAAGTAGACAACTCAAAGATTTAGAATGCACGAACTAGTTCAAAACTAAACATAAAATAGACTGTTTAGAGACTCAAAGACTCGGAATGCACGAACTGGTTCAAAACTAAGCATAAAGTAAACTGTTCAAAAATTAATCTAGATTCTATCATTACTCAGAAAATTTGAACTAGTCTAGAATTAAGCATAAGATGATCTATACTTAAAACCATCTCCTTGTGCCATTACTCAGAAAGCTAGAACTAGTCTAGAATTAAACATAAGATGATCTATGCAGAGACTACTCTAAATACACCCTTTCAGAGGCGAAGAGGACAAGTCCTGGCTTTGATACCATTTTGTGCATGAGTACCAACTAAAGTAGGATGGAGATTTAGGCGAAAGCAAAATACATATCTTACAGAGCCAATGGTATCAGAGCCTGGCCTTTTTTCTTTCCGCCCTGAAAAGGGAAAGTAGTTAGTGGAGCCACTGCATAGTATCACCCCACCCTCAACTCTAAACTAGTTCTAGTTTACTGAGTTTTTGAGTAAAGTGTTAAGTAACTCCAAGAAAGAAAAAATCATTTTCTAGAGGCAGTAAGTCCTGTAGTCCTATTTGAGGTCAGGAAGTGCCGTTGTTGGATAGGGCAGTTAATCATATTTGGAAAATGGTTTCTCTTTTCATTATAGCATTGGAGCTTACTAGTGACATAACATCTTACTAGTGGTACTTAGACTCAGTCTCCTATAACTAGTTTTCAATTAAGTATAAGTATGCTATCCAGGAACTCTTCTTCTTCCTTCTCTTCTCAAGGTGAAGGAACTAGCGAAGGCAAATGTAAGATCTAGTATGATCCAACTAAAGTAGTAATCCCAAAAGTTTCTCTTAAGGTAATCTACAAAACCAACTGGTTGATCCTAGATTCAAGAATCAAAATGATTGAGGATACCTACTCAGTCACCAAAGATCATGTTCTCATCCCTCTGATCCCTAAAAGATTGATAGACAGCATCAAATCTAAGTATGAGTTCTTATAGTTGGGACTTGTACAAATTGCTGTTATACCAATGGTAAGGAGAGGCATCAACAGTTCCCTCCTTATATGCTTGAAAGATGGTAGGCTTCTTGAATACCATGATTCTCGATTGGAAATGGTAGAAACCAATGTATTCAATGGTCCTGCCTATTGTAATTGCAATACGGACTTTACCATCCAAGTCAAAGATAAGAATATACTAAAAGCCTTGGAATTAGAAATCAAACTCCATAATCTCAAGATACTTCTAGGATCCCCATCACTAACCATTCTAGTAAGAATATATTTATAGGCCATAAACACTTTCAATCACATAGGATCTCTAGCAAGAAAATCCTTAGGACAAATTGATTATTTCCAAACAGACCCAAATAAATGGAATGTTTTCATCCCCAAAACTTTGATATGGGATGAAATAACCCTACCTAATAGTTAGACTCTAGAAAAATCCATCCCACCTATAAGATAGAAAACTAGTCATCCTGAAACCATCACTACAATCCCTTAAGGTGATGTTTTCATTAAATTTAACAAGCTAAGAGTAAAAAGGAGCTTTAGCTCTAGGTTCACCTCTTCAAGCCTTCCCCCAATTTCTTCGTTCACACCTGCTAGAAAAAGTTGTTCGATAGAATAAACTTGACCAAAGTATATTCAAAACCAACAATTCCAAAATCATACTATAATGAACAAGTAGAATCTGCAAACTTAAGTCCAACATATTCCCAAATGGATCCTGAAATCAACATGATAAGTAAGAAGTTTATCCTAGATAAAGACCTGCTTAGAAGGAAATTCCACTCAAAAAGAAATGAGGCAAAAAGAATCAATTTCTTTATCAAATATGATGAAACTGAAAGGATTAATCTTAGAACCAAACGATATGATTTTACAAACTCCATGAAAGACCACATAGGTTTCTTTGAATGGCATAAAATGTACACCAAACTCAAATAAGTTGACATGATCCATCCTAAAGTCATGATCTCATGGTAAGACGGAAGAGGAAGGGTCATAGAACAGATCCACCCTCCTTTTCAAGAAGTCAAAATCCAAGTTTGGGAGACACAAATTATGGCTTCACCTATAAAACTCAAAAGTGATCCTCAGGGATCTATGAACCCTAGGAATCTCAAAAATATCTTAGAATAAAACTACTGGATCAACCAGAGTCTTAAAACAATAGATGACCAATTGACCAGGATGGAAGAAAAAATCCTGAACAAACCAGAAACCAAAACTACTAGCTCTACACCAACTTTTAAGCCCTTTAAGGTTTCTAAAAAATTCAAAGATGACCTAGGAGATAGAGATCTTTTGGATAAAATAAACAAATGATTGGAAGCCCTAAAACTCATCCATTTTATTCTAGATACACCAGAAGCCTCAGAAAAAAGTCAATAGCTATCCTAGATCAGGTGAGTGACAACTTTAGTGAATCTGGCAACTCAGAGCAAAGTGACAAAGCCAAACCTAGTAAAGTCAAGCTAGACAGTCCTACGCCAAGCATTGGTTCTGATGAACCAGAACAAAACCCTTAAATTAATAAAATTAAAGGATGGACTGAAAATACCAGCCTCTATGGTCCTAATCCACAGAGGTCTTACTGGCCTAGACAAACCATGCCTGACATAGACTTAGAAGAAAAGCCAATGCAGTAAAATCAATATTCTGCTCAAGCCATTTATAAATGAAATATAGATGGCCAAACAGAATACAATATTCTTGTTATATTGTAGCAAATGACCATGGTTGCAACTGCCTATAGAACCAAAAGTAGAGCTCAAGATCAAGCCATAACTGCTGCCTTAGTCTCTGACTTTACAGGCTAGCTCAAAGGATTATGAGACTTTCTACTAACCGATGAGGAAAAACAATAAATCATGAATGTTGTCAAAAGAAACCCAGACGGCCAAGCCATCAGAGATGAAAATAAAAATGAATTATAAGATACTATTTCCACCCTCATCTTTGCAATAACCAAATACTTTATAGGTGACCCATCAAAATTTAGAGATAGAACCTCTAAAATCTTCACAAATCTTAAATGCTAAAAACTCCAAGACTTCAAATGGTATAAGGATGTTTTTCTAACTAGAGTCTTAAGTAAAGATGATTGCAACCAATCTTTCTGAAAAGAAAAATTTCTTGTAGGATTACCCTCAGTCTTCTCTAACAAAATAAGAACAAAACTTAGAAACCAAAATAATGGTAGGATTCTATATGATAGCCTTGATAGAAAACATTCAGGATTTCATGCATAGATTTTAAATTTTTTTTGAAATATAGAGTAGCGAAAGACATAGATTAAACTATTTAATCTACAACATGCATGTAATCAAATTATAAAACTGTACATCAAGGATCTATAATATGTTATGATATAAATATAAATTTAAAATTAAATTAATCATAAGTGGTATTGATCATATCAATACCTAGATCTAGAATAATTCTAGATCTAATCCTAGATCGTATCTAGGTCACTAAGAGATCAGATCTCTTACCTTTGCATGGATCGAAAACTCCATGGTTGAATCCGTTGTTGCCTTTGGAGTCGCACAAGAATCCAGCCTCTAAAAGTAATCCACATGAACCTGCAACATAGATCGAAGGTTTGTCGAATGAAGATCCGCTCGAAGTGTTAACTTCTGGTGGATCCCTCCTGATGGTTAATCAAATACATGTTCTTCGGATCTCTTGGATACTCCAAGAGATGAAGAACATGAGAAGAAATAAAAAAGAAATCTAATCCTTGGATCTTCTGTAAATCAAAAAATAAAATAAAAAAAAATAAATCCTAAGAGAAGATAAATCTTCTCCTTCAGGACATCAACGGTTGATGTCCTGAAAACATCTCTATGCTAGAATAAGAGGAGACCTTGATGTCCTGAAAATATCTCTATGCTAGAATAAGAGGAGACCTTCTCCTCTAGGATTTTTCTTAAGTTTCTAAATCTAAGATTTTTGATTTTATTCATACAAAAATCCCACAAAAATTAGAAAGGAATGGTTCTCCAAGAAACCCTAAGAGAAGATCTTTCTTCTCTTCTTATTCTCTCATTAGGACATGATCAGATCATGTCCAAAAAATTAACACCATGCCCCAACAACTTGGAGCTCTCATCCCCACACCCAAGTCCTCTCTCTCTCTCTCTCTTAGATTTTTATCATATAAAAGTTATAAATAAAATAAGAAGAGAGAAACATAAAAGAAAAATATAAGTCGCTTACCTTGTCTCTTCAAGACATCAACCTTTGATATCTTAATTGAGGGCTCTTCTCTAAGAATCTTGGCACCACAAATCCTCCATGCCTTCTCCTCCTTCTTCTCTAATTTTTCATGAGTTTTTTAGGATTTTTCACATCCTTTATGATCAAAAAAAGAGGCATCCCCTTTATATTGCAAAACTAGGTCAAAACCTAGTCAAAGGACTTCTATGGGGCGTCCAACTCTTGGACGCCCCTCCCACTTATTTTTTTGTGTAACCACTGATTCTCATGCACAAAACCAAGAAAAAAAGGATCGAATAAGATAGAGAGGTGTGGGTAGAGTTGGCGCACAAGGGAGGGAGGAGTTTGGATCAAAGAAGACTCTTCCAAGTAGGAAACAATTTCTAACTTTCTTCTAATTTTGATCAAGTCAAAACAAATTTCCAAATATTCTAAATAGTGGGCATGGAAGGCCTTCTTGGGTGTGGAAATATATATAAAAAATCTAGAATTAAAATATGGCATGGGCTTTCTTAGGCGCAAGTGAAAGAGAGAGAGTCTCAGTCCAACTGGGACTCCTCTTATTTGACTAGATCAAAATTATTTTAAATCTAATTTAAGTTTTATTTAAATTAAATTAAATATAATCTAATTAAAGATGATCCTAATCTAGCTAGAAGCCTAATTAAATTAGATTAAATCAAGATTTAAATCTGATTTAAATCCTAAGTCAATTAGGTGTACCCAAGTCCTAGTCAAACAAGAAATTGTTCTTTCCTTGTAATTGGCTTATCCAATAAACTTATTAGACTTAATCTAATTAAATCCAAACTAATTCTAATTGAATCTAGTTTAATTAGACTTGATCTCAACCTGATTGCTCAATCAAATTGAGCCAATTAGCAATCCAATTGCTAATCGATCCTTCTGCAGCACTTACATTAGGTCAAACATCAATCGCATTGAATGTTTGACCTCGAAACGATTCTCAATCATCGATTAACCATCCGATCAGATTACAAACTCTAATATGTGTGACCCCATAAGTTCAAACCTAAGTCAGTAGTATAGAAATCAATTCCTATACCAATCGAAGTTACCATCTAGCAATGGTTTCCAACGTTCGGATAGGTCAAATGTATGCAAAGCAACATTCTTAGAACCCTGGCCCATGGCTACTGTATAATTCATCCCTATGATCAATAATGCTCAAGACAACTTCGAGTATGCTGTCAACACTCATACAAATCATCTCTATTGTATCTCAAAATTTTGCAAATCCCGTGACACCTCATGAGGATTACCCAGGCCTAGGTTTTGCTAAATTGAAATACAGCGAGACATTCTCTTCCTGAAGTTAATTAGAAGTGGTCAATTCCATCTTGACTCACACACTGACTCTACAAGTACTTGACTGTACCCAAAAATCTTTCATCATCTATATTAGAAATACAGACAGTCCAATACTAAAGTACAGTAAGTTGCTTGCAAGTCACCATGGCGATCTTAGATCGGAGGGATACTTATATCCGTTGGCCTTAGCTAGCTATTCTTGATAGTAAAGTGCTACATTGATCATGTTCAATGCAGATATACTCTTACATCTTATCTGAATGCCATACCAGTATCTCCACACTACTTGGTTATGAGGACAACCAACGTACATGGCATACAGCGACCTATACTCGATAAGTTATCATCTTTATTAATAACTTATCATTTGGTCATGAATAAGTTAAGAACCATCCGATAAATCCTCCTTTATTGATTGATTATGGTTTTAAGAATTTCATCATAATTTAGAAGTTCATTTAAGAAAGATAGAACTTTTATGATGAAATAGCCAAATTACTATTATTATTAGATAATTTATATACTAATTTCAATCATCTACTACTTAGATGATTGATTTTAGGACATATTTTTCAATAACTCTCACTTGGACTAAAGCCAATCAGAATGATATCAAATATCTTATCTTCCACTTAAGTTTGTAGAACTCCTTAGTTTTGAGGCCTTAGCAAATGGGTCGGTCAAGTTCTCCTTTTACATTGATCTTCTAAAGATCGTCGTCACCCTGATCAAATATCTAAGATAAAAATGATGCAAAATATACTGGTCCTTCAGTTCTTTAGCCTGAGCTATGGCTCCAGTGCTACGATAGAATTGGACCATGGGTGGAGGGTGCCACTCCCAACTTGCTAATGAACCTCAGTAACTACACAGCTTATATGGCAGCATCATATGTCATAATGTACTCTACATCACTAACTGAATAGACTAAAGTTTTCTGCTTGGAACCTTTCCAATAGATTGCTCCTACAATTAGGGTATGAGTCGATATTCTCTTATTATCATCTTGTTCTGACTGAAATTAAAACATCTATATATTTTAAGTCAGTATTTTTATATTTGAATCACTGGACCTTAGTATTTTTTAAATACTTCAGGATTGTCTATATAATTCTCTAGTGGATCTTACTTGGATCAGACTGGTATCTGCTCACTATCTCTAGTGAGTATACCATGTCTAATCTCGTACATGAATAAATAAGATGATAGCTAAACATTTATTCTTTGCAATATTGGAATGCTATTCTAGATTAAGAGAATTTCATCCTCAAACATCACAAGTAATAACACTATAAAATATTTTGCCCAATAATAAGTGCAGGGTTTATCTTTATTCATAACTAAGATATACGTTCAGAATGTATGTTCAAACTCTGAGATGATACTCAGACAGGCTTTATAGGTCCTTACCTTTCCGTCTGCACTACTCTGATCCTATTAAAAATCCATTCACACCTAATGGGTTTTATCCCTTCAGGTGATCAACTAGTATTCATACACTATTGATTTTCATAGACTTCAATTTGGATCATATGGCTCCAAGCCACTTCTCAGAATCATGCTACTACACTGTATTCTTATAGATGATCAGATCCTTATTATTCTCATCGAGCTCAATATGATCACCATCCCAGATCTAGATATTGAAGTATCTGTTCGACTAATGCGGTACTCTACCGGATCTCCTTAAAGGTGACACTTTAATGGGCTCCGAATTTGATTTGATCAAATCTGGTTCTATAGGTTTATCAGATAACGTCGGTTCTTTTCTACCAGTCAAACTTTTACAAGTTCAACTTGATAGACATCATTTTCTTTTCTAAGAAACTCCTTTCCAAAAGGAATGCCCTACTGCTGATGAACATCTTATGCTCTTTAGCATAATAGAATTAATAATACTTAAACACTTATTGGACCAGGATCCAAGTTTATCTATATACAAATATACGTCATAGGCTGATCAACTCTAAATTCAAAAGTGAGAGAGTCTAGGTCTACGTCCGATCCATATCCCATATGGAGTCAATGCAACAGATTAACTTGGTATAAATTTTTAGAGAAAAAAAATAGTCACAAGAGCCCAACCTTGCAACATGCAGACAAGTATACCCTATTATGAATTGAACCATGTCTAACAAAGTTCAATTTTTCCTTTAGATATACTGTGTTTCAAAAAGAAATCCATTAAGAGAGAATCCAATTCTCTTCTAGATATATCAAAAACTCACTGAATAAGTATTCACCTCCTCAATCCGATCGAAGAGTTCTAATACCTTTTTAGTTTATTTTTTTATTTCATTATTCAATCATTTGAACATTTTAAATAATTCAGATCAGATGCACCCATGTCGAGATAGGTCGTTTGTAATAAAATATTAGTATCTTCCTTTAGTACTTAAGTTCATAAGTCCATATACATCACTATGTATGAGACTTAGAACTTTATTAGCTCCTTCACCTTTTTCAGTAAAAGGTGACTTTGTCATCTTTCCAAGAAGACAAGATTCATGGCTATCAATGATTCATAATTATTGATATCAAGATTTTTCTCTCAAACTAATCCGTTTATCCTATTCTTATCAATAAGACTAAGCCTATAATGCCAAACATAGACATCCATGATATAATTTAAGTAGGGTGTGTACATTCCACTATCTTAAGTCCTTACAATGAATTGCATAAGACCACTGATATCTAATACCTAGATAGTAGAATTACATACAGAGAAGTTTTAAGGTGTTATCATATAACGTCTTTAATGAGCAACTTTTGCTCCTTTCTCTTGTTCAGCCTGTTGTGGTCAAGAAAATCAAGATAAATCTTCTTCCTATGACCCTATTTTAGACATTAAAAGTACTATGCCTGATTTGGGTTAACCTTGGACTAATTATTTTGACTGAGCTTAGAAGCTCTAATACGAATCCATTCGTGCTGTTGAACCAATATTCAACTTTTGATACTGATTATCAAAGTTGGATCCATAAGTCTTTACTGTCTAACAGTGATGGGAGAAATTAGGATTTAGACTTAATAGAGAATAATGACCTATTGTATATGAATCATTTTAAGCCTAAAGACTTGGACTTTAGTCTAAAGATTCTTCTACTATTTTATTCGAACTGATAGCCTCTACCTCCAATTCAAGAAATTACTTTAATTTTCTAGTAGATACTAGAATCCACATAGACTGCACATGAGCCCAACTTTGGTTGGCCCACCCATGTACATCTAAGGATAGATTCATAATCAATTATTTCTCTAAATAATTTTTAGTAATTTTAATTTTGCCCCAAGCCCTGATCAATTGGCTTTGGCTTTGACAGAAAAGGGTCTAGTTAGGTCCAAACATTAATATGACCATACTTGGCGCATCCAACCAATAAATAATCAGGTCCAACTTTGGTTGGCCAACCCAACTATCATTAGAGAGACACATTCAAGTCATCATATGATGAATGATAATCCATTAGTCAACAAGTACCAGGCCTTTGGGCCTCCAATGATTATTGAGTTAATGGATCTATTATCAAACACTTTAATGGAAGGCTATGACTCCGTTATTCCCATAACTTTATTATTTTAAGGACCTAATAATTTTAGAAGATTTAAATTATTAGTGATTTAAGGATAGAAAGGACATGGACCAATTTACTCCCACTGACTTCACCAAGTCAAGTCCTCCCACTGACTTCGCAAGTCACTGATGAGAACTAGGATCAATTACGGTCCATGGGCACCTAAATCAGTCTCACTGATTTTTTATGTGATATGGGTTAGCATGAATCAATGAGCAACCTAATCAAAAACTTGATTAACCACATTGATCAGGTAAGTGAGATCGGTGGGAGGGTCTGCCAAGGCTTGCCTTAGACATCATTAGAAATGGTCAGGTAAGCAGGCTATCAATTAAAAACCACCGATCTAGGATGCTAGACTTATCTTAGACATCAATTGATTTATCAGTTTTGATTTGGTCTGCCTAAAGACTCGGACTCGATCATTAAGCCACGATCAGCATCCATTTGTTAAATGTATGGATTTTGATCAACTACAACTATTAAAGTGATCTATAGAAATGACGTAATCCTAATTAACTATTAATTAGGTTTGATCAATTTTTTTAACTATGTCCATATTTAATCTAACCCTAGGTCTAATCCAGTTAAGAACCTGATCAAAGCTAACCCATGTTTTATGAAATTATCTTAGGATCTTCAAATCACAAACCTAGATCCTAAATAATCACTTAATTCTCAATTAAGTTCAACTCTTACAGATTTAGGTTTATGGAATCTCAGAACTAGTTTCTGATTTTATTGTTTGAAATATTTTTAAATTATATTGAATCATATTCAATATATAGTTTTAGATCTAATTTATTTTATTATTTAGATCATATCCTAGGATTTCAAATCTAGGGTTTTGCAGAAGTAAGTTTGTAATTTAATTTCTACAAAATAAATATGTCATACATATACATTCTAGATTTAAAACAAAAATTACATATCAACATATACAATAAGAGGATTAGATCTAAACATGAAACATATCACATGGATCTCATCTAAATGATCAAAATTAGATCATAAACTATTTAAATTTAGATTTAAAATTTTAAAAAAATCATAAATTACTTTAGATCTTATCTAATATATTTATGATTTAGATTTCTCAAATCATCACATACTAGGATAACCTTTTCACTATAAGAGATAAACCTTACAGCAGGACAACCTTATAGTAGTATGTGTAATCCAAATATTATTTAGATCTAATCTAAATAATCTAAAATAGATCTAATATTTAGTAAATTTTAGATTTAAATTAAAAATTAAATCATAAGTTTTTTTAGATCTAATCTAAATAATTCATGATTTTAATTTAGATCAACACGTACTAGGACAATCTTTTCATTGTAAGGAGTTAACCTTATAATAGGACAATCTTATGGCAGTATGTATGATCTTTAATTAACTTTAATTTTTATATTTAATCTAAAGTATACATAAATATATTATAATAGAATCTAGATGCTCTGATACCATTGATAGAAAACACGCAGAATTTTATGCATAGATTTCAAAACTTTTTCGAAATATAGAGCAGTGAAAGACATAGATTAAACTATTTAATCTACAACATGCATGTAATCAAATTACAAAATCCTACATCAAGGATCTATAATATGTTATGATGTAAATATAAATCTAAAATTAAATTAATCATAAGTGGTATTGATCATATCAATACCTTGATCTAGAATAATTCTAGATTCAATCCTAGATCGCATCTAGGTCACCAAGAAATCAGACCTCTTATTTTTGCATGGGTCAAGAACTCCACGGTTGAATTCGTTGTTGCCTTTAGAGCCACTCAAGCATTTAGCCTCTATAAGTGATCCATACGAACCTACAATACAGATCGAAGGTTCGTCGAATGAAGATCTGCTCGAAGTGCTAGCTTCTCGCGGATTCCTCATGATGGTTAATCAAATACATGTTCTTTGGATCTCTTGGACACTCCAAGAGATGAAGAACACAAGAAGAAATAAGAAAAAAATCTAACCCTTGGATTTTTCATAAATTAAAAAATAAAATAAAAAAATAAATCCTAAGAGAAAATAAATCTTCTCCTTCAGGACATTAATGATTGATGTCCTGAAAATATCTCTATGCTAGAATAAGAGGAGACCTCCTCTAGAATTTTTCTTATATTTCTAGATCTGAGATTTTTTATTTTATTCATACAAAAATCTCACAAAAATTAGAGAGGAATGGTTCTCCAAGAAACCCTAAGAGAAGACCTTTCTTCTCTTCTCCTTCTCTCATCAGAACATGATCAGATCATATCCAAAAAATTAACACCATGCCCCAATAACTTGGAGCACTCATCCCCACACCCAAATCCTCTCTCTCTCTCACACACATTTTTATCATATAAAAATCATAAATAAAATAAGAAGATAGAAATATAAAAGAAAAATATAAGGGAAGATAATCTTTGCTTACCTTGTCTCTTCAAGACATCAACCTTTGATGTCTTAATTGAGGACTCTTCTCCAAGAATCTTGGTGCCACAAATCCTTCATGCCTTCTCCTCCTTCTCCTCTAATTTTTTATAATTTTTCTAGGATTTTTCACATCCTTTATGGTCAAAGAAAAAGACGTTCCCTTTATATTGCAAAACTAGGTCAAAACCTAGTCAAAGGAGGACTTCTATGGGGTGTCCAACTCTTGAACACTTTGGACACCCCTCCCACTTATTTTTTCATATAACCACTGATTTTATACATAAAACCAAGGGAAAAAGGGCTAAATAAGATAAAGAGACATGGGTAAAGTTGGCGCACAAGGGAGGGAGGAGTTTGGGCCAAAGAAGACTCTTCCAAGTAGAAAATAATTTCCAACTTCCTTCTAATTTTGATCAAGTCAAAACAAATTCTCAAATATTCTAAATAGTGGGTGTGAAAGTCCTTCTTAGGCATGGAAATATATAAAAAAAAATTGAAATTAAAATATGGCATGGGCTTTCTTAGGTGCAAGTGGAAGAGAGAGAGTCCCAGTCCAACTGAAACTCCTCTTATTTGACTAGGTCAAAATTATTTTAAACTTAATTTAAATCTTATTTAACTTAGATTAAATGCAACTCAATTAAGGATGATCCTAGTCTAACTAGGAGTCTAATTAAATTAGATTAAATCAAGATTTAAATCTGATTTAAATCTTAAGTCAATTAGGTGCACCCAAATCCTAGTCAAACAAGAAATTATTCTTTCCTTACAATTGGCTTATCCAATAAATGAATTAGACTTAATCTAATTAAATTGAAATCAATTGTAATTGAATCTAGTTCAATTAAACTTGATCTTAATCTAATTGTTCAATTAAATTAAGCCAATTAGCAATGCAATTGCTAATCGATCCTCCTACAACACTTGCATAAGGTCAAACATCAATTACATTGAATATTTGACCTCAAAACGATTCTCAATCATCAATTAACCATCCGATTAGGTTACAAGCTCTAATGTGTGTGACCCCATAGGTTTGAACCTAAGTCGGTAGCATAAAAACTAATTTCTGTACCAATCGAAGTTATCATCTAGCAATGATTTTCGATGTCTGGATAGGTCGAATGTATGCAAAGCAATATTCTTAGAACCCTGGCCCATGGTTACTATCTAATTCATCCCTATGACCAATAATACTCAAAATGACTTCGAGTATGCTGTCAATACTCATACAAGTCATCTCTATTATGTCTCAAAATTTTGTGAATCTCGTGACACCTCATGAGGATTACCCAGGCCTAGGTTTTGCTAAATTAAAACACAACGAGGCATTCTCTTCCTAAAGTTAATCAGAAGTGGTCAATCCCATCTTGACTCACACACTAACTCTACAAGTACTTAACTGTATCCAAAAATCTTTCATCATCTATATTAAAAATACTGGCAGTCCAGCATCAAAGTACAGTGAGTTGCTCGCAAATCACCGTGGCGATTTTAGATCGAAGGGACACTTATATCCATTGGCCTTAGCAAGCTATTCTTGACAGTAGAGTGCTATATTGGTCATGTTTAGTATAGATGTACTCCTACATCTCATCTAAATGCCATGTCAGTATCTCCACACCATTTGGTTATGAGGACAATCAATGCATATGGCATACAACGACCTATACTCGATAAGTTATCATCCTTATTAATAACTTATCATTTGATCGTGAATAATTTAAAAACCATTCGATAAATCCTTCTTTATCGGTTGATTGTGGTTCTAAGGACTTCATCATAATTTAGAAGTTCATTTAAGGATGATAGAACTTTTATGATGAAATAGCCAAATTACTATTATTATTAGATAATTCATATACTAATTTCAATCATCTACTACTTAGATGATTGGTTTTAGGACACATTTTTTAACAAGCCTGACTTATAAAGATCTGATAAGTATCATAAATGAAGAAGGATTAAGCCTCTGCATAGAATCATAAACATCAACAGCATCAGAAGGAGACATTTGTGTCATAACCAAAGAACAAGACTTACTCCTTGACATTATTGATAAAATTCAAGAATCCAAACTTCAAAGACAATACTTGACCAAACTAAAAAACTCCTTGACTGAGGACAACAAGGAAAAAGAAATCCAAACTTATAGCTTGAATAACATCCTAAAAAGGTTTGAGCCCAAAGATACAAAAGAGATTACTATCCAAGATCTCTAAAAGAAAATCAATGAGCACAAAAGGTAGATATCACAAATAAAGATTCAACTCTAAAACTTCAAACCAATCAACCCCATCAGAGAAACTGATAACCTCAAAATTTTGACTTATGTTGAAGTCCTGTCCCAATTATAAATCCAAAAATGGATAGTTGAAATAACTTTGTTAGTAGAAGACTTTAAATTAGAATCTATTGCCTTGATAGATTCAGGTGCAGACTCAAATTGTATCGAAGAAGGCCTAATACCTACCAAATTCTTCAAAAAAATTAAAAAAAAAATTGACCACTATAAGTAGATCAGAATTAAAAATCAATTACAAACTCACCAATGCATTAATTTGTAACAATAATGTCTGTATGAAGATCCCCTTCATACTAGTTAAAAACCTAAACCAATTAGTCATTCTAGAAACACCCCTCCTAAACATGATCAAGCCCTTTTATGTGAATGATGAAAGAATTAAAATGAGGTTCTTAGGATAGGGCTTATTCTTCTAATTCATCAATCCACCTTTTTATAAAATCGATGAACTTCTTGAAAAAGTTCAGTTAACTTAATCCAAAGAAAACAAAAATAATTAGAATACCTAAAAGAAGAAGTCAGCTACAAAAGAATAGAAGAACAATTACAAACACCAGAACTAAAAAATAAGATTTAAATATTCTAATAAAATTTAATCAAAACTAATTGTTCTGATCTACTAAATGTCTTTTGATCTCGTTAAAAACATATTGTTGATCTTTCTTATAAAGACTACCTTAATGGAAAACAAATACCAACTAAAGTAAGACCAATTCAAATAAACTCAAATGTACTGAAACATTGCAAAAAAGAAAATCCAATCTCTTTTAGATAAGAAATTAATTAGACCGAGCAGATCTCCTTGATCTTGTATAGCTTTCTATGTCCAAAAAAGAGCTAAAATTGAAAGAGGTGTTCCAAGACTTGTTATCAATTACAAGCCCCTAAACACCGCTTTAAAATGGATAAGGTACCCGATTCCAAATAAAAAAGATCTCCTATCCAGAATAGTTAAAGCTAAAGTATTTTCAAAATTTGACTTTAAATCTGCATTTTGACAGATCCAGATTACTGAAAAGAATAAGTATAAAACTGCCTTTACTGTTCCTTTTGGCCAATTTGAATGGAATGTGATGCCTTTCAGACTTAAGAATGTTTTGTTAGAATTTCAAAAAATCATCAATGACATCTTCACACCTGATACTAAATTTATTATCACCTACATTGATGACATTTTGATATTCTCTAAAACTATAGAACAATATTTTAAATACTTCCAAACCTTCTCTCATGAGATAACCAAAAATAGACTTGTCCTTTCTATATCAAAAATGGACCTTTTCAAACCACAAATCAAATTCCTAGGATACGAAGTAAACAAAGAAACTACCAAACCCACTCAACAAAGTCTTGAATTTGCATCTAAATTTTTAGACAAAATCTTAGATAAAACCCAACTCCAAAGATTCCTAGGTAGCTTGAATTATGTTTCAGACTACTATAAGGACCTCAAACTCATTATCGAACCCTTTTATAACAAAATTAAAAAGAACCCACCTTTTTAGGGAGAAAAACAAACTCAAGCAATAAAAACCATAAAGACTCGTATCAAAGAACTACCCTACCTTTATCTTTCAGATCCTAACCTTCTAAAGATAATAGAAACTGATACTTATGATATCGATTATGGAAGAATATTAAAATAGAAGAGATATACCAAAGAAGAACTTGTCCAACATTATTCAGGCATCTAGAATGAAATACAAAAAAAATATTCATCTATGAAAAAGAAAGTTTTATCAATTATCTTGTGTTTTAAAATTTCAAAGTGATCTTCTAAACCAAAAGTTTTTACTCTGAATTGATTGCCAATCTGCAAAATTTATTTTAGAAAAAGATGTTAAAAATCTTGCCTCTAAACAAGTTTTTGCCAGATGGTAAGCCATTTTATCAATTTTTAACTTCCAAATTGAATACAAAAGAGAAAAGGATAACTCTCTTCCTGATTTTTTTTTCTAAGAATTCTTATAGGGCAATACCTAATGGCCCCTAAAAAGCAACCACTCAAATAACCATCTTCCCCTAAAAATCCAATTCAAAAATTTCAAACATGGCTTGAAGTCATTGAGCAGGCTACAGAAGCAAATATGAAGCAAGCTACTGATCCCACATCCTCAAATAGGTATGCAGCATTATCTCAACAAATTGCAATCAAATTAGCTCAAGATCCAATGCAGTAGGTTACCACTAGACTAGTCAAAGACATGAAGAAGATATGTATTCCAGAGCTAGAGTTTACCTCTCAATTGGTACCCTATAAGAAGGATAAATCTATTGTTGAAACTCAAGACTCAGCCCTTGTTCAACCCAAAGCCCCCAAAAAACCTGCAATCCAATACTTTAATAAAAAAAAATCCTCCAATCCATCTTCGTCATTGAAGATGAGTTCTCTTTTCTAGATCCAAAAGGAGGTGCTCAGCTTATTTTTCCAGAAGGATGACATTTTCAACCCAAAGACACTTTCAAAACCTAATTCTGGTTTGAAGCTATTTTGAGAGACACTCACTCAGTACTTATCAGACACTATCTTGACAAAACCAATTCTCAAGTTTACACACAGTCTATCGTATCGATCCTCAAAGTCCTAAGCTTATCTGAGTGGGATGCCAGTCCATCAAGCTACAAAAAATTAACCCAAGATCATCCACTCCAATACTTCAACTATTGGGATTAAATGATAGCATGGTACCATACTTTTCTTTACTAAAATCTACTTCATAAACACTCCTGGCTTTTTTACTTTAAAACAAATACAACGTATCACTTTCCTTATTGGTTTGGTACCTGGTGGAACTATTTTGGGGCTATCCCTGAAATCCTCCCAAATCATGTCCATGAAGGATTCACTTGGTTCTGTGAAAAAGCCAAACTTTCCTCAAAAAACCAAAAAATTTCCATCCTACTTGAATTCTTTTCTCAGTTCACCCTTTCTTGGATTCTCACCTGGGAATATGCCTTTGTCTAAAACCCTCCTTTACCTCCTTCCCTTGGAAGAAAGTTCAGAACAAAATGGTGGACAGAATTCAATGCCAAAAAGCATCCAAATTTAAAGTCATTGAATGGTTGGCACGGTACTCCTTGCAAGCTCCTCTTATGATCGACCCACTTATGGCAAAATTTCTGCAATACAAATCCAAGACAATTGCTAAACTTATCAGTGCTTGATCAAGAACTGGATACAAAAGGTTCCTCCTGAAATCCCTCTCCAAGCTTGAAGAAGAAGAAGAAGACGCAGATCAATCTAGCTCCTCATCCGACCCTCTTATTAAGTTTGAAGATGACCCATTTCTAGAATTCCAGCCCTGAGACAACTCTTCAAGCATCACCAAACAAAAATAGGACATATCAAAAGGCCCCCAAGTCACAAGCACATGGTTTTTCCCAAAACAACCAATGCCCATAGTTTTCAGTCCATTATTTTCTCTCTGCACATGGTATTGAAGACAAGAAGTACAAAATGAATAAGCTCGCCAGCTCACTCCTCAACCAAAATAAAGAATATTTGAAGTCCATCAAGCATCACCAAAAGTTCATACAAAATGGATAAGCTTGCCAACTCACTTCTCAACCAAAATAAAGAATATTTGAAGTCCGCCAAGCATTGCCAAAGGTTCTATAAAAGAAGATGAATCTGAAGGAAGAAGGCATTGGCTGAAAGCAAGAGAGCTAGCATCTACTACTTCCAACCATCTCTCCTTCCTCCAGTCTCTTTCTCCTTTTCAAGTCCTCTGTATCCAAACTCCCCCTCTTCAACCTCTCCTCTCCTCTCCAAATCCCTTGGAGACACTTGTATCAAATCTCTTGATGTGTGTTTAAATGCTTTTATAAAAAGGTGTGATCTTTCGAAGTGTACTATTCTTCACCTGAAGCTTTTGTAAATAAGTATGTTGTTCTTTATTTTGGTATGTAAGATATTTAATATAACCAAGTTTTCTTTTCAACCTCTTTCTTAATCTTTTGTGCATTCTTATATATGAATCATTATCACACAGACTAAAGGTTGTTCTGCTGTAAGGTTTATCCTTTATAATGGAAAGATTATCCTGGTACGTTGTGATTCAATCTTTTTTATGTCATTACTTAAGTTCTACTTATATTCTGCATCTCTTTAATTCATAATCCATACTTTAGTTGGATGTCATCCCCGATGGTATCAGAGCCTGGCTTTTTTTCTTTCCACCCTAGAAAGAAGAAGTGGTTAGTGGAGCCTCTGCATAGTATCACCCCATCCTTAACTCTAAACTAGTTCTAATTTATTGAGTTTTTGAATAAAGTGTTAAGTAACTTCAAGAAAAAAAAATCATTCTCTAGAGGTAGTAAGTCTCGCAGTCCCGTTTGAGGCCAGAAAGTACCATTGTTAGGTAGGACAGTTAGTCATATTTGAAAAATGGTTTCTCTTTTCATTGTGGCATTGGAGCTTACTAATGGCATGACACTTCACTAGTGGCACTTAGACTCAGTCTCCTACAACTAGTTTTCAGTTAAGTATGAGTATGCTATCCAAGAACTCTTCTTATTCCTCCTCTTCTCAAGGTGAAGGAACTAGCGAAGGCAAACGTAAGATCCAGTATGACTAAACTAAAGTAGTAATCCCAAAAGTTTCTTTTAAGGTAATCTACAAAATCAACTGGTTGATCCCAGATTCAAGAATCAAAATGATTGAGGACACCTACTCAGTCATCAAAGATCATATTCTCATCCCTCTGATCCCTAAAAGATTGATAGACAACATCAAATCTAAGTATGAGTTCTTACACTTGGAACTTGTACAAATTGCTGTTATACCAATGGTAAGAAGAGGCATCAATAGTGCCCTCCTTATGTGCTTAAAAGATGGTAGGCTTCTTGAATATCATGATTCTCTATTGGAAATGGTAGAAACTAATATATTCAATGGTCCTGCCTATTGTAATTACAATACAGACCTTACCATCCAAGTCAAAGATAAGAATATACTAAAAGTCTTGGAATTAGAAATCAAACTCCATAATCTCAAGATACTTCCAAGATCCCCATCATTAACCATTCTAGCAAGAATATATTTCAAGGCCATAAACATTTTTAATCACATAGGATCTCTAGCAAGAAAATCCTTAGGATAAATTGATTATTTTCAAATAGATCCAAACAAAGGAAATATTTTCATCCCCAAAACTTTGATATGGGATGAAATAATCCTACCTGATAGTTGGACTCTTGAAAAATCCATCCCACCTGTAAGAGAGGAAACTAGTCACCTTGAAACCATCACTACAACCCCTTAAGGTGATGTTTCCATTAAATTTAATAGGCTAAGAGTAGAAAAGAGCTTTAGCTCTGGGTTCACCTCTTCAAGCCTTCCTCCAATTTCTTCATTCACACCTGCTAGGAAAAATTGTTCTGTAGAAACAAACTTGATCGAAGTAGATTCAAAATCAATAATTCTAAAATCATACTACAATGAATAAGCAGAATCCCCAAATTTAAGTCCAACATATTTCCAAATGGATCCTGAAATCAACATGATAAGTAAGGAGTTTATCCTAGATAAAGACCTGCTTAGAAGAAATTTTCACTCAAAAAGAAATGAGGCAAAAAGAATCAATTTCTTTACTAAATATGATGAAACTGAAAGGATTAATCTTAGAACCAAATGGTATGATTTCATGAACTCCATGAAAGACTACATAGGTTTCTTTGAATGGCATGAAATGCACACCAAATCCCTAACAAGTTGACATAATCCATCCTAAAGTTATGATCTCATGGCAAGATGGAAGAGGAAGGATCATAGAATGGATCCACCCTCTTTTCCAAGAAGTCAAAATCCAAGTTTGGGAGACACAAGTTACGGCTTCATTTGTAAAATTCAAAAGTGATCCTCAGAAATCTGTGAACCCTAGGGATCTCAAAAATATCTTAGAACAAAATAACTGGACCAACTAGAGTCTTAAAACAATAGGTGACCAACTGACCAGGATAGAAGAAAAAAATTTGGACAAACCAGAAACCAAAATTACTAGCTCTGCACTAGCTTTTAAGCCCTTCGAGGTTCCTAAAAAACTCAAAGATGACCTAGGAGACAGAGATCTTTAGGGTGAAATAAACAAATGATTGGAAGCCCTGGAACTCTTCCATTCTATTCTAGATACACTAGAAGCCTCAGAAAAAAGAAATCAATAGCTATCTTAGATCAGGTGAGTGACAACTCCAGTAAATCTGGCAACTCAGAGCAAAGTGACAAAGCCGAACCTAGTGAAGTCAAGCTAGACAGCCCTACGCCAAGCATTGGTTCTGATGAACCAGAACAAAATCTTTAAATTAACAAAATTAGAGGATGGACTGGAACCACCAGCCTCCATGGCCCCAATCCATAGAGGCCTTACTGGCCTAGACCAACCATGCCTGATATAGGCTTAGAAGAGAAGCCCATGCAGCAAAATCAATATTCTGCCCAAGCCATTTATGAATGAAATATAGATGGTCAAATAGAATACAGTATTCTTGGCATACTACAGCAAATGAGTATGGTTGCAACTGTCTATAGAACCAAAAGTAGAGCCCAAGATCAAGCTATAACTACTGCCTTAGTCTCTGGCTTTATAGGCCAGCTCAAAGGATGGTGGAACTTTCTACTAACCGATGAGGAAAAACAACAAATCATGAATGCTGTCAAAAGAAATCCAGATGGCTAAACCATCAAAAATAAAAATGGAAACAAATTACAAGATGCTGTTTTCATCCTCATCTTTGCAATAACCAAATGCTTCATAAGTGACCCATCAAAATTTAGAGATAGAACCTCTGAAATCCTCACAAACTTTAAATGTAAAAAACTTCAAGACTTCAAATGGTATAAGGATGTTTTTCTAACTAGAGTCTTAACCAGAGATGATTGTAACCAATCCTTCTGGAAAGAAAAATTTTTTATAGGATTATCCTCGATCTTCTCTGACAAAATAAGAACAAAACTCAAAAACCAAAATAATGGTAGGATTCCATATGATAGTCTAACATATGAAGATCTGATAAGTACCATAAATGAAAAAGGATTAAGCCTCTACACAGAATTAAAACTTAAATAGCAATTTAAAAAAGAAAAAATAATAAGTAAAAAAGAATTAGGAAACTTTTGCCAATAGTTTGGCCTTCCACCTATCAAAACCCAGGCGAAACCTCATAAAAGACCTAAACAATGCAAACAATGTCAAAAAAAAAGCAAAATCTTTCTAAAAAATTTAAAATAAAGTTAAGCCAAAACAAACCATATACTCCAAACCTACACCGACCTACAAAACTAGAAAAAAATTCTTTTGTAAAAAAAGAAAAACCCCCAAAACCACCTATTTGCTATAGGTGTGGTAAACCTGGATATTTTAGTTTGGATTGTAAAATGAAATTCAAAATAAACAATAAAGTTCTAGATGAATCAAACCTCTTGGACTCAATTAAATAAAATTTAGAAGCCCTCCTCCTAAATTCTGATGCTAGTACCTTTAATTCAGAATCACAAATCTTAACAGCATCAGAAAGAGAAATTTGTGTCATAACCAAAGAACAAGACTTACTCCTTGACATTATTGATAAAATTCAAGAATCTAAACTTCAAAGACAATACTTGACCAAACTAAAAAACTTCTTGGCTGAGGTCAATAAGGAAAAAGAAACCCAAACTTACAGCTTGAATAATATCCTAAAAAAGTTTGAGCCCAAACTTACTATCCAGGATCTCCAAAAGAAAATCAATAAGCTCAAAAGGGAGATATCCCAAATAAAGATCTAGCTCGAAAACTTCAAACCAATCAACCCCATCAGAGAAACTGATGACCTTGAAATTCTGACTTATGTTGAAGTCCTATCCCAATTACAAATCCAAAAATGGATAATTGAAATAATTTTATTAGTAAAAGACTTTAAATTAGAAACCATTGCCTCGATAGATTTAGGTGCAGACTCAAATTATATCCAAGAAGGCCTAATACCTATCAAATTCTTCGAAAAAATCAAAGAAAAACTGACCACTGCAAGCAGATCAGAATTAAAAATTAATTACAAACTCACCAATGCATTAGTTTGCAATAATAATGTCTATATGAAGACCCCCTTTATACTAGTCAAAAATCTAAATCAATTAGTTATCCTAGGAACACCCTTCCTAAACATGATCAAGCCCTTTTATGTGAACGATGAAGGAATCAAAGCCAGGTTCTTAGGATAGGGCTTATTCTTCCAATTCATCAATCCACCTTTTTACAAAATCCTTGAACTTCTTAGGAAAAGTTTAATCAATCTAATCCAAATAAAATAAAAATAATTAGAATACCTAAAAGAAGAACAATTGCAAACACCAGAACTAAAAAATAAGATTCAAACATTCCAACAAAATTTAATCAAAACTAATTATTCTAATCTACCAAATGCCTTTTGGTCTCGTCAAAGATACATTGTTGATCTTCCTTATGAAGACAACTTTAATGAAAAATAAATACCAACTAAAGCAAAACCAATTCAAATGGACTTAAATAAACTAGAACATTGCAAAAAGAAAATCTAATCTCTTTTAAACAAGAAATTAATTAGACCAAGCAGATCCCCTTAGTCTTGTGCAGCCTTCTATGTCCGAAAAAAAGCTGAAATTGAAATCAAGCCCCTAAACACTGCTTTAAAATGGATAAGGTATCCAATTCCAAATAAAAAAGATCTCCTATCCACGATAATTAAAGCAAAATATTTTCAAAATTTGATCTTAAATCTGAATTTTGGTAGATCTAGATCACTGAAAAGCATAAGCATGGAACTGCTGGACCCTTTGAGAGGCCTTTCATTGCTCCATCAGAATTTCAAAAGATCACCAACGATATTTCAGTACTTTCAAAAACCATATCAATTGTTTTACACCCCTTAAAACTTCAAAACAAACCTTTTAGGTTTAAAACCCAACTTGGAAAATTTAATTTCCTTACTTCAAAACATATATTAATTTTTGATTTTCAAACAAAGGATTACTCTCTTCCTGATTTCCATCTTCAAAATCTCCTACAAGGGATCCATCTAATAGCCCCTAAAATGCAAACATCTTCTCAAAATTTAACAAACAGATTTACAACACTCTCCTTAATGTCAGAAGAATCAGATATAATCCTCCAAGAATACTCACAATTGAAGAAAAAATACTCAGCCTCTGGAAGTCAGTTTAAAAGAAATTACCATCAAAGATCCAAGATCAAATCCTCAACAAAGTAGCCTAGCCCCAGGAAGACAAGGGATTGCTCAGAACCCTGTCAAGATATCTTATCATTGAATGGTGTTCTTGTCCAAAACTTTCAATACCCAATATAAACAGAAGCAACAACTATGCAAAAGCAAGAGCTCTCTACAAAAGTCTTGTTAGGACTACAATCATTGATACTACTTGCTCCTCCAACATGTTCCCAGGAGTCATCTCCACAATCTTGCAACAAACAAAAAGATCTAGGAGAAGGATGAAAATTAGAATTTACAGTGGAATTGAAGAAAGAAAAATAACATCAATCACTTACCCATTCCAGATATATGACATCCATCTTTCTCAACCAAAAAATCCATATTGGCCAACTCAACTAGGATTCAAAGAAGATCCAATACAAAACCTCAACAAGGAACATTATATGATTGACAACTATCTAGATGTCTACAGGATGGCCAATGTCTTGGAAAATCAAAAATGCTGAACAAATGGTAGGATATGGGCAATAACAAGTTTACCTATAACTATTCCTGATAAAGAAGAAGGAACTTGGGACATACTACTTGATCCAAAAAACTATCCAAAACAAATATAGTATGAAATATTATATACCAATAGAAGCATCAAAAGACAGCTTTATGAGTCATGGTATAAAAGTCAATCTACAATATACTATCAGTTTAGAGACATAAGACACCAACTGTCCAACCATGAAGAAACATGGGAATATCCAACTCACTCAAGATGCAACTCCAAAAAGTAAAAACAAAATGCAAAGAAAAAAAGAAAAAGAAAAATATGTTATTAATAATCTTTTTTGCAGGATATAGGAAGCATAGGATGCCATAACATAGAATGCCATTCCTATCAGATAGAAAGGATGTCCTCAGATACCTGAAAATCTGCTACCAATCCAATCAATCAAATCAAGTTACATAAATCTTTCCCAGCAAGCCTTAATAATTGCCTTGGCAACTATAAATATCCGTCAGGGCCCCTTTCCACAACCAAGCTCTTCCTATTCCAACTCTTTCCACAACCAAGCTCTTCCTACTCCAACTCTTCTTGATCCCCTCTCAAGAATGTCCTAGTCCCAAGGCTCCAACCCATCTCATCCTAACAATCGCCACCACTATCATCATCACCACCATGTTCACCTCCACTTAGATCCAATTCCCATAAACCCCATCACAATTATCATCCACCTTACACCAGAAATAGTCCCAACCATAAATAGAGCACCACAGCCAGTCTCACCGCCATTAGGAGAAGCTCCACCTGTTCCTCTGACAATGAATGATCTGCCACCACAACATGAGGAAAACCAAAGAAAAAGGTCATTGCCATCACCCAGTGCCAATTCCTACAAAATTGTCCGAAGAATCTAGGGCCAACCAAATTGCCCAATCCGAATCAGCACGAACAATCAAAGTTCTGCAACATCAACACCTAAAAAATCAACAACCAGCGATAGCACAAATCCCAAGTCATCATTTCCTCAGACTCACTATACTTCAATAAGTTTATAGGAGAAGACCCATTGGCTGCCGCAAGACTTCACCAACGAAGAGACCAACCACAAGCTCGTCTATATCAAATACCTACAACACCGAGGAAATTTTCAAGAAAAGACTTGAGGAGCATCACACCAATGATTCCACATCCTCAACAGTAAGCTCAACTTCATCAAATAATTCAAGCTGGATAGACCAATCCATATCTCCTAGTTTCCCATCAAACCTTCTTGCTCCATCAAATGATATATAGACTGGTCCACAAAACATCAATCAAAGCCCCTACTAGTAGAATACTACCAGCATGCAGTTTTGAAAACCCACGGCCTCTCAAAACCCAAAGCAACCAACGCCCATAGTTTTTAGCCCATGGTTTTCTCTCTGCACATGGTATTGAAGATAGAAAGTACAAAATGGATAAGCTCGCCAGCTCACTCCTCAACCAAAATAAAGAATATTTGAAGTCTGCCAAGCATCACCAAAAGTTCGTACAAGATGGATAAGCTCGCCAGCTCATCCCTCAACCAAAATAAAGGATATTTGAAGTCCACCAAGCATCTCCAAAGGTTCTATAAAAGGAGATGAACCCGAAGGAAGAAGGCATCGACTGAAAGTAAGAGAGCAAGCATCTACTACTTCCAGCCACCTCTCCTCCCTCTAGTCCCTTTCTCCTTTTCAAGTCCTTTATATCCAAACTCCCCCTCTTCAACCTCTCCTCTCCTCTCTAAATCCCTTGGAGACTCTTATATCAAATCTCTTGATGTGTGTTTAAATGCTTTTGTAAAAAGGTGTGATCTTTCGAAGTGTGCTATTCTTCACGTGAAGCTTTTATAAACAAGTGTACTGTTCTTCATTGTGGTATGTAAGATATTTAATTCAAACTCAATTTACTATTTGAGTTGTGTTGCAAATTTGTAGTTTAGTACCTTTCAATACATAAATTTAATTTTGATCCAAAAAAAAGTCATTTTAGTCCTATGATGTATAAAATTTTTGTTTTACTGTTTAACCCCTTCTGAAGGTTATTATTTCATAATAGTCTTTCAAAATTTTAGTTTACTCCCGAAAAAGATTTATTTCTGATAATAGTTCTCAAAAAATTAATATTTGATATTTTTGACATAATATATTATTTTTTAAAATATTTTTTAAGACATAATATATCATTTGAGTTGTACAAATATGTTACTGTAGCTTTTAAATATGATATTATATTATGTTATGATCAGCGGGATACATGTTGTTAAGTATTCCATACTGGATTTGAATATTTTGGATATTTAATTCTTTGTATGGATAATTTTATGGATTCACATGAATATTTATCATCAAAATAATTTATTATATCAGTACAAGAAATTTTTCATTATGAGAGGGATATTTTCTAGTTATAGCATACAATCACCTACTCAAAGGGGTGTATTATATGTTTTAATTAGGAATTGTACAGGCCATTATGTCGTGAGGACATTCTGACTTTTGGGATCTATCTGTCCAAAGGGGATAGGCTTCTAAATGTTAGGGTATTTTTTCTTATAGCCTTATGCAAAGAGCTCTTATGTATATTGCATGTTTTGTCTAAAGGAGAATATGTTATATAGTATTTGGGCTCTTATTTATGATTTATATCACTAAAGAACTATATTATTTATGTATATGCCCATTAATTAATATTTTGCATTTTTACTATTTGATTGTACATTTTTATTTGGTATTAACAATAATAATGTCATTGTTGAAGTCTTGACTGGGTCAAATTATAAGAGGTAGAAATAAAATATGTATTTATTCTTGGGATTACTGATATTGATCTGATATTGCATCAGAATAAATCTGATGATCTCAAGGACTAGAGTACACTAGAATTAGAGCTGAAAATGAGTTGGACCGGGCCAGGTTATACCCCCATCCGAGCCCAGCCCGAATTTTTTTTAGACTTTGAGTTAGGCTTAGGCCCAAAATTTTTTTAAAGACTCAAACTCAAGCTCGATCGAAATCCTTTGAGCTAGCCCACCCACACCATCTTTCTTCCATCTCTTAAAAATAAAATAAAATAAAATAAAATCCTAAGTCCTATCTAAGCGAAGAGGATGACCCACCGCAACCATCAGCGATAGAGGTGTTCTTAGGGCTAACAGCAATGGAACGACGAACATAGAGGGCAGCAAGGTCCTGACAGGCATTGCAGTAGGCATCGTGGATGAAGAAGTCGAAGGCAAGGCCCTTGAGGCGGAGGTAGGTAGGAAAGGCCATCGAAGATCGACTTCTAGGATGAGAAGGAGGTGGTGGAGAAGAATGGTGGGCGGGGGTTGAGGTCGAAGTCGCAGGGGCCATGGGAGGGGGCAATATGGTAGGAGTAGGAATGGTGGGGGTTCATGTTGGAAAATATATTTTAAAGTCAATCATTTAAGTTATAGATGGTTCGACTGAATATAATTTGTACTTAAATTTTAAATGAATAAAATTATTATTTTGACATTTCATCATTCTTATGCATCTTTCTATAATGAACTCTTCAGTGATGAAGTCCTTAAGGACCATTTAGACTCGACAAAAAAAAAATTTATCGTTTAATCCTTAAACCAGCTCACGACTAAATGATTCATTATTATCCAGGATGACAACGTATCGAATGTAGATCATTGTGTGCCATAAGTATTGATTGTCCTCTTAATCAAAAAGTATAAAGATACCATTATGGCAAGTAGATGAAGTGTAAGGATATATTTCACATAATGAGATCCAACTGCGAAGCTCTCTGCTATCCAAAATTGCTCGCAAAAGATATGGATATAAGTGTCTCTAGATCTGAGATCACCATGGTAACTTGCAAACAACTCACTGCACTTAGGTACTAGACTATCTGAATTTCTAATTCAGTGATGGAAGGCTATTGGGTGCAGTCAAATATTTGTGAAGTTGGTGTATGAGTCAAGATGGGATTGACCTCTTCAAGTGTTATAGCAAGTGCATCACTGTATTTCAATTTAGCAAATTCCTGATCGAGATGGTCAATTTGATAGATACTGAATTTTGAAATACAATGTAGATGATTTTTCAAAAATGACAGTTAAATTTTAGGTCATCTTTTGAGCATTGAGATCAAGAAGATGAATTATATGGTAACCATATGCAATAGATTCATCATTATTGCATTATAACTTTTCGACCTATCCGAACGTCGGGTACCATTGCTAGATGGTCACATCGATTGCTACAGAAAATTAGTTCTTGTGCTATTAGCTTAGAATTCGAACATATGGGATCACACATAATAGGAGTTCCTATCTGATCTGATGGTTGATCAAGAGTTCTGATGACGTAAGACTCTATGGTCAAGAGCTCCACTGGACTGAGACTCCATGACCTAGAGTCCCATTGGACTAAGACTCTGAGTCCTACTTATCTAGAACTCTATGATTAAGAGTTTTATTGGTCTGAAACTCTAAGATTGCAAGTTTCATTTGAAGAGGAATCCTAATTTTTCGGTCCAGGTTCGTTCAGATCTGATCAGATCAAGAGATATATTTCAAAAATTTTTTTCTTTGATCTGTATCAGATCTAAAATATTTTAGATCTGATTCTTATTATTTTAATAAATAAAATAAAATAAGAATAAATTAAATCAAATTTAATTTACCTGATTTGGGTAATCCTATTACCCGTTGATGATCCTGTTTGCAGTGGAAGGTTCTGGATCTAGCCACGCAAGCACCTGACCTCTATCGATATCCACTCGGACTGGATCTGGAGATCCTCTTCTTCTCTATCATGCCTCCAAAAATCAGATCTGGATCTGATCTGAAGGATCTTCAAAACTCCTTTTAAAGATCAGCAGTCATCCTTTGCAGCAGTGCAGCCTTCTAGCTTTAACTCGCCTTTCTTTGATCTGGATCGCACCAACCAAAATCCAAAACTCCTTTTGAACGTGGAGAGCAAGGGGAGAAGGTGGGTTTGGCATTGAGGAAGAGGAGAGAGGCAACCTTGGGGCATGGAAAATTGTGATTCAATCATCTCATATATTTTGAGTTGGGCACAGGATCTTATTTATAGACTAAGCGTGATCCAACTCCTCTTCTTCCCAACCAATCACAACTCTTTATGAAATCAGATCTAAATTTGATTGGTGGAAATAGAGTCCCCTGGATTCCTCCTTAGAGGGTGCCTAAGACCAGTCAAAGTTGGTTCTTAGGAAGAACTCTAATTGGAATCCAAAAAGGAGATGGAGTCCTTGTCCAACAAGGACTCCTAGGCGCCTCCAAGCTTGGGCACACGCCTAGGGTGGCGTGCGCCCTCCTCCTTGCCAGGTTCTGACAGGAGGACAGGCCCCCACCAGCTCTCCAATAGGTGCATGATATATGGTCAAAAGTCAAAGTATCAATGGTCAACATTTGACCAGTCAAAGGTAGACTTTTGACCAAAGTCAAAGAACAAGAAATGGCAGGTGACCAAAAATGGCAGGTAATGTCTTACAAAATAAGACAACCTTTTCTGACTTGGACAACCTCCAGTCAAACCATATGAAGGCCTCTAATTAAGCACAAACTCTTTTGGCTCAGATAGGACAACTTTTTTATGATAACAAAAGAAGAACGTTAGGTTCAATCGAGTGCTAGCACGATTTTCTTGAACCTAATTGAATCTCATTCAGATCAATTGAACTGGACCAATTCAATTGATGATCACCAGATTCAAACCCTTGTTTGTGTGACCCAGTTAGGTTCAAGTTCTGTATGGTAATGGGATATGTCATGATCTCTATCATCGACATCATCGAAACTCCTTTCGATGGATCAGAACTCTTCTGATTCGAACAGCTAGAATGATCGATCATCTAAATCATTCTAATTGCTCCCAAAATCCATCAGTGACACCTAGCAGTATATGGTGGCAACCCATCAGAGCTGAATGTGAACCTCTTGGTGCAGCTACCTGTGTGATTAAGTTCTTCTATCTTGAGCTCCGATCAGATTAGGGTTAAGGTAAACTCGTCAAACCCTAGTCTCTATCATATGATGTAATCATTCGATTCGAGTCCAATGTGAAAATCTAAATAGAAACTCTTTCTATTATTTCACTCTGCCATGGCCATGGACTTCTGGACTTGATTCTCATGATTATCATAGGGCTGCTCCTCTACCACCGAGGTAGATAGATTCCATCTTGATGCCATCCAGTTCCTACAATGAACATGCTATAGCCAACATACACCTCAGGGTTCCATATGGCTAGGAGACCGAGTAATGGTGTAGTCAAACTATAACACCCTCAAGGTGAACTATCGATGCACCTCAGATCAAAGAACCAGACACACTACTGCAGCATCGAGTCAGTCATTGACGAGAAGGTAGACTCCCTAATGACTACTCGAGGTGGTCACGCTCAGTGCCCTCGTTCTCTAACGAGTACCTGTACTCTTGCTCCGGTGTCTCCACACCGTAGACTCAAGACTCATCTACTAAAGAGAAGCGATTGTACACCAACCTTCCGGATCAATCACCATCCTCGTGATGGTCCTATGGTCGGAAGCATTTTATGAGTTAATAATGATTATTCATGTCTTAAATTTTCAACTCTTAAAAATATGAATTATCATTACCATTAACTCAAAGGATGTTTCACAGACACTAAATACACATATGTGATAGAAAATAACCCATTTTATTCATTATAGTCAAAATTATAATTTTGCCCCTAGAAGTGTATTACAAGTGTCAGCCAATTCTGGCTTCTAGGGCACATATATCTAACAATCTCCCACTTGTCCTAAAGCCAATTGGCTACAAGTCTAAGTCCCATCTTCTCAAGGTGGGCTTCGATCTTCTGTTGGCCCAACGGCTTTGTAAGTGGGTCTGCCATATTATCTATGGAGTTGACTCTCTTGACCTCGACGTAATTCTTCTCGAGGTAATCACGGATGAGATGGTATCACCGTTTGCTTGAAACTCTTTCAGCTGACAGCACCACCATTGCACACAAACAAACTCCCAGATGTCGACTTTCGATCATCTATATCGGACATGAAATCCGAGTCTGTGTATTCCTGAACTTGGAGTTCTCCATTACCAAAGACCAACATTATATCCTTAGTTCTTCTCAAGTACTTAAGGATACATTTCACAGAAGTCCAGTGTTCTTCATCTGAATTTGACTGATATCTGCTTGTGACACTCACAGCATGGGCTATATCAGGTCATGTACATAGCATGGCATACATGAGGCTCCCTATTGCAGAAGCATACGGGATCTTGCTCATGCGTTCTATTTCCTCAGGTGTGCTGGGGCACATCTTCTTGGAAAGATGAATACCATGTCTGAAGGGTATTAATCCCCTCTTAGAGTTTTCCATACTAAATCTTTTTAGTACTTTCTCTATGTACATCTTCTGTGAAAGTCCTAGCATCCTATTCGGTCTATCCC